>JBBBDQ010000246.1:1712500-1750000 GCA_037127315.1 Ascarosepion bandense
TTTCGACATAAGTATCCTTATTGAACATTTTTATTTATTTCGTTCTTCGAGGTAAATATCTCCCTATCTTTATTTTTTTCAATTCATATTTATTTATACCAGGTACGTATCCTTCTTTCTTACTAGAGTGGTACTTAGTGGAGGTACCTAGTGGAAGAACCTACTGGCGGTTTCTTTCTTTCTTTCTTTCTTTCTTTCTTTCTTTCTTTCTTTCTTTACAGATAAATATCCTTATCTTCTTATTTTTTTCTTTCTTTCCTTATCCCAGATAAACATCTTTCTTTCCTCTTTTTCTTTCTTTCTCACTTTCATTTTTTTCCTTCACCTCTCTACTCTTTTCTTTCTTTTTTTTCTTTCAAAATGTCTTATCACTAACCTTCTTTTTCTTGGAATTTTATTTGCCTCTTGCCACAACTGTTTTCCATTTCTTTTTCGCATTTTTATTCAGAATCATCTGCATTTTTTTATCTTTTATTTTTCCTTTTTTCCTTCGCCCCCCCACCCCCCGTCCCTCAAGCTGAACCTCTTATTCAATGATATTTTTCTTTCTTTTTTTTTTTTTCAAATTTTATTTTCTTGTCTGCACGTGCGACTCCCCGGCTGCCAGGCATTGTTGGTCAAGGCAATTACTCATCGTAGGGAGTTGGCGGTGGAGCCTTCCCGGTCAGAGGTTCAATTCCACCTCCCCACACGATTTTTGGCAGCTCGTTGATACATTTTACAGCCCCAGATACAATTTCCTCGTAGAAGCAACCAGATCGGCCCCACCCGGGTTTTTTTATTTTATTTTTTAATGATGAGGAGACAGTTTTTGTTTTTCCTATATATATATATATATATATATATATAGTGTGTGTGTGTGTTTGTGGCAGCGGTGAGGGAGGGGGTAGATTTTTTTTTTTAATTTCATTTATTTATTTTTTGTGGTCCTATATTTTTCTGCAATTGGGACCTCCTAGGCTTACAAGCCATATCTCTTTAAAAGTTAAGAAACGTTGGACTTGGTCAGTAAATAAATGGGTGTTCACAGTATGTAGATGGGTGTCAACTTTAAGCTTGGGTGCGCGGCCGGTAATGAATACCCGCAAAAAATTGTAACAGCCGAGAGTCGAGTTCCAACTCCAGTCATTTTTTTTTTAATCATATCACCCGAGCAAGGCGGTAACGTTACTGATGTGCACGGGGCTACATAAGAGTGAAGAGATTGAAAAAGAGAAAACCGGAAACCGCATCCTAAACAGGAAACAAGGGATGAGCCTCTTCACCTGTTCAATAGATGTGGGTGGAGTGTGAACCGGGCGATAGTTTAGTCTATTTACTCCAATTGAAAAAAAAAACAAAGTGAGATTAGAAAAGAGAAAATTAACTCGAAAATAATTCTAACAACACACAATATTTCAGATAGTAAGTAAAAACAATATCTCAATTAAACACACTTTTGAGTATCTACAGTTAGTGAAAAACTCTCCACACACTCTTTCCTCATTAAGTGCATCAGAGGTTTAAACTCTCTCTGTCAAATAGTTAAGCGATTTTTTCTTTTTATTTTGCCATTCATTCAACTTTAAATTTCCATGATTTAGTAAACATCCTTCAACCACATTTCACAGCCAAATAGGAGGACATGTCACATAAGAGTTCACTACATTTGCCTTTGTTTCTGTGGCTTCAAGTCTCTTCTTCATCTGTGAGGAGATTGTCCAGCATTCACTGCCATATAAGAGGACTGATATTACATAACATTTCAGTACTCATTTCTTTGTTTCTCTTGCTTCAAGTCTCTTCTTCATCTGTGAGGAGATTGTCCAGCATTCACTGCCATATAGGAGGACTGATATTACATAACATTTCAGTACTAATTTCTTTGTTTCTCTTGCTTCAAGTCTCTTCTTCATCTTTGAGAAGATTGTCCAGCCTTCAATGCCATATAGGAGGACTGATATTACATAACAGTTCAGTACTCATTTCTTTGTTTCTCTTGCTTCAAGTCTCTTCTTCATCTGTGAGGAGATTGTCCAGCATTCACTGCCATATAGGAGGACTGATATTACATAACAGTTCAGTACTCTTTTTTTTGTTTCTGTTTCTTCAAGTCTCTTCTTCATCTGTGAGGAGATTGTCCAGCATTCACTGCCATATAGGAGGACTGATATTACATAACAGTTCAGTACTCTTTTCTTTGTTTATCTTGCTTCAAATCTCCTCTTCTTCTGTGTGGAGATTCATAGAAGACCAGATTTTACACGTATCTTTTTCTTCTCTTTATTCCTATTATGCTCAGGGTTTGGAAGATATTTTTCGTATTTCTCTGTCATATTTTTGTCTGTTGAAACTTTTTCCACACAGTTAATATTATTGCATTTGGCTGATTTTGATGTTTCGCATTTGCTCTTTATATTTTGGAATACCCTTCTTATTAACATCTCTACATTTTGTGTTTGGTAGTTAGTCCGCGTAACCTATGTAGTTAGGACCATGCCTACCTATTGTTATTACTACCTTCTTATTAGGTTGTCCCAAAAGTTTGTAAATACTTGCAAAAAATTGAAATTTTACTCGCCAAGTAACCTAAGGTTACCAGAAAACACTTGCAAAAAATTGAAATTTTACTCGCAAAAACAACAAAAATTATTGCTCAAAATAAAGACCATCATTTTCCAAGACTTCCTGCCATCGATCTGCAAGCTTTCTGATCTAGTCAAAGTAACATTTAGCCGGCTTCGAATCAAAGAATCACATTCTTCATCGAACTCATCAAACGAGTCGAATCGGCAGCCCTTCAGAAAGTGTTGCATTGAGCGGAAAAGGCCGTAATCTGATGGAGCACAGTCAGGACTGTAGGCTGGATGTGGCAGAACCTCAACACCGTCCAGCTCTTCAAACTTGTCTTTAGTCTTCCTGACAGTGTATGGCTTGGCATTGTCCTGCTGCATTAAAGCGCGCTTTCGGTTGATCAGAGCCGGGTACTTTTTGCTTCAACTTTTCGTAGACCCACTCAAGTTGCTGACAGTAAAGTTCGGCATTGATGGCACGACCATTCGGAACCAACTCAAAATGCACGATTCCTTCAAAGTTCTACCAAACGCACAACATGATTTTCTTGCCGAACCGATCTTGTTTTGGAACCGACGGTGTCTCTTGCCCTTTCTGAACCCATCGCTTGTCTCGATTCTGCTGGACCAGATAGACTCATTTCGCAAGTGTTTACGAACTTTTGGGACAACCTAATATTAACGTCTATACATTTTGTGTTTAGTAGTTAGTCTGCATAACTTCTGTAGCTAGGTTCGTGCCTACCTAATATATATATATATATATATATATATATATATATATGTTGTAAGAATGTTATAGAACATGTAGATTTTAAACCCATTGTTCAAGCATTTACTTTTATAAAGAGTGCTCGATACAAAGTAGAGCTTTATATTGTAATTTTCTTAATACAATGGTTTATAAAAGCATAGTATCACGACAAAAAATTCTCATGTTTCGGAGCATAGGTGTCCCACTTCTGTTGGTAAATGGAAACGAAAAATAAATGAAAACGGGATGTGATATGTAAGTGATGTGTGGGATGGGAATTTAGTATGTCTAAGCCGGTCAGTAGGCAGTTTGTAACAATAGACATACAGCTTTTGGTTAGGAGATGGGAGGGGGTAGCCTATTTTTGAACAGGTCACTTTTTACTTTAGTCTAGGTAATTCTTTAATTAGGATGTTAAGTTATTTAAGAGAGGGAGACTAAGTCGAGTGTTACACCGAGGAAGTTTACTATAAAAATAGTAAATTTAATTAACCAAAAAATACTTCATTCATATAAAATAATCCTCTCCTAAAGGTAATTAATATCCATGTTTAATCCACAAAATAAAAAAATGAATATTATATTAATAAAATAAAATAAACCCATCCAACACTAAAAAGTTACTCTATTCGATTCCCTCATAGATAGTAGTCAAATCAAAAGGTATCTACCCGGCCCGCTCTCCTAACACCATTTATTTTTCATCTCCACGTATCAGCAGAAGAGGAGCCCATGTGCTCCGAAACATGAGGATCTTTGTATAGTGATACTATGTTTTTATAAACCATTGTAACAACTATTACAATATATCGAGTTTGAATCCCAGCCAGAAGCAAACAGATATGTCTAGCCACACTGTTGAACTGTGATACAGCGAAACAGGCTTGTATGTGGATGATTAAATAGTTATGCTCTCATTACGATTGAACTCTCTCGAGAAGAAAATTTTAAAAACAGATTCCACTTCTGCGATATATGCATTGCTCTTTTAGGAATGAATTGAGTTCCTTCGGTGACTGGCGTGTTTATATACTGCTAAAATGTCCCCTCACTGTTTCCATGCGCCTATGGCTTAGGCGGTAGCAGCTCCGAGTAACACCAAAACGATCGAGTTTCGATCACTGCCAGAAGCTAGTGAATGTGTCTAGCCACATTGATGAGCTGTGATAACGCGAAACATGCTTGCCTGTGGATCTCTAATATATTGAGCACTGTTTTGAACATTGCAATTATATTCTTCCTTCTTATACATTTGGATATATATATATATATATATATATATATATATATCCAAATGAATAAGAAGGAAGAATATAATTGTAATGTTGAAAAGTTGAAGCAAAAGTACTCGGCTCTGATCAACCGAAAGCGCGCTTTGATGCAGCAGGACAATGCCAACCCATACACCGTCAGGAAGACTAAAGACAAGTTTGAAGAGCTGGACGGCGTTGAGGTTCTGCTACATCCAGCCTACAGTCCTGACTGTGCTCCATCAGACTACGGCCTTTTCCGCTCAATGCAACACTTATTCATTTGGATATATATATATATATATATATATATATATATATATATAAATGAAATGAATAAGAAGGAAGAATATAATTGCAATGTTCAAAACAGTGCTCAATATAAAATAGAGCAATGAATGTTTATTATTAAATATTACGTTAGAATACGTATATATATATATATATATATATATATATATATATATATAGATATTAGTCATCCACATACAAGCCCGTTTCGCTGTATCACAGCTCATCAGTGTGGCTAGACATATCCACTTGCTTCTGGCCAGGATCGGAACTCGACCGATTTGGTGTCAGTCGGAGTCTCTACTCCCTAAGCCATCGGCGCATGGGGTCAGAGAAGGGAAATTTTAACGTCTTGTATGTAAGCAGTGTTTACAGACGCCAGTCACCGAGAGAACTCAATTCATTTCTGAAGAGTCACGCATATATATATATATATATATATATATATATATATATATATATATATATTAGATTCTCATATATATTCTTCCGTTTTTCGGATGTTCAGCGAATAATCTACCGTATCAATTCTTAGTACCTTCGGTCATATAATTTGGTTTATTTAAAGGCATATCAACGTTCTATGGGTTATTTAATGCTGAAATTTACTTTTATTGTGAGCTTTAATATTTTTTTTAATGTATTGCTACTAATATATTTTTTAATATTTTTTGTAATATTTTAACCCCAGTTTGAAGGTTCACTATTTTTCCATAGCTGGGACACAGACATGTGTTATTTCCTCGTGATAGGTTGTATCTGGGTGCACCAGCCAGTAACAGGTGGTTTCACTCTCATCAAAGCCTTCCGATCAGAGGTATTCCTGTCGGATGTAGTTCATCGTCATACCCAGGACAAAGCTCCAGTCATCCTGAGAAACTATTGTCAAACTTTATTGGATTATATAGAAGATTAGACACATCTTTTAGAAAGAAGTAGACAAGAATTAGCGTGTTCGACATCATCTCTTTGCACAAAGTGACAGAGATGCCAAAGCTTCAGGGCATATTTGTGCGGAGTACGGAGATGAGATGCTTCAAACAAACAGACTCAAATTGGGAATTGATCTAAAAAAAAAAAGCCTTGACAGGGGATACAGTATGTTTCTTCAACATGACAACACGTCGCTGATATGAAACTTTACCACTTTCGGAAGACTCTTATCCCAGTGGCTTTCAAAAAGTTTGGGGGTGTTTCATTCAACAACGATGTGGAGCTTAAAACATGGCTTGAAATTTTTCGAGCAAAAATCTATAGATTACTATGGTCGAGATATTGAACGGTTAATTGATCGATAACAGGAGATTGTAAACAATGAAAGGGGAATACCTGGTTGAATTCACTGGAAATAATAATAAATAATTGGTATTAAATTGTATAAATATCTAGTGATGACTATCGCCGAGACATTGAACGGTTTGTTGATCGATAACAGGAGATTGTAAACAATGAAAGGGAATACGTTGTTGAATTATTTATTGGAAATATTTATAAATAATGGGCATTAAAATATATAAAAATCTATTGATTACTATCGACAAAATATTGAATGATTAGTTGATCGATAACAAGAGATCGTAAATAATGAAAGGTATAATCATGTTGAATGATTTATTGGAAATTATTTATAAATAATGGGTATGAAAAGGAATGATAAAAAAATGAACGAATTTATATAAGAAGCTAATAAATTCGGGCAGAATGGTAATAATCACTGAAGTGATTTCCCTGTAAGAAATCAATATGTCGATCAGGTTTTATTGATGTACTAACAGTATAGCCCGGCGTTGCTCGGGTGTAATGAAAGCTTTAAAACTAATTCATGGTCCTGGAGCTCAGACTCATCCTAAAGAATATTTGAAATAATAAAATGATTGCGACAATTTACCAATCGCACCTAATATATATATATATATATATATATATATACTAGCAGCATAGCCCGGCGTTGCTCGGGTGTAATGAAAGCTTTAAAACTAATTCATGGTCCTGGAGCTCAGACTCAGCCTAAAGAATATTTGAAATAATAAAATGATTGCGACAATTTACCAATCGCACCTAATATATATATATATATATATATATATATATATATATATAATATACTAGCGCATAGCCCGGCGTTGCTCGGGTGTAATGAAAGCTTTAAAACTAATTCATGGTCCTGGAGCTCAGACTCTTTGGACGTTTGCACGAAAGACTAAAAAGCAATAGTTGTTTCCAGTTAAAGCGAAACCGTAGACTGAAAGAAAAATGAATGTATGTAAGTCAAATTTTGATTTCCTGGTATCGATATCAAATAAGTTTTTTCGTCGTAAACTGAATTTTGAAGGTTAAATAAGTCCTCTGAGTAAATGGTATCATGGCTGAGACTAAGAACTACAATTATACCTACTTAGAGCCAAACCCGAAGCGAAAACTAAAATAAAAGGGCTGAACAAAATACAGACATACAGGCAGATAAACAGACGCACACACAAACAGCTTGATTTATATATATATATATATATATATATATATATATATGTATTATCAATTTTCTGCACTATTGTAAGAATTGCAACTTTGAAACTTCTGAATATCGTTTCTTATGTCTTTGTCTATGAGTACCAAATTTGATTAAAATCGGACCACTCCTTCTATAACCCTTCGAGTATCGATTTTCGATATTTATCGGAGGTAACTCGACACAAAACCTAGCTAAGAATACTTGCAGACGCTTATAGTACAACTGTGTAAATTTTCAAGAAAATCGGTTCAGCCGTTTCGGGGTCTATAGGTAACGGATACACACACACACACACAGACAAAGTTCCATTTATAAATAAGTTTAGATTTTTGTAAAGAGGGTTTTTGACGGGAGTCAGATATATGTTTGGTAATATTTTTTTTTCAAAAATATATTTGTGGTATGTTTATTATAAAATTATATTTTTATGCTTTCATAGCATCGCCCGTTTCACACTCCACCCACGTCTATTGGACAGGTGTAGAGGCTCAACCCTTGTTCCCTGTTTAGGATGTGGTTTACGGCTTTCTGTTTTCCAATCTTCTCACTTTGTTTCTTTTTTTTCAATTGGAGTAGATAGATCTATCTATCGCCCGGTTCACACTCCACCCACGTCTATTGGACAGGTGTAGAGGCTCATCCCTTGTTCCCTGTTTAGGATGTGGTTTCCGGCTTTCTGTTTTCCAATCTTCTCACTTTGTTTTTTTTTTTCAATTGGAGTAGATAGATCTATCTATCGCCCGGTTCACACTCCACCCACGTCTATTGGACAGGTGTAGAGGCTCAACCCTTGTTCCCTGTTTAGGATGTGGTTTCTGGTTTTCTTTTTTCCAGTCTTTTCACTCTTATGTAGCCCCCTGCACATCAGTGGCGTTTCCGCCTTGCTTGGGGTGATATGATTAAAAAAAAAAAAAAATTAATTCCAGTTTGCGGATTAACTATTTGCCCATAAGCGGGACTCTATCAGGTGCTTGGTCCCCGTGTCATGACGGACCTGCGATCAACAGCAAACAAGATGTGCTTCTGTAGAAGTAGAAAGATGGTTAATGTTTATTAAATTGGCCATGTGTCATACATAACCGAACTTTCTCCAACTTAGGACTATTCGCTATCATCAGAAGGTTGTAGATTGGAATGTGTGGAAGAATAAAAGTATACCTTTTGTATGTTTAGATAGAAATTTATTAATAGAAAATAACATGAATTGGTAGTTCAATGTTCAGTAAGAAATAGTAGTAAGAAGTTCAGGGTATCAAGCGTTCGTAGTAGTAACTTGCATGAATTAGTTTACGTAGGTTGGAATGTTGGTTGGTTGTTTTTATGGCATATCCTGCACATCAGTGGCGTTACCGCCTTGCTCGGGGTGATATGATTAAAAAAAAAAATATCACCCTTGCCAACTAAGCCAAGATGTCAGAACAGGACTGGTAATATTACTGATTCTTATTTGAGCTTCAAGAACCTCTCTATATATAAAGCAACAGCTTTAAACCATATGTGGCTGCAATATACAAAGCGTGGACGAATAGTAGACGTATAAAGATGTAAGATAGATTCTGGAATGAAAACTTGTCTCGCACTATCCAGTGAACCACCTATAATTGGGTAGCGAGTTCGATCCTCCCTGAGTGCTACTTTCTTTCCCCATCGAGATATTGAATGGTTAGTTAATCGACAAGAGAATATTTTAAACACGGAACGAAAATAACTTGTTGAATGATTCGTTGGAAATTTTTAAAAAATGGGTATTAATATACATAAAAATCTAGTGACGTTTGTAATAGGGATATCTTAATAACACTCGTCTTCTCTCTGGCGACAGACGAACTTGGCCCTGCTTTTATTCTGTTTATTGGGCTCGTAAAGATCATTTGGGAATTCACTCCCGGATGTGATTCTGGTCTTTCAATGGGACGACAAACAAATATCACGTCGGCTTGCAAAAAAAGGTCCATAAAAAGAACTTGTTTCTGATAATTGAAGATTATGTGAATTTTGTTTTTAGATGCTTCCTAGTTTTCTATTGGGAAAAAAAAATTCGCATCGTGGTGTGAAATTTCCTGTGTTTTGTTTTAGATTCGATTTTGCATGGGTGCTAAGCAAATTTTGCAATTCGAATAATTTCGTATATTTCTAACAAAATCAATGAGTCAATGCTTAGCATTTCAATTTTAAATCTCGTTTTGTTCACTACAGTTGTACGCTTCTCAAAATCTGCCAATCAGAGAGCTTTCTAGTGGATGGTCAGATTGTAAGGTTTTAAAAATTATGGTTTAGTGATATCATCAAAGATAAAGGAAAAACTTGAAGCAATTGAAATGTGATTCTACAGAAGGAAGCTGCGAATATCATGGATCGAGCATGTGAGCAATGATGAGTTTTTGAAAGGATGGAAACAAAAAGGAAATTAATACTGAGCATCAGGAAGAGACAGCTGAAGTTCCTGGGAGATGCAGTGAGGAAGGAGGGCTTGGAGAACCTGATACTAACAGGCCAGATAGAGAGAAAAAAAACAGGGGAAAGCAACGGATAACATATTTGAAGGGCCTAATCAAGTGGATGATGGAACGAGAGTTGCATAGTGTAACAGGAGAAGGCGTTGCTAAGAGCCACCAGTGATAGGAAGACGTGGAGAGCCTACGTCCTGAAAGGACAGGGCACATAGAAGAAGAAGTTTTACTAATCCTAAGCTCAGAAACAGAGAACAAAGGATAAGCATTCTTGTTTAAAAGATCGTGGTCGAGTGTGAACCGGGCGATACACAAACTTTTTTTTTTTTTACCGAGCCTCACTGTGATAGAATAAAATATGTCGCCTGGCCTGACATTTATTCTGCCGAGTTTTTTTTTGTTTTATGGCATATCTACAGCAATGGGCTATTTAGTACCGAAAAGATTTTTAGAAATAGAAATATGTTAAAAAGTTGGTGTTTGCTTAATGGCATATCAACTTCTTATGGGTCATTTAATACTGAAATGTAATTTTCTTGGATGCATCAATAATTTGCAGTATTTACATTATTCGGACTATTGTCCTCATCTTTGTTGCCATTTGGGAACAACAGCAATTCAAATGATGTTCCAAGCCTGTCGAACCCTCCAATCTCCCGATCAGAAGCCTTATTGCCGGAAGGGTGGATCTGAGATCATCAGCAATTATTAGGTGGTCTCAGAGTCCTCAAAACCTCCAATCTCTGGATCAGAGGCTTTACTGCCGGAATAGTGGAAGTGAGAACAACATTAGTTGATAGGTAGTTTCAGGGTCCGCAAAACCTCAAATCTCCCGATCAGTGGTCTTGCTGTCGAAAGGAATGGACCTGGGAAAAACATAAAAGGCGGTTCCACGGTCCTCAAAACCTCCAATTTCCCGCTCAGAGGCCTTACAGCCGGAAGGGTTGACATTGGGAACAACAGCAATTAAGAAGATTTCCCAAGCCTCTCAAACCCCAAATTTCCCTATCAGAGGCCTTACATGCTCGAAAGGTGGAACTGAGAACAACATCAATTAAGAGATGGTTTCAGGGTCCTCAAAACCTCCAATTTTCCGATCAGAGGCCTTACTGCCGGGAGGTTGTGCCTGAGAACAACAGCAATTAAGAGGTGGTTTCAGGGTCCTTAAAACCTCTAATCTCCCAATCTGAGGTCTTGCTGTGGGAAGGGTGGAGCTAGGAACAACACAAAAGGCAATTCCACGCTTCCCAAAACCTCAAATCTCCTGGTCAAAAGCCTTGCTACCGAGTGTAGATTATCGACATACCAAGGACTAGATATTAACAATATGCTACCACCCTGGGTCGGAGTAGACATGGTAAAACTCCAATAAAGAAGTGGCTTTACGATCCTCGAAATCTCGAATCGATGCGCCTCAAAACCTTGAATCTCCTGAGCAGAGACCATGCTGTCAGGTGTAGTTTATGGTCATACCAAGGACTAGATACTTACATTAGGCTACCACCCCTTATCAGGGAAGACTTAAGAACAAATGAAGTTAAGAGGTACTTCCGCGCTACTGGGCTACCGATTCGAGAGCATAATGCTGCGTGTAGTTCATCATCATGCCAAGGAGTAGATCCAAACATTATGCTAACACCCCGGGTCAGAACAGGTTTCAATTTTTCAAAAGCTCGATTCTCTTGATCAGGAGCTCTGTAACCGGGTGTATTTTATCCTCCTACCCAGGACGAGTAGGGCGCATGAAACGATGCTCGTTCACGAATTGGAATGTGGTGGAAAACTGAGAAAACGGTGAAAGGGGGAGGAAGAACCAAGAAGTCAGTGGGCACTTTTCGGCCCTTGAAACTTGTACCCAAGAGTCAGTTCTGCTTACCTCGTGTGCCAACATTTACAAAAAACAAAAAAAAAACAAAACAAAAACAAAAAACGAAAAGTATTTATTTGAAATGAAGTATCTATAAAATAAATTCACTTCATCTTTTGCCTACAAAAAGTCCCTCGAGGGTTAAATAGAGTTTTCTTTTTTAGTCATGTTCTCTCTACAGATTATATATGAGAATATTTACACACACACACTTATATATATATATATATATATATATATATATATATATATATATATATTAAAATACTTTAATCCAAAACGGAAAAGTAGGAAGGTAAATCCCAAGAACCAGATCCTAATTAATATTAAAAAATTTTAATATTAAAAAAAAATGATACAGGAGTAGAGCTCAGTGTTTCCTTTCTATTCTTCCCTTTCTTTGTCTTTATTTTTCTTACCTCCCACTCCCCTTTTTATATATACTGTACTATATATACATACATATATATATATATATATATATATATATATATATATATATATAGTACACTAAATCTAAAATTGAGCCACCACCGACCGCGGTTTCACACAACGGATCGTCAGGGTCAGGCTCTACTTTCGTACTTTCGTATAGAGCACTTTTCTGTTAAGGTTTCGTCTTGGGTTTTTTTTTCTTTCAAGCAAGCACTTGAGGTATTGTTCTTGTTCGCAGTTTCTTTCTTTTTTTCTTCCCCTTTATTTAATCTACGAGGTAGTCCTCGTTGGTTTATTTGACGATTTAAGTTACTGTTAGGTTAGCATTGGTTTTTCGGATGTTTAGTCTGTAATTATTATTGCTGCCTTATTGTAATTAAGTATATATATATATATATATATATATATATATATATCTTCAGTGTATCGGGGCAGCAGAAAATTTTCTAAACATATATTGTCAACTATAATATACAATGAATGTTTATTATGTTTAATCATGAACCGTTATAAACATCGTATTTTGGCTTTAATTTCAGGTGAAAATAAAGACAAAAATTCTCCAACATTTGGATATTTTTTTTATTATGCTTGTTCTAAGTTTCGGCTCACATGAGCCATCTTCAGATCGGTTACAGGGACGTTAACATAAAGACATCAATAATAAAAAATTCTTGTATTGACATAAAACTTTGCTAAGCAACGATAACAGTCACCGAATAGCAGACGCAGTTCGTAAATGTGTAATGCGATTCTATGACGTCACTCTGCGTGAGAGACCAAAATGTTGACAGAACCATATGTCGAAATGCAATGTAATGTGTTGTGACCAGATTGAAATGGAGATTTTATTAAGTGTGGGTTGTTTTGACTTAATGTAGATGGCCTTCAATATCTGAAGTTTCTTTTTACTGTGTGTATGAGTGAGTATTATTGTGCCATCGACTAAAATCTGTCTAATTTTACATACATGTCTATGTTTTTCGAAGAAATTGTACTTTGATCAGAAAGGTGACAGGTTAGTCTATGGGAGAGCGTGGTTGTAGTAAAACCAATATATGCAGTGGGTTTATTATTATTATTATTACCAGAGATACAATCTCTGAACGGTCATGTAAATTGATACACTAGATTAGTTTTCTGTAGAGATTTAGTTGTGAGGTTGTAGGGTTATTAGAGACTATGAGGTCAATTGTTTTATTTTTTATAATATATGATGAGCTTAATTTGATTATTATTATTTATTGGTTTAACATTTTTACGTATTATTTTTTTGAGTGTTGTTTCATCATGTTTGTAATTATTATGCATTTGGTTGCAATAGTATAAGTTGATAGTGTTTAGTTTATTTTGACGTACACTACTATTATTAGTATTATCAATATTGTTAGAGGTATTATTAAGTTTATTGAGATATATTTTAATTTGTTGATCAATGACGGAGTTAGGAAATCCATTGTTAACAGGTGTTTTTTATTGTTTTATAATTCTTTATAGAATATGGTTTTGGAAGAAGATATCATTTGTGTGCGTTGAATTAATTTTTTTATAACAGCTAACTTATATCGTTAGGGGGATTCACTATTATAATTAAGAAGACATGCTAGTTGGTTTTCTATGTAAAGAAGTAGTAAATTTATGTGTGCTAGAATCAATGAATACATCAGGGAATGGAATTTTATTATTAATATGAAGTTCTAATGTAAAATTGAGGACGGAGTGACTTTCAAATTTGTTTTAATTGTGGCGCAGTTGATATCGGTTCGGAACGAGAAATCGGGTAACCAAGTTCGAATGCCAGCTGAATTCATTGCTTTCACTTACGCGCAAATACCCCTGTATTCCCTCCAGTTATGGGTTAAATAACAGGACAGATTGGGTTCTATAGCCTTGGTCGGCAACCAGTCTACCGCAGAAAACTGGCAACCTACTGCGGAATAATTTTCTGCCTAGTCAGTCATGTCTCATCGAGACATGATCGCCCAAGCGTGTATCACGTATGGAACTTAACTGACTGAATTTGATCAATATTCTTAGCTAAAATAAAAATGTCATCTATGTATCTTACATATATGGGGGGTTTATTATTGTCATTATTTATTTTATTTTGTAAATGTGACGTATAATAATTAGAAAAAAGAGGATCTAAAGGAGATCCCATTGCAATACAATTTATATGTATAAAACGAAAAAGTAAGAAATTAATTCGGCAGAAAAGAGTTAGCTTTTGACTCGGAACACTTATAATGACACAAATACCATTATAGACAGGTAATGTATTATACAAAAGACAAATAATAAATCTACACTTAAACAAAACTTTCAGGGCTTCTCACATCCCCCATCTCACACACACACACACACACACACACACACACACACACACACACACATATATATATATATATATATATATATATATATATATATATTAATCATATCACCCCGAGCAAGGCGGCAACGCCATTGTTGTGCAGGGCGCTACGTAAGAGTGAAAAGATTGGAAAAGAGAAAGCCGGAAACCACATCTTAAACAGGGAACAAGGGATAAGCCTCTTCACCTGTTCAATAGACGTGGGTGGAGTGTGAACCGGGCAATAGTTTAATCTATCTACTCCAATTGAAAAAAAAAACGTGAGAAGATTGGAAAAGAGAAAACCGGAAACCACATCCTAAACAGGGAACAAGGGATGAGCCTCTTCACCTGTTCAATAGACGTGGGTGGAGTGTGAACCGGGCAATAGTTTAATCTATCTACTCCAATTGAAAAAAAACGTGAGAAGATTGGAAAAGAGAAAACCGGAAACCACATCCTAAACAGGGAACGAGGAATGAGCCTCTTCACCTGTTCAATAGACGTGGGTGGTGTGTGAACCGGGCGATATATATAAAGAAAATGCATTAGCCATTCATAGAAATAAGTCCAACACAATCTAAAAAATTATTAAAAGAGAAAGGAAAGTATAAGGCGAAAAACGAAAGTATAAGGCAAAAAACGATAGTATAAGGCGGAAAAAGAACATATAAGGTCGAAAGATAAAGTATAAGGCGGAAAGGGAAATTATAAGGCAGAAAGGTAAAGTATAAGGCGGAAAGGGAAAATATAAGGCGGAAAGTAAAAGTAAAAGTTTGAAAGATAAAGTATAAGGCGAAAAACGAAAATATAAGGCGAAAAACGAAAGTATAAGGCGGAAAAAGAACATATAAGGTTGAAAGGGAAAGTATAAGGCGGAAAGGTAAAGTATAAGGCCGAAAGGGAAAGTATCAGGAGAAAAGTAAAAGTAAATGTTTGAAAGATAAAGTATAAGGCGGAAGGCAAAAGTATAAATTTGAAAGGTAAAATATAAGGCGAAAAGATAAAAGTATAATGTCGAAAGTGAAAGTATTAGACAGAAAGAGAAAGTATAAGGTGGAAAATAAAAAAATTAAGGCGAAAACGAAAAGATTAAGGCGAAAAGGAAAAAATTAAGGCGAAAAGGAAAAGATTAAGGCGAAAAGGGAAAGTATAAGGCGGAAAATAAAAAAATAAGGCGAAAAGGAAAAGATTAAGGCGAAAAGGGAAAGTATAAGGCGGAAAATAAAAAAAATAAGGCGAAAAGGAAAAGATTAAGGCGAAAAGGGGAAGTATAAGGCGGAACGGGACAGTGTAAGCAGGATATGGAAAGTATAAGGCGGCAATTTCTCGAGAATGCCGCTATCGAATTTCACCAAAATATAAATTTGCGCACCAGATTTTTTCAAAAATAATCCCTTTACTTCTTTCTCATACATGACTACAAAAATATTAAATTTAAAGAAAACGGAAAATTTTAAAAAAGCATTATATTTTAAATAAATTTCTTAAACTAAACTAAAATAATTAATAATTATACCATTAAAAATAACATTTATTCTTTAATTAGATTTAAAATTATATCACTTATAATCCACCATAGTTTACCTTGACTTTCAGTTCACTAAATGTATATTTATGAATGTCTGTCTATCAGTTATGTACCATACGTGATACACGCTTGGGTGATCATGTCTGTTACGATTCATGGCGGAGTTTTTCTCGTAGTAGTCTGCCATTTCTTTCTGTGGTAGACTGGCTGCTAATCAAGGCTATAGAACTTAATCTGTTTAGCTATTCAACCCAAAGCCGAAGAGGAGAGGGGATGTATTCCTAAATTTCTCAAGGGTTAATGCAATGAACCCGACTGGAAATCGAAATTGACTCTAGGATTTCTTATGACGAGCCGTTGTCGATTAAGCTACACTTGTAAGGGTAATATTAGCCGTTTCCTAATATGGAAACATTTCATGTTGATAAAAGTAAGATCAAGTGATTACTGAAATAGTTATCTCGTTTCCACTATATGTTATCGCTCTTTCTACTATTAATTGTGTTGTGGATTCTGGTTGAGAAACCACACAAAATAATAAATAACAAAAGCAGATGTAGAGATATAAAATGTAAGTTATATTGAACAAAAATATACAAACTGGAACACGGGTTAGTCAATTCAGGAATACTAGGAATACTGTTAGTAGGAATCAATATATACAGTCTTGTAGTGAAAAAATATGTCTGGGTAATGAGTCTATATCCAAACAACTCCAACTTACTATGCACCAACTTAAGCGACTCTACAACTCTACAACTACACAACTACTCTTTGCAACGGTATTTACGGTATTTACCTACCTTTCCACTTAAGGCGAGATGTGACACAAGGTCTTTTTAATGTGGTTCTTCCCGGCCATATAGCCCGGCCAAAAAAACTACTCTTTGCAACGGTATTTATCCACCTTCCCACGTAAGACGAGATGTGACACAAGGTCTTTTTAATGTAGGTCTTCCCAGCCATATAGCCCGGCAAAAAAAACTACTCTTTGAAACGATATTTACCCACCATCCCACGTAAGGCGAGATGTGACACAAGGTCTTTTTAATGTGGGTCTTCCTGGCCATATAGCCCGGCAAAAAAAAAAACTACTCTTTGAAACGGTATTTACCCACCATCCCACGTAAGGCGAGATGTGACACAAGATCTTTTTAATGTAGGTCTTCCCGGCCATATAGCCCGGCAAAAAAAAATTACACTTTGCAACTACTGTTCTCTGTATAGGCAGGATAATATGTACACATCAAGCGAGTCCGTTCTTGTATCCAAAAAGGGGTGATCCCCAACACCTTCCTCCCTAGCTTCTTTTTCAGGAAGGGTTAGTAATTTTTTCGCTTGAGATCTATCAATAATAGCTCCGTAAACTTTCGTTTTCTGTTGGTTCTTGTGGTTTCTGTATTAATTTGAGGTTTCTGGATGTCGAAAGCTTTGAATATTTCTTCCATGGTGTCATTTTCTAAGGGTGATGAGCTTGGCACTTCACTCCTTTTTAATTTGATTTACGTGCCTTCTATGCGTAAATTTTTCTCACTTTACAATGTACATTACGTTTCCTTTTCTGTCTACAATTGTTCCCGGTTCCCAATACGCCTTGTTATTTTTAAAGAGATTGGAACAGATTGGAATTTGGTCGAAGTAGCGTGATCAGCAAAAGGTGCAACCCAAAATGCCAAATACAGGTGGGGGATACCAGAATCAAGTAAGTACAAAAATTTAAATACCTAGGAAGTGTTCTAACAGGAGATGGAAAGTGTGACAGAGATCCGAAGGCGAATTGGCATGGCAAAGGACGCGTTCTAGAAGCTAAGTAAAGTACTAAGACACAGGAAAATTTCACTAGAAACAAAGAAAAGAGTGCTGGATTGCTATGCGATGTCAGTTCTTCAATACGGCAGTGAATGCTGGACAATATCATCGAGAATGAGGACAAAACTGAAAGCAAAGGAAATGTAGTTTTACAGAAGGATGCTGAGGATATTGTGGACTGAGCATGCAAGCAACGATGAGGTGTTGGAACGAATGGCAACAAAAATGAAATTAATACTGAGCATCAGGAAGAGATAACTGAAGTTCCTGGGACATCCAATAAGGAAGGAGAGCTTGGAGAGCCTGGTACTGACTGGCCAGATAGAAGGAAAAAGAGACAGAGGAAGGCAGCGGATAACATATTTGCAGGGCCTGATCAGGTGGATGATGGAACGGGGGTTGCGAGGTGTAACAGGAGCAAACATACTAAGAGCCACAAGGGATAGGGTGACGTGGAAATCCATGATCATCTACGTCCTGAAGGCACAGGGCACATAGAAGAAGAAGAAGAAGAAGAAGAAGAAGAAGAAGAAGAAGAAGAAGAAGAAGAAGAAGAAGTGTGGAACATCAACAATTTCTCTACAAAAGTTTTTGGCTGAAGAGAAAACTCCCGCTGGTTTCTGACTACCAACGCCTCCTCGTGTGCGTGACTCTGCCCGACTTCTCCACACAAGCGTCACTGACGAAAAATAAATATAGAAGTTTATATTTTTATTTATATGTTTTCCTCGTTGTTTGTGCAGACGAAGCGAAATATACAACTATATTTAGTTGTCCCTCCCAGTAAGGGCAACATGTGGCACATGGTCAGTTTTGACTGGGATTTCCGGGCTATATGGCACGGCCAAAAAATTCCTGTCTATTTTGCCCAGTCGTGCTTCTACCCTTCGGCGGAACCACGACTGGGTTATTGCTCTCTGCTCGGAAGCAGAGAGCGCCCTCTAACCGAAGGCAGAGAGCAGACAGTGTCATAGTCGCAGCGGCAAATGCCGGCTGACCGACAAAGCGACTGACAACTCAAGTGAAATATACAACGCTATTGATCTTCCTGTTAACTCTTATTAATATATGAGGGAGAGTCCATTATCTGCGAAACAGGTGTGTTTCATCATAACAGACCTTCTACAGAAGGTAGCCGAAGAGAGTGACAAGAAAGGACTACAAATAAACTGCAAGAAAACCGAATGCATGGTCATCAATAAAAAGGGCACTCCAATATGCCAAATACAGGTGTGGGATACTAAAATCAAGCAGGTAAAAAATGTAAATACCAGAGAAGTGCTCCAACAGAAGAGGGAAAGTGCAGCACAGTGATCCGAAGACGAATGTGAAGCATTCTAGAAGTTAATTAAAATATTAAGAAACAGGACAATTTCGCTAGAAACAAAGAACAGAGTACTAGATTGCTATGTGATGTCAGTCCTTCAACATGGCAGTGAATGCTGAACAATATCATCAAAGACGAAGGAAAAACTTGAAGCAACTGAAATGTGGTTCTACAGAAGGATGCTGTGAATATCATGAACCAAGCATGGAAGCAATGATGAGATTTTGGAAAGGATGGAAACAAAAAAAAATTAACCCGAGCATCAAGAACAGAGAGCTTAAGTTTTTGGGACATGCAATGAGGAAAGAGGGCTTGGAGAATCTGATACAAACAGGCTAGATAGAGAGGAAAAAGAGACAGAGGAAAGCAGCGGATAACATATTTGAAAGACCTAATCAGGTGGATGGTGGAACGACGGTTGCAGAGCGTAACAGGAGAAGGCGTGCCAAGAGCCACCAGGGATAGGGAGACGTGGAAAGCCATGATCGCCTACGTCCTGAAAGGTCAGGGCACATAGAAGAAGAATATATATGCCAAGTGTTTATAAGAAATTATAATGTGTGTATAAAATGGGGGATCGATTCTATGTTAGAATCAATATATAAACTGATCCCTCATTTTTGGCCATGCTAGTTTCTATACATTTATATTCTAGATTTATGGGCTTGAGCTAGTGGATGACAGAACGGGGGTTGCATGTTGTAACAGGAGAAGGTGGGCTAAGAGCCACTAGGGATAGAGAGACGTGGAAAGCCATGATTGCCTACGCCCTGAAAAGAAAGGACACATAGAAGAAGAATGTATGTACGGCTAGCCACTCGTATCCAGAGATGCCTATCTAATTTTTTTTTGTTTCCATCCTTTCCAAAATCTCATCATTGCTTCCATGCTTGATTCATGATATTCACAGCATCCTTCTGTAGAACCACATTTCCGTTGCTTCAAGTTTTGATCCCGACTCTTCAATGGGAGCCCTCTACCCAATTTGACTCAAATGGCTTGGGTTAACCCATGATACGGTTTTCACTAGAATTGCCTCCGCGGGTCGATTATATCAAGAAGATAACTTACTCGAACCAGAACTTCTTGATCAGAAAGCGAACTTTCTCACCACTCATCCACATGCCCATATATTCTCATTTTAATTTTAATTTTAAGCTATTAGATAAAATTTAATTTTCTCCGTTAAAACACTTCCCAGGTAATTGGAGTAGATAGACTAAACTATCGCCCGGTTCACACTCCACCCACGTCTATTGAACAGGTGAAGAGGCTCATCCCTTGTTTCTTGTTTAGGATGCGGTTTCCGGTTTTTCTCTTTTATAATCTTCTCACTGTTTTTTTTTTTTTCAATTGGTGTAGATAGACTAAACTATCCCCCGGTTCACACTCCACCCACATCTATTGAACAGGTGAAGAGGCTCACCCCTTGTTCCTTGTTTAGGATGTGGTTTCCGGCTTTCTCTTTTCCAATCTTTTTACTCTTTTCTTTTTTTTTTTCTCAATTGGAGTAGATAGACCAAACTATCGCCCGGTTCACACTCCACCCACGTCTATTGAACAGGCGAAGAGGCTTATCCCTTGTTCTTTGTTTTGGATGTGGTCTCCGGCTTTCTCTTTTCCAATCTTTTCACTCCTACGTAGTCCCCTGCGCTTCAGTGGCGTTACCGCCTTGCTCGGGGTGATATGATTAAAAAAAAAATTAAATTTTTGTACCTGCTTGATTTTAGTATCCCCCACCTGTAACCCCCAAATTTTGGGTTGCTCTTTTTGCTGATGACCATGCATTCAGTTTTATTGCAGTTTATTTGTAGTCCTTTCTTGTCACTCTCTTCAGCTACCTTCTGCAGGAGGTCTTTTAGTTTCCTTATTGTGTCTGCTATCAGCTCTGTATCATCTGCGTACCTTATATTATTTAAATTGTGGCCTCCGATGACGAATCAAGGCCTAAAAAAGCTTCATGAAAGATTTTTTCTTTTCAAAAATTCATATTAAGCCTTGGGTATTGTGAATCTTTGGAGATTCCTTCATACACAATTACGGCGAGCCTCCTACCGCGTGACACCGTAGGAGTAGAGAACTACCACATGTTTCTTCTTAAGTTAAGTGATCATTAGCTACGGGCGGTCGGTTAAAAAGGGCACCCGGTAAATTATCTGTCCTAAAAAGATTTTTTAATTTTGAGAAATTTGTTTTAAACGTTAGATATCGCATTTCTTTGGAAATACCACTCTCTCGCTCTCTCTCTCTCTCTCTCTCTATATATATATATATCATAATGATGTCTTTTTTATGAAATTTCGAAGTCGTCATGAATCTGCTTAGTTAAGTGATTAACTTCTCAGTTAAGTGACTAACTTCTCTACATTAACCATATATATATATATATTAAACGAATTCCACTTTCTCCCAGTACTGTGACTAATTTCCCTTTTTGATATTGTCTTCGTTCTAGCCCGATTCATAATTTTGCCAACGAAGCCCTTGAAAAGTGTTGGCCGAAAGGTTCCTCGGGTTTGGGATAAGTATGACGTCTTTTCTTTTTAGAGCAATTTGTGGTTTCTGTGGGGACCGATCGTTATTCATACATATATATGAATAACGATCGGTCCCCACAGAAACCAAACAAATTCTCTAAAAAAGAAAAAAGACGTCATACTTATATATATATATATATATATATATATATATATATATATATATATATATATATATATATTAAAAAAGGATTAATTCAAAGATGTTGAATAGCCATTTCGATATGAAGATCCCCACGGGGGACGACACATCACCTCAGCAACAGAAAAAACCTGTTGCTGAGGTGATGTGTCGTCCCCCGTGGGGATCTTCATATCGAAATGGCTATTCAACATCTTTGAATTAATCCTTTTTTAATATATATATTTGCTCTGTAATATTTTATTACATGGAGCTCTCTTCCTGTATCATTTTTTAATATTAAAATAAATTTTTAATATTAATTAGGATCGGTTTTTTGGAATTTACCTTCCTGCTTTTTTCCCTTGGATTGAAGTATCTGAATTAAAATATATATATATATATATATATATATATATATATATATATATATATTCGGTCGGGTTTCGAGCATGGGTTAGGTAGCAATCGGAGTCTAACCGTGCTGATGAGCTGTGATACAGCGAAACAGATCTGTCTGTGAATGACAATATATATATATATATGGTTAATGTGGTGAAGTTAGTCACTTAACTGAACAGATTCATGCCCACTTCGAAATTCCATTTCATTATGATGACGTCACACCCGAGGGCTTATTTTTAACCTATCAACACTCCATCTCTATCTCGACATCAAGCACTTTACGATAACAACAACAACAAAACCCTGAATAAAGAACAATATTGACATTAAACATCACCACAACTCTACACTATATATACCTCATAGTCTCTAATAACCCTACAACCAAACTAAATCTTCTACAGAAAACCAATGTAGGGTATTAATTTACATGTCCATTCAGAGATTGTATGTCTTGTGCTAATAATAAGCCCACTACATATATTGGTTTTACTACAACCACCCTCTCCCGCAAACTCACTTGTCACTTTTCTGATCAGAGTTGAATTAAACAACATTTCTTAGAAAAACATAGCCATGTAGGTAATATTAGACAGATTTTAGTCAACAACACAATAATAATATCATCTTTGATGGTGGATGTCTTCATGTTAATGCACTTGCGGTCTCTCTGAAGATGGCACATGTGACCCGAAAGCTTAGAAACAGCATAATAGAAAAATATCCAAATGGGCAATTTTTGTCTTTATTTTCACCTGAAATTAAAGCCAAAATACGATGTTTAGAACGGCTTATGATTAATCATAATAGACATTCATTGTCTGTTATATTTAACATTATATGTTTACAAAAGTATTTGCGTCCTCGATAAGATATATATATATATATATATATATATATATATATATATATGTATATTTTCTATTTACGCTCTCACACCCTGATTGAGCACCACCTTGGAAGAATGGTAGACTTTGAAAAACAGAAGCTACTCTGGCATGTACGCATCGCTCATACTGTAATGAATTACAGCACTCTGGCTATTGGGCGTGTATAATGATAATGTACACGTTAAAAAGTTTGCTTTCTTCTACCGAGCGTCCAGCGGTAGAATCGCCGACTGACGTCAATTCGGTCGGGTTTCAATCCTGAGTTAAAAGCAATCGGAGTCTAATATATATTGTGCCAAGTATGATATATTAACTATAACCAGTTGTGTGGCTTTAAATTTACTATTTGGAGCATTTGGGAATATGGAGTTAACCTTTAAATGACAATAATCCCAGGTTCACTTTGGCTTGGTGTGGTAGTACCTATTAGGGTCCCATCTATGTGTCAAAGTTTCCTTGTGTGCCTGAGTGTTCGTGTTTGTTATGTGAATACACTGCATATGTGTGTGTGTGTGTGTGTGAGCACTTGTGAGCCGGCTATGTATATATGGACTGTTAATGTGGAATAATTTAATACATATGTGGGGTTTTTCGTAGCCCGAGCAAAGTCATCATGGACGTTCCCAAGCCACCAGCCCTCGGACGAAAGACGATAAAACTCTGACATTAATAACTCTTACGTATATTGTGTGGTCCACCATGCACCACCCAATGTATTTTAGGCCCCGGAGAGGTGAAACTCCGTGATAATATAGTATGCGACTATCACAAACAGCTAACGCGTGACACATAGTGCACCTGTATGGGTCATGATGTTTTGATGGAGAGATTGTGCTTTTGTGCCGCACAAGGATATGACCACTTTAAACAAATCAGTGCAGATTGATCGCTAGCTTGATGGTTAATAATTCAACACCAAAAAAAAAAAAAAACAGAAATCCCATCCATTAAGTGTTGACTGAAGGGCACCAACCTCTACTGACCCTCCTTTATCCATATATATATATTTCCTCAAAAGTCTAACGATCAAAACGAGACATTCACTTATTTACCAATAACCCCAACCAACCCCCACGACAACAACGAACCAAATATAAACAGAGAATGATTCCAAACCTTTATTTCCCCTGAGGAAGTGTTTAAAACCAGACACTGAAACAAACATATGATTGTAGGGAAGAGGACATATATAGAAGAAATTATGTACATGTTCTAAAACATAATTTATAATAAATATTCACAGCTCTATACATCATATATCGAGCACTGTTTTAAATTAAGGTTTCGGACGGAAATTTTTTTTTCTTTTTTCTCTCCTCATTCTATACTCCCTCGGTATATATATATATATATATATATATATATATATATATATATATATATATATATATATATATGGAGGACTCTCTTCCACTTCTACTATAAGCGTGACTCTTCAGAAATGAAGAGTCACGCTTATAGAAAATGAAATGAAATTCTTTCAGTGACTGGTGTATGTATACACTGTTTATATACAAAACGTTAAAATTTCCCTTCTCTGATTCCATGCCCCTATGGCTTAGGGAGTAGCGCCTCCGACTGACACCAAATCGGTCGAGTTTCAATCCCGGCCAGAAGCTAGTGTATGTGTCTAGTCACGCTGATGAGCTGGTATACAGCGAAACAGGCTTGTATGTGGATGACTAACAAACACACACACTCACATATATATATATATGTGGTTATATATATATATATATATATATAACCAGTTGTTGGTTAGAATTATTAAGACCAATATACAGGTAGATTAAAAAGTGCTCAATACATATAATGTAGAGATTTTACGTATTTTAATTTGGAAGTTAGTTGATTGCGCAACCTTTGTTTCAAATTTCGTTATTTACAGGTGTCTTATATCAACTAATTCTCCAAAGTTTTTTCAAGGGATTTTTAAAATAACTGAAATTTCAAAGTAAGGAATGTTTTTTTTTTTCAAGAATTGTAAACATTTTTCTTCGGGTTTGTATGATTTTTATACTATATATATATTATTCAATAAAGAATTAGAACACTCTCGCCACTGGCGTATGAACACATGATATATCACACGTTAAAAGTTTGCCTCCTTCAACAGAGCGCCCATAGCTCAGAGGTAGAATCGCCCACTGAAGCCAATTCGGTCGGGTTTCAAAAAAGTAATCGGATGTCTAAACGTACTTATGAGCTGTGATACAGTGAAACAGATCTCTATGCGGATGACTATATATATATATATATATATATATATATATATAAGAGTACTAAGAGTTTGCCCCTAACTGAGCAGATTCATTGGACTTCGAAGATTCTTAAGAACATTGTTAAGATGTTCTCTCGTTAAGATACACTCATATACAAAGACATAAGAAACGATATTCAGAAATTTCGAGGTTGCAGTTCTTACAATAGTGCAGAAAATCGATAATATATATATATAAAAGGCAAGGTGTTTGTGTGTGTGTCTATTTATCTGTCTGTGTGTCCTTTATACAAATCCACAATTTTTATCCGATTCTCACCAAACTTCACACAAATATTCTTTGGGCTGAGTCTGAGCTCCAGGACCATGGATTAGTTTTAAAGCTTTCATTACACCCGAGCAACCCCGGGATATACTGCTAGTATATATATATATATATATATATATATATATATATATATATATATATATATGCATGTATGTATTAATACATCATTTTTGCTTGCTGTAAGAAATTTCTCGTGCCCAAATAAATAAAAGTTGTGTGACTTTAATTCGGAAAAAGCAAAATAGAAAAAAGGCAGGTGTTTATATATATATATATATATATATATACAAAGACGAAATATTCTTTCTTTTTCCTTATTTTTTACTGAAAGAATAATCTGTTTTTGCTTTGAATTCTTCCATTTTACGAATTCTTTCTTGAAGACTTCCCGCAACATCGTTTTGTTTCTTTTCCCACCTGTCTGCTGAGATAAATACATAAAACCCATTCCGAATTAGATACAAACAAGATACTTATTTTGTCATACGGCTTTTTGGAATGGTTTTCTCTTATCTATCGGTATATCTTTCCTTATGACGGCTCCACCTTACCATTCTTTTCTGTTAAGTATATTTCCGCTTTTGAAACGACATCCCTTTCTTTATCAGTCGATCTTTTTCTGCTTATATGTAGGTAGTGTTTTTTCTATCTATCTATCTATCTATCTATCTATCTATCTATCTATCTATCTATCTAGCTGTTTTAGTATCTATCTATATATCTATCTATCTATCTATCTATCACATTGTGTTCACATCTATCTATCTATCTATCTATCTATCTATCTATCTATCTATCACATTGTGTTCACATCTATCTATCTATCTATCTATCTATCTATCTATCTATCTATCTAGCTGTTTTAGTATCTATCTATCTATCTATCTATCTATCTATCTATCTATCACATTGTGTTCACATCTATCTATCTATCTATCTATCTATCTATCTATCACATTGTGTTCACATCTATCTATCTATCTATCTATCTATCTATCTATCTATCTATCTATCTATCACATTGTGTCACATCTATCTATCTATCTATCTATCTATCTATCTATCTATCTATCTATCTATCTATCTATCATTCACATCTATCTATCTATCTATCTATCTATCTATCTATCTATCTATCTATCTATCACATTGTGTTCACATCTATCTATCTATCTATCTATCTATCTATCACATTGTGTTCACATCTATCTATCTATCTATCTATCTATCTATCTATCTATCTATCTATCTATCTATCACATTGTGTTCACATCCATCTATCTATCTATCTATCTATCTATCTATCTATCTATCTATCTATCTATCTAGCTGTTTTAGTATCTATCTATCTATATATATATCTATATATCACATTGTGTTCACATCTATCTATCTATCTATCTATCTATCTATCTATCTATCTATCTATCAATCTATCTATCACATTGTGTTCACATCTATCTATCTATCTATCTATCTATCTCTCTATATATCACATTGTGTTCACATCTATCTATCTATCTATCTATCTATCTATCTATCTATCTATATATCACATTGTGTTCACATCTATCTATCTATCTATCTATCTATCTATCTATATATCACATTGTGTTCATCATCTATCTATCTATCTATCTATCTATCTATCTATCTATATATCACATTGTGTTCACAAAGATCTATCTATCTATCTATCTATCTATCTATCACATTGTGTTCACATCTATCTATCTATCTATCTATCTATCTATCTATCTGTCTATCACATTGTGTTCACATCTATCTATCTATCTATCTATCTATCTATCTATCACATTGTGTTCACATCTATCTATCTATCTATCTATCTATCTATCTATCTATCTATCTTTATATTCTGTCTCAGCTTTTTAATATCAAGCCAGTGTTTTAAAAGACATGATGTATTTCATACAATTTTTTCGTATTTATTGTCAAGTGAATAATTGTAAATGAAAACCGGATGGTTTATTTGTTATTATTACTTTGCAAAACTTTACAAGGCAAGAAAGCAAAGATGAACTCGTCCGAATCACCCTTAACGTTTTTTGGTCGTTGATGAAAATAAGGAAGAGCGTTGGGCCCAGGATAGAGCCTTGTGGGACACCAGCATTCGTGCTGTAGGACGAAGAGGCACGCCCATTCAGAACGACCTTCATTTTGCGGTTATTTAAGAAAGATTGGATTAGGTCAAGCAGGCGACCGGTAATACCATAACCGCGTAGTTTGCATAGGAGGCCAGGGTGCCAAACCCTGTCGAAAGCCTTGGAGATATCCAGAGCAACCGCGCGAGCCTCGTCAGACTCATCAAGAGCCTGTAGCATGTACTCCGTTACAGTAGTTAGCAGGTCGGCTGTGGACCTGTCGGAGAACAGTTTGTGGGCGGTGAGATGATGAACTATATATATATATACTTTGTAAACAGTAGCTACTGCGGCATATACGCATCGCTCATTCAGTAATGAATTGGATCACACTAGCTATTGGGCGTGTTTATACGCGCAAAATAAATAGCCTGCATACTTCTAGCTGACGCTCGTGGCCCAGGGGTAGAATCGCCGACTGACGCCGATTCGGTCGGGTTGCGATCCTGGGTTAGGAAGCGAACGGAATCTAATCCGTACTGATGAGCTGTGATACAGCGAAACAGATCTGTCTACGGATGACTATAGTATATATATATATATATATATATATATATATATATATATATATATATATATATTAAAGAAGGATGAATTCAAAGATGTTGAATGGCCATTTCGATATGAAGATCCCCACGGGGGACAACACATCACCTCAGCAACAGAAAAATCCTTTCAGAAACTGGAGAAAAATTAGTCTACTTTACCTTTTTAAATAGATTGCAAAGAAATTAAAAAATAAAAAATAAAAAATAAAATAAAATAAAAATAAAAATAAAAATAAAATAAAAAATAAAATAAAATAAAAATAAAAATAAAGGGAAAGAAAAAGAAAAAGAACATCTTTGAATTAATCCTTTTTTAATATATATTTGCTCTGTAATATTTTATTACATGGAGCTCTCTTCCTGTATCATTTTTTAATATTAAAATAAAATTTTTAATATTAATTAGGATCGGGTTTTTTGGAATTTACCTTCCTGCTTTTTTCCCTTGGATTGAAGTATCTGAATAAAAAAAAAATATATATATATATATATATATATACTGTTGATACTTTGACCGTTAGGGATGAAAAAAAATGGATTTCCAAAAATAGAATCTACTGGAGAAATTTCAAAGTGAATCTTAATTCTGATTCGTTAAACGGAACTTACACATAAATTTTACGTCTTTCCACATCCTTAAATAGCAAACCGATTGTTTTTTGTATTTAATTTTCACAACCAACATCCAACATTGCCTGATGACGTGATAGAAATCTCGAAACATAGAAATTTCCGTGTCGAAATATACTTTTAATTCATAATTCATATGATTATAGCATGCTTTAAAATATTTATTGTACTGAGCATTTTTCATAAAAAAGTAAAGGCCAGGGAACTCAAAATCGTAAAGCCTTGGGGATTTTAACCTGGATTTATATATATATATATATATATATATATATATATATATATATATATAGTAAAGTTTTGTAATTTCCTTGGAGCATTGTGTAAAATAGTTGTATGGGTTATGTCTTGAATGCTGTCACAATGCGTTGAGTGAAATATAGAAAGGTAAAGAAGTGTTTGTGTTACCTATTTATTAAACATTAATATTTCGAGATTAAATCTCATCTTCAGAATGGCAGAGAAGCTTTTAACTGTCCGAACTTCTTAACGATCTCTCTATGAATGGTTGTTGAGGGTTGTCCACTGTTGCTGTGTTTGTGTGCGTGTGCGTGTGGTGTGTGTGTGTGTGTGTGTGTGTGTGTGTGTGTGTGTGTGTGTGTGTGTGTGTGTATTATAGTTGGGGCATTAATGGTATGTGTGTGTCTAGTTGGGGCTTGTGTGGTATGTGTATGTGTGTGTTCTAGTCGGGGTTTTTATGATCTGATGATATCAGTCCGCTTGTATGTGTGGTTTATCTTAATGTGATCTGAAAGTTCACTTGACTCTGTGACCGGGTCGAAGAGTATCAGTTTCATTATTGTTGTTATATCTTTCTGATTTATCTGGTGGGGTTTGAGAGTTGTGACCGTATCATGTATGTGTGTCTATGTGCGAGTGGTTATTGTAATTAAATCTACTTCATTTTTATATGCGTGTGTGCGTGTGTGTGTGCTTTCCGGTGTGCGGTGTTTTATAAGAGCCTCTGCTACTCTGCCGGGGGGAGGGGAGAAATGCCCGCGTGTAAGACCTTTATTGTTGTGGTGAGTGTGTGTCATGTGCGTGTTAGCGTTGTCTATTCTGTTATGTCGTCTAGGTTAAGCTCTTGTCGATTGTTTATTGGCGGGTGCAGTTTAGCTATTATTAGGGACTCTTTTATGTACAAGTTATCTAAGTTGCGCTCTCTAGCCTCGATGTTGACGGTTATGTTCTTGTTAGTATTATTGCATTTTTTAAATGCTTTATGAAAGACGACGCTTGCGTGTTTATGCGTTCTTTTATCCTAATATGTAATGGTCTTGCGGTGCAGCCAACATAGAATGCCTCGCATTTGGCGCATTTTATGCGGTATACGACATATACCTGGTGGCATATACCAGTGCCTGCCATAGGGCAATTGGCTAGTGTGCATGTGGTGTTGTTATTTGTTTTGTGGTTGGGGTTGAGGTGTTTGTGGAGAGTGGTGCCGTAGTGTGTCAGCTGTATATCCAATCCCTCTCTGCGGATAACTCGACGTATTTTTCACTGAAGTGTGCTAGCCTCAGGAAGCAGGTGTTAGATAGGGTGTGACGCCTTGGGCCTTTGCTACCTTTCCGTTCCAGGCGTAGCCGTTAGTCTCCAGTGTTTTCTTGAAAAGTGTAGTGTGGGTGTTAACGTGCTCTTTTTTTATGCACTTGTTTCGGATACGTGCGAGCTGGTTTTCGATGTAGCCGGTCTTTGCGCTGAGAGGGAGGGCTGATAGGTAGTGGACAAACATATCTCTGCTGGCAGGCTTTTTATAGAAATCGGTGTGAACTTCACCTCTATCCGATACTTTTAGCCTGAAGTCCAGCAGTGATAGGCATCGGGGTGCTCAATTGTGAATTTTATTTTGCCGTCCATACCGTTGAACGTCGCTGCCATTCTGCTTCCCTCGTCACGTTAGGCTGGACGCCATCGGAAGGCCGGTGGTCTATTTGTAGGTGCGTCCTTGGAACGTAAAGTTGTCTACTATAGTTCTCAGGAGTAGGGGTATGTCCTTTGGGATGAAGTAGTAGCAGTGTATGCTTGAAGTTTTGATGGAATCCGTTATTAAATCAACCGCTGGGGGGGGGGGCGATACTGGGTTTAAGGATTTGTGATAGTAGCCATGCTATTTTGTATGTGGGAACTTCAATGCTAGAGACAATGGGTCTAATCTGTGGTGTCGTGTAATTTTTGTGTGTTTTGATTAGGTGTTAGAATTCTGGGAGGTTACTGTTCCTGGTGGTAAAATTTAGTCTGTAATTTTTATTTTTTTATTTGTTTTAAACATATCACCCCAAGCAAGGCGGTAACGCCTCTGATGTGCAGGGGGCTGCATAAGAGTGAGAAGATTAGAAAAGAGAAAACCAAAAACCGCATCCTAATCAGGAAACAAGGGATGAGCTCTCCACCTGTTCAATAGACGTGGGTGGAGTGTGAACCGGGCGATAGTTTAGTCTATCTGCTCCAATTGAAAAAAAAAACAGTGAGAAGATTAGAAAAGAGAAAACTGGAAACCGCATTCTAAACAGGAAACAAGGGATGAGCCTCTTCACCTGTTCAATAGACGTGGGTGGAGTGTGAACCGGGCGATAGTTTAGTCTATCTGCTCCAATTAAAAAAAAACAGTGAGAAGATTAGAAAAGAGAAAACTGGAAACCGCATTCTAAACAGGAAACAAGGGATGAGCCTCTCCACCTGTTCAATAGACGTGGGTGGAGTGTGAACCGGGCGATAGTTTAGTCTATCTGCTCCAATTAAAAAAAACAGTGAGAAGATTAGAAAAGAGAAAACTGGAAACCGCATTCTAAACAGGAAACAAGGGATGAGAATCTTCACCTGTTCAATAGACGTGGGTGGAGTGTGAACCGGGCGATAGTTTAGTCTATCTGCTCCAATTGAAAAAAAAACAGTGAGAAGATTAGAAAAGAGAAAACTGGAAACCGCATCCTAAACAGGAAACAAGGGATGAGAATCTTCACCTGTTCAATAGACGTGGGTGGAGTGTGAACCGGGCGATAGTTTAGTCTATCTGCTCCAATTAAAAAAAAACAGTGAGAAGATTAGAAAAGAGAAAAACCGGAAACCACATCCTAAACAGGAAACAAGGGATGAGCCTTGTTGCTAGGGATTTTCCGTAACTTGCATGGGGTTATGTCTGTGGCTACCGCATATAGTTGTGTGTTGCTGAGGTGTTCGAATGCTAAACGGTTATATACGTCTTGGGGTATAACGCAGAATTCTTTACCTTTATCTGATGGGAGGTAAATGAGATCCTTCTCTCTCAGGGTGTCTAGGGTGTGGCGTTGCGCTCTGGTGAGGTTGTGCGGTATTTTACCAATATTGTCTTTAAGGATCGTGAATATAGTTTGTTTAAGTCGGGAGAGTTTTAGGTTAAGCGCGTGTGTGGAGTGGATTGTCTAGGGTGTAGGTGGGGAACTGTTTAGGTGCATTCACGGTTGGTGTTGGGGCGTTATTTGTGTTAATAACCGATAGCCACTTCAGTTGATAGGCTGTCCAGCAGAAGTTTGTTCCGACATCTAGCACTGTTTTAACGTTCAGCTTCTGCGTCAGTATAAACTTTGGCCCGCGACTTAGTAATTCAAGTTCTTCGTGTGAGAGGGACTTAGATAAATCCGTGACCAGCGGTTGTTTTGTGGGTAGTGGATCATGGATTTCGTTTGTGTCTGTGTGGTGGGGATCGTCTGGATGTTGCTTTTTATACATCCACATAAATTTATTTATAAATGGAACTTTGTGTGTGTGTGTGTGTGTGTGTGTGTGTGTGTGTGTGTCCGTTGCCTATAGGCTCCGAAACGGCTGAACCGATTTCTTGAAAATTTACACAGTTGTCCTATAAGCGTCTGCGAATGTCCTTAGCTAGGATTTGTGTCGTGGTACCCCCTATAAATATCGAAAATCGATGATTGAAAAAATCGGGTTATAGAAGGAGTGGTCAGATTTTAATCAAATTTGATACACTCATAGACAAAGACATAAGAAACGATATTCAGAAGTTTCAAGGTTGTAGTTCTTACAATAGTGCAAGAAATTGGATATCGATAACAGGAAATTAAAATTTGGCTTACATCCATTCATTTTTCTTTCAGTCTACGGTTTCGCTTTAACTGGAAACAACTATTACTTTTTAGTATTTCGTGCCAACGTCCAAAGAGTCTGAGCTCCAGGACGATGGATTAGTTTTAAAGCCGGGCTATACTGCTAGTATAATATACGTTTAAGCGATGACCTCTCGCACGTGTCGCTTGAGAGCTTTTAAAGAACGTTTCTATTTAAAACACAAAATAAATCATGTTACAATCAAAACATGAAGTTAAAATAACAACATCGGAAATATAACAGCCTTGAAAATGGCTATTATAATCGATGAAATTGCTTGGAAAGTTAAAAATTATGAAATTTTTTTACATTTCTTATCTCCAGCAAAAAGAAAACAATTTAGAATACTGGAAAAATAAAATAAAAAATAATAAACATTTTCTTTGTCGGTCGTTTTTAACGAAATATGTTTAAAGGAAAGATGGCCGGCCAAATATATATATATATATATATATATATATATATATATATATATGAGAGAGAGACAATGTCATATTTAACAAAAACGTGACGGTCCAAATCTATCTATCTATCTATCTATCTATCTATCTATCTATCTATCTATCTATCTATCTATCTGTGCATATATATATATATATATATATATATATATATAGATGTCTGTGCATGCGTACGAACGTCTGTTTTTGTATGCGTACGTGTGTATAATTCTTTCTACTTTCTGCGAGTATGCACCTAGGTCGGTATCTCTGTAAGTACGTAGTTTGTTAAATCGATTGATCTATCTATCTATCTATCTATCTATCTATCTATCTATCTATCTATCTATCTCGTACGTCTGTCCTTTTGGCCCACCGTTCAGTTCTCTCTCTTTTTATATATATATATATATATATATATATATATATATATATATATATATTGGGCCTCCGTTCGTCTCTCTCTCTCTCTCTATATATATATATATATATATATATATTAAATTTTTATGTATATGCATATTTATATATGACAAGTATATATATATATATATATATCGTACGTCTGGCTTTTTGACCCTCCATTCATTTCTCTCTCTCTCTCTCTCTATATATATATATATATATATATTTGCCCTCCGTTCGTCTCTCTCACTATATATAAATATATTTATATAATTTATATATATATATATATATATATATATATATATAATTTTATTCTTATGTATGTATGTACGTATGTGTACATTCCGGCATTTCCGACATTTAACTAAGCCTTCCCGTCAATTCTTTTTTTCCTTTCTTTGACTCAAAATAAGTACTTCCCATCTGTTTTCGCACGAAGAGTACGTTTAGCTTGTTTCAAAGCTGAGCCTTTTCACTTACCACTCAGCCCGACCGTGACGTCCTGTCACTCACCGTGATACATGATGCAATCTAATAGAAACCCAGCCCGCTAATTCTCGCTGTAGAAATCTCATTTGCTCACGTCAGTTGATTTGAAACTAAAAACGGAATATTTGAGTCTGAAAACACTGGCAAGACGATTTCATCCGCTATACAAATTACGAATGGGAAATGTTTCATTCTATCTTTACTGACATCTAACGAAGTAAAACTTGAAATCAAAACTATATATATATATATATATAGGGGTGTGGAGGAAGCATTTGAGTGTGTATCCATATTAAGGTCGAGATTGCAACCAAACAGCTAAGGTGTCGAATGGCAAACGCGTCTTGGGGTATATTTCGTCCGTACGAGTCACATAGGTTGTTCAGGTTATATATACTGTGACCTCATATAAGATTGTGAAGGGTATATTAAATGATTTTAGCACCATAGACAAGTATTTCTATCTATCTATCTATCTATCTATCTATCTATCTATCTATCTATCTATCTATCTATATTGGGCTTGTATAATGATAATATACACGCTAAAAAGTCTGCCTTCTTCTACCGAAAGCCCAAAGCCCAGAGGTGGAATATCCGACTGACGCCAAATAGGTCGGGTTTCAATCCTGGGTTAAAAAGCAATTGGAGTCTAATCGTACTGATTAGCAGTGATACAGCGACCCTGATCTGTCTGCGGATGACTATATATATATATATATATATATATATATATATATATATATATATATATTTCTTTGAAGTAGTACAAATTAATGGGTTGGCAGTACACTGTGCTTAGTCGAGGATTATATATGGTAATATTTTTATAAGTGTATAATAAAAACATAGTTTACGGCAACACAAAAGGCATTCTGTTTCGGTACTATCTTATTAGCACCTCGTCAGGCAACAATTATGTTTTTATTATAAAACGTTAAGAAAAATATTATCATATATATCTACACTTATTTATAAATGGAACGTTGTGTGTGTGTGTGTGTATGTGTGTGTGTGTGTGTGTGTGTGTTTGTGTTTGTCCGTTATCTATAAACTCCGAAACGGCTGAAACGATTTTCTTGAAAATTTACGCAGTTATACTATAAGCGTCTGCAAGTGTTCTTAGCTAGGTTTTGTATCGAGGTACCCCCGATAAATATCGAAAATCGATGATTGAAAAAATCGGGTTATAGAAGGAGTGGTCCGATTTTAATCAAATTTGATACACTCATAGACAAAGTCATAAGAAACGATATTCAGAAGTTTCAATGTTGCAGTTCTTTGAGAGAATGCGACAGCACATAGCTTAACGCAAGTTCAGCTCCAAGGACTATTGGAGGATTTGTAAACGAGTGCTCAACAATAGGAAATCCTCAATACCTCCTTTAATCCATGGAAATGAGGTTCTCACGTCATCTGCGGACAAAGCTGAGTGCTTTGCCCACAGATTCTCATCCAACTCCACATTCGACTCGTCCGGAGTACACCCAACCGACTTCCCTATTAGAACTGAGGCCAAACTGCACGACGTATATATTACCCCGACAGTAGTATCCAGAGTAATTTCAAAACTCGACCCCCATAAGGCGTGTGGCGACGATGGAATCCCGGTGATAGTCCTTAAGAGGTGTGCTCCTGAACTTTCCCCTGTCCTCTCTAAACTATTTAACTACTGCCTTTCTGCTTCCTGCTTTCCTGCATGCTGGAAATTCTCTTCAGTCGTTCCTGTATTTAAGCATTGTGGTGAACCCTCGGATCCATCCAACTATAGCCCTATCAGTCTTCTACCGATATTCGGGAAAGTATTCGAGGCTATAATCAATGCTGAAATAGTTCATCATCTCACCGCCCACAAACTGTTCTCCGACAGGCAATATGGATTCCGCTTCGACAGGTCCACGGCCGACCTGCTAACAACCGTGACGGAGTACATGCTACAGGCCCTTGATGAGTCTGACGAGGCTCGCGCAGTTGCTCTGGACATCTCCAAGGCTTTCGACAGGGTTTGGCACTCTGGCCTCCTATGCAAACTACGCGGTTATGGTATTACCGGTCGCCTGCTTGACCTAATCCAATCTTTCTTAAATAACCGCAAAATGAAGTTCGTTCTGAATGGGCGTGCCTCTTCGTCCTACAGCACGAATGCTGGTGTCCCACAGGGCTCTATCCTGGGCCCGACGATCTTCCTTATTTTCATCAACGACCTCCCAGATGAGATCAAGTCCCAAGTAGGCATCTACGCAGATGACACTACAATATACTCCTGCTCCAGTAAGAAACCTGTCGTGGCGGACAGACATAATCTCGTTGCTGACCTTGAGCGGGATCTACACTCTGTGGTGAACTGGGGCAAGAAGTGGTTTGTCAACTTCAATTCATCTAAGACCAAGCTGTTGTCTGTCAACCATTACAGGCAACCTCTTCTGTCTCCCATAAGCATGGACCAAGTGATTCTCCCCGAGAGTAATACACTACGCCTCCTCGGACTTACCCTGTCCTCAGACCTCAAATGGAACCACTATATTGAATCCATAGCAAAATCTACTGCTAAGAAGATTGGGTCACTATGTCGATCCAGGATGTTTTTTCCACCTGAATCCATCCTGCATATATACAAGTCAACCATCCGTCCGTGCATGGAGTACTGCTGCCATTTATGGTCAGGTGCCCCTGCCGTTCTCCTCAGTGTTCTTGACAAGCTTCAAAGGAGAGTCTGTAATGTGATAGGTACTGATCTGGCGACGCGACTGCAGCCACTTCCCCATCGTCGAAATGTGGCCTCCCTTTGTCTCTTCTATAAATACTTTCATGGCTTCTTCTCGGACGAGCTTAAGTCACTGATGCCTCCTCAACAGGTGTTTACTCGTGCAACCAGACTGGCAACTGGGTCCCACCCATTCACAGTCAGGTTAGCCAAATGCAGACGATAATTCTACTCCTGCAGCTTCTTCTCTCGCACTTCCAGCCTGTGGAACTCGCTCCCGTATTCTTGCTTTCCTGACGGCTACAACCTCCAGAAATTTAAATGCAATGTCAATACTCATCTACTAACCACTGGCCTCTAGCTCTCTCCCCACCCCTGTATAACCTTC
>JBBBDQ010000246.1:1752500-1850000 GCA_037127315.1 Ascarosepion bandense
CGCTTGTTTATATATATATATATCCGAGTGGATATAGAATGAGGAGAGAAAAAAGAAAACTTTTTTTCCGTCCAAAATATTAACTTAAAACAGTGCTCGATATATGATGTATAGAGCTGTGAATATTTATTATAAATTATGTTTTAGAACATGTACATAATTTCTTCTATATATGTCCTCTTCCCTACAATCATATCTTAGAAACTCTAACCAAAAGATATACCCGACCGACCGATAAAACGTACATTTCAACAGATAATACAATTAATCAACAATTTCACACTTACGCACCAGATTCTTCAAAAGTCTAACGGTCAAAACGAGAAATACATTCACTTAATTACCAATAACCCCAACCAACCCCCACGACAACAACGAACCAAATATAAACAAAGAATGATTCCAAACCTTTACTTCTCCCGATGATGTGTTTGAAGTCCAAACACTGAAACAGCCATATGATTGTAGAGAAGAGGACATATATAGAAGAAACTATATCAGTCAGTCAGTTAAGTGCCATACGTGATTAACGCTTGGGCGATCATGTCTCGAAAGAGACATGACTGACTGGGCAGAAGATTATCCCGCAGTAGGTTGCCATTGTTTTCTGCGGTAGACTGGTTGCCGACCAAGGCTATAAAACCCAATCTGTCCTGCTATTTAACCCATAACTGGAAGGAAGAGACGGATTAATACCTTTCCCAAGGGTATTTGCGCGTAAGTGAATACAATGGATTCAACTGGAATTCGAACTCGGCTCCTCGGTTTCTCGTTCCAAGCAGATATCTAAAGATAGACTTTAGAAGGAACCAGAAACACAATCTTAAACAGGAAGCAAGGAATAAACCTATACACCGGTTCAAAATAGTATAGAGTTGAAATAGACTTTAGAAAGAACCAGAAACACAATCTTAAACAGGAAGCAAGGAATAAACCTATACACCGGTTCAAAATAGTATAGAGTTGAAATAGATTTTAGAAGGAACCAGAAACCCTATGTTAAACAGGAAACGAGGGATAAACCTATACACCGGTTCAAAATAGTATAGAGTTGAAATAGACTTTAGAAGGAACCAGAAACACAATCTTAAACAGGAAGCAAGGAATAAACCTATACACCGGTTCAAAATATTATAGAGTTGAAATAGACTTTAGAAAGAACCAGAAACACAATCTTAAACAGGAAGCAAGGAATAAACCTATACACCGGTTCAAAATAGTATAGAGTTGAAATAGACTTTAGAAAGAACCAGAAACACAATCTTAAACAGGAAGCAAGGAATAAACCTATACACCGGTTCAAAATAGTATAGAGTTGAAATAGACTTTAGAAGGAACCAGAAACCCTATGTTAAACAGGAAACGAGGGATAAACCTATACACCGGTTCAAAATAGTATAGAGTTGAAATAGACTTTAGAAGGAACCAGAAACACAATCTTAAACAGGAAGCAAGGAATAAACCTATACACCGGTTCAAAATAGTATAGAGTTGAAATAGACTTTAGAAGGAACCAGAAACCCTATGTTAAACAGGAAACGAGGGATAAACCTATACACCGGTTCAAAATAGTATAGAGTTGAAATAGACTTTAGAAGGAACCAGAAACACAATCTTAAACAGGAAGCAAGGAATAAACCTATACACCGGTTCAAAATAGTATAGAGTTGAAATAGACTTTAGAAAGAACCAGAAACACAATCTTAAACAGGAAGCAAGGAATAAACCTATACACCGGTTCAAAATAGTATAGAGTTGAAATAGACTTTAGAAAGAACCAGAAACACAATCTTAAACAGGAAGCAAGGAATAAACCTATACACCGGTTCAAAATAGTATAGAGTTGAAATAGACTTTAGAAGGAACCAGAAACCCTATGTTAAACAGGAAACGAGGGATAAACCTATACACCGGTTCAAAATAGTATAGAGTTGAAATAGACTTTAGAAGGAACCAGAAACACAATCTTAAACAGGAAGCAAGGAATAAACCTATACACCGGTTCAAAATAGTATAGAGTTGAAATAGACTTTAGAAAGAACCAGAAACACAATCTTAAACAGGAAGCAAGGAATAAACCTATACACCGGTTCCAAATAGTATAGAGTTGAAATAGACTTTAGAAGGAACCAGAAACACAATCTTAAACAGGAAGCGAGGAATAAACCTATACACCGGTTCAAAATAGTACAGAGTTGAAATAGACTTTAGAAGGAACCAGGAACCCTATCCTAAACAGGAAGCAAGGGATAAACCTCAAAAACTTCTTCAAAGGTCCGGGAGAAATGTCAAATGAACTATTATCGGCTAGATCTGATTACTTTTTTTCGTAATTCAGCTTAAACAGAAAACAATATATATATATATATATATATATATATATATATATATATATATATAATGGGATAATGTATGCTCATTTGTATAGGGCTGAACGACTTTTCTGCATTGATGTACGTAATGACGATGTTATAATGAAAAGAGTTACCAGTGGAACTGATGAAGACTGGTGACACGATCGGTCGACAGCACGCAGGGGAGTCGGTATCGCCCCGATCTACAAAGCGTGAAATGGACTGCACCTACAAACCGGCGTTGACATTGACATCCAATATCTTGAAATCTATTACTTTATTTAGGGTCCATCTCCACCGGTTGGACAAACGCACGCGCACACATACATGAACAAACACAGAAACCCACGCACACACACAAACTCATACACGCACGCGAACTCATACACACATACCCAGAAACTCTCTCTCTCTCTCTCTCTCTCTCTCTCTCTCACACACACACACACACACACACTCTCTCTCTCTCTCTCTCTCTGTCTCACTTTCTCTCTCTATTGCATTAGTATCTCCCCAACGCACAAACGTGTATAATTTTTTCCTATTTTTTTTAACAAGGTGAACTATAAAATTCAAATGGATCCGCTTTAAAACATTTATATATATATATAAGCATTTATATCCTTTCTAGCCACCGATTCAGTTTCCTCGGTATGACGTTAAACTACATCCGGCAGCAACGCCTACGATCGGCAGGTTTTGAGGAGCCTGAAACCACCACTTTATTGCTGTTGCTCCCACGTCTACCATGACCTTGCTTGGGGTGAAACGATTAAAAAAACCCTCCTAATTGCTGTTGACCTCAGGTCCTCCCTGACCCGAAGTGTTAGCACCTGTTAGGGTCCTAGTAATGGGTAAATAGTTAACCCTCACCCCTAACCAGGGCCTCAAAACACTATTAAAGTATCAAAAGAGATTTTTGTAAGAAACATACCACAAATACATTTTAAAGAAAAAATATGACCTGACATACAACTGACTCTCGACAAAAAACCTCTTTACAAAAATAGGTAAATGAAACCTGATCTACAGACTGTTATCTTACAAAGACTACATATTCTATTCATGCGAAACTATCCTAAATATATTCTAGTATTAAATAACCCATTGAATTGTTCATATGCCGTAAAACTAAATAAATACACTATCTTAGTAAAGAAACCAGCAATAGATTTTCATAGTAAAAAAATTACCAGCAATATATTCATGTAAAAGAAATTACTAATTCTCACCGAAAAATTAACTTTCAAGATTAAATAACCCATCAGGTGTTGATATGTCCTTAAAGAAACATTAAGGACGGATTCTGCTTTTTAACAGAATTGCTGGAAAAAATAAATGTCAGGCCAGGAGACATTATTTATTTCATCATTGTGAACTTTGTAAAAAAAAAAAAAAAAGACGAAGTTCGTCATTCGTCCGGTTCATACTCCTCCTCGGCTTTTTAAACAGAAGTAAATTTCTATCCATAGTTCTCTGTTTCATTATTTAGGTTTGGTTTTCTTTCAAAGTAGCCTCCTTGTGTCTTAATCGTATTATCGCCTTGCTTGGGTTGATTTTAAAAAACATTTTTATTTTCCTGATAATAAAAGATCTCATCACAGACGAACAAGAAACTTGAAGTAACGGAAACGTGGTTCTACAGAAGGATTCTGAGAATATCATGGTCTAAAGATGCAAGCAAAGAAGAACTTACCATGAATGATATTTTTCTTCTTCTTTGTGCCGTATCTCTTCATAACGTTTGTGAACATGGCTCTCCACTATCTCCTGTTCTTTTGCAACTTTTCACGGGTTAGAGAGAGGGAAAGAGAGACAAGAAAATGAAACGCGTAACATATTTGATGGGGTTGAGCAAGTGGATGGCAGAGTGGGGGTCGTTTGGGGGTAACAGAAGAAAGCGTGCTAAAAGCCATTAGAGATAGGGAGATGAGGAGGGCTATGATTGCCAACGTCCTGAAGAGACACGGCACATAGAAGAAGAAGAAAATGTCTTTTTGTTATCTCTCCTAAACCTATTGCATTTTAATTATGCAAGACTTTTCTTCTTCTTCTTCTTCTTCTTCTTCTTCTTCTTCTTCTTCTTCTTCTCTATATCTTCTCTATCTTCTCCTTCTTCTTTACTTCTTCTTCTCTATCTTCTTCTTCTCTATCTTTTTCTTCTTTTTCTTTTTCTTCATCTCTGTCTTCTTTTTCTTCTTCTTCTTCACTATCGTTATTCTTTTTATTGTTCTTCTCTATCTTCTTTTCTATCTTCTATCTTCTTCTACGTCTCTATCTTTTTCTTCTTCTTTTTCTTCTTCTCTGTCTTCTTTTACTTCTTCTTTTCTATCTTCTTCTTCTCTATCTTCTTTTTATTATTATTCTCTATCTTCTTCTTCTTCTTCTTCTTCTATCTTTTTCTTCTTTTTCTTCATTATCTTCTTCTTCTTTATATTCTTCTTCTTCTTCTTCCCTATCTTCTTCTTCTTTATCTTCTTCTTCTTTTCTATCTTTTCTTCTTCTCCTTCTCTGTTTTATTTTTCTTCTTCTTCTTCTTTATCTTCTTCTTCTTCCCTATCTTCTTCTTCTTCTTCCTCTTCTCTATCTTCTTCTCCTTCTTTTCTATCTTTTCTTCTTCTTCTTCTTCTTCTCTGTTTTCTTTTTCTTCTTTTTCTTCTTTTTCTTCCCTATCTTATTCTTCTTCCTCTTCTCTATCTTCCTCTCCTTCTTTTCTATCTCTTCTTCTTCTTCTTCTTCTCTGTTTTCCTTTTCTTCTTTTTCTTCTTTATCTTCTTCTTCTTCCCTATCTCGTACTTCTTCTTCTCTATCTTCTTCTCCTTCATTTCTTCTATTTCTTCTTCTTCTTCTCTGTTATTTTTTTCTTTTTCTTCTTCTCTATTCTCTTTTTCTTCTTTTTCTTCTTCTTCTTATTCTCTATCTTCTTCTTCTTTTCTATCTTTTTATCTCTATTCTCTTTTTCTTCTTTTTCTTCTTCTTCTTCTTCTCTATCTTCTTCTTTTCTATCTTTTTATCTTTATTCTCTTTTTCTTCTTCTTTATCTTCTTTTTCCTCTTCTCTATCTTCTTCTTTTTTATCTTCTTCTTCATCGTCTTCTTTTTTATCTTCTTCTTCTTCTTCTTCTTCTTCTTCTTCTTCTATGTGACAAGTTCCTTAAGGATCTTGCTGACTATAGCACTTCACAAGTTCATGTCCTTTGCAGTTCTTAATAATTCTGTCCTTTTGCAAAATGTTCTCTCATTAATAATTCCAAGCCTTTATCCATCAGGTAATATATTACCTTAAACGGCTGAATTAATTAACAGAAATGTTCGGTTGTGGGTAACGTCAACAAAAAATAAGAGGTATTGAAAGATATATCCGGCCGTAGATGATGTCAACAAAGCGCAACAAAAAATACCCAATCGAGAACCGCGGCTTGAAAAACAATGAAACGCCTTGAGTGTTTGACAGATACATCCGACCATAGATTGTCAACAAAGTAACAACCCGAAACAACAGAAATAAAAATATGTTCCTGGTTGTTTTTTCCAGAAAACCCAGCAACAGACTATATAACAGTTATCTATGATAATCACTTCATATTCTCTCTACCTTTTCTCACTCTATATAGATATATATATAAAATATTTTTTACCTGTCTCACTTTAAATCTATCTTTCTACATAAGTATGTATGTATGTATATATTTATCTGTGTGTGCGTGTGTGTATAGATAGATATCACAAGTCAGTTAAGTGATTAACGTTTGGGCGATCATGTCTCGAAAGAGTCATGACTGACTAGGCAGAAGTTTATTCCGCAGTAGGTTGCCATTACTTTCTCCGGTAGACAGGTTGCCATCAAAGGCTATAGAACCCAACCTGTCCTGTTATTTAACTCATAGCTAGAGGGGGAAGAAATGTATTATGCTATTAAGTAGTAATTAGTGGGGGATCAGTTTATTACTTCATAACAATAGAAAACCGATCTCTTACTTTATGCCCTTTAGAAGCCTTCATCATATTTTCAATTATTATATTCAGTTAGTCAGTTAAGTGCCATACGTGATACACGCTTTGATCGATCATGTCTCGGAAGAGACATGACTGACTGAGCAGAAGATTATGCCGCAGTAGTTTGCCATTGCTTTCTGCGGTAGACTGGTTGCCAGCCAAGGCTATAGAACCCAATCCGTCTTGTTATTTGATCCATAGCTGGAGGGAAAAGATGGATTAATTCCTTTCCCAAGGGTATTTGCGCATAAGTGAATGCAAGGAATTCAACTGGAATTCGAACTCGGCTCCCAGTTCCGAGCCGATATCTACCGCACCACAATGCATATTAGATAGATAGATAGATAGATAGATAGATAGGAACACTGAGATAGATAGATAGATAGATAGATAGATAGATTGATAGATAGATAGATAGGAACACTGAGATAGATAGATAGATAGATAGATAGATAGATAGATAGATAGATAGATAGATAGATAAACAAACAGACTGAGATAGATAGATAGATAGATAGATAGATAGATAGATAGATAGATAAACAAACATACTGAAATAGACAGATAGATAGATAGATAGATAGATAGATAGATAGATAGATAAACAAACAGACTGAGATAGATAGATAGATAGATAGATAGATAGATAGATAGATAGATAAACAAACATACTAGATAGATAGATAGATAGATAGATAGATAGATAGATAGATAGATAGATAGATAAATAAACAGACTGAGATAGATAGATAGATAGATAGATAGATAGATAGATAGATAGATAGATAGATAAACAAACATACTGAAATAGACAGATAGATAGATAGATAGATAGATAGATAGATAGATAGATAGATAAACAAACAGACTGAGATAGATAGATAGATAGATAGATAGATAGATAGATAGATAGATAGATAGATAAACAAACAGACTGAGATAGATAGATAGATAGATAGATAGATAGATAGATAGATAGATAGATAGATAGATAAACAAACAGACTGAGATAGATAGATAGATAGATAGATAGATAGATAGATAGATAGATAGATAGATAGATGAATGAATGTAATATACACCTTTATCGAATGGCTGATTGGAATCAAGTGATCTGAAATCTCCCACGAAAGGATTTTTTCTCTTCCATCTCGACAACATTTCTCTTTTGTACGGAGCACGGTACGAGAGAACAAAACTGACGCTGATATATGTGGGTGTCCAGTCATGATCAGAAATACAGGAGTCTCTGAAAAGCGGTTGTCAAATAATTGTGTAGCACCTCCCCCATCAAACCCATCAAAAAATAAAATATAACGCTATGATAGAAACAATGGTTAGTTAACAATAAAAAAAAAGGCGTTCATTTTTTTTTTCGAGGCAAGAGAATAAGGATGAAGAAGGTTTGGCCGGCGACGGCTCTTGCTTTCTTTGCCCCAACACCATCCTACAGGCTGCCGGCAGAATTATAGCATTAAGAAGATCAGATCGATCTGAGAGCTTATCAATCACATATCCAATGCTGTGTTGGTCTTGCTCATGCCAAAGAAGAAGCTGTCTGTAGAATTTTTTGTTCGAGATTTTATAAATAAACCACAAAGACACCATTAAGGGCTTGAGCTCGTGGATGACAGAACGGGGGTTGCATGGTGGAACAGGAGAAGGCGTGCTAAGAGCCACCAGGGATAGGGAGACGTGGAAAGCTATGATCGCCTACGTCCTGAAAGGACAGGGCATATAGAAGAATAATACATATGCCAACTGTTTTTAAGAAATTATAATGCGGGTATAAAATGGGAGATCAATTCTATATTATAATCAATATATAAACTGATCCCTCATTTTGTGGCCATGCTAATTTCTATACATTTATATTCTAGATTTAACCCTCTAGGGCCATTCGTATCATATTTGATACAGCATTTCCCTATAAGGAAACATTTGGTATTTCCCTATAAGGAAACATTTGGTATTCATTGACTGAGCAGTCAGTACTGCTTTCATTTGAAATTTATAAAATATTTCTCTTCAAAAATTTTTCAGGAAAATATTTCTTTCAAGGCTTGTTTTCATACTGTATCAAATATGATACGAATGGCCCTAGAGGGTTAAATCGCCTGCAAACACTTCTTCTATGTGCCTTGTCCTTTCAGGACGTAGACGATTATGGCTTTCCACGTCTCCCTATCCCTGGTGGCTCTTAGCACGCCTTCTTCTGTAGCATCACGCAACCCCCGTTCTGTTATCCACCCGCTCAGGCCCTCCAAATATGTTATCCGCTGATATTCCCTGTCTCTTTTTCCCTCTATCTGGCCTGTTAGTATCAGGTTCTCCAAGCCCTCCTTCCTCATTGCATGTCCCAGGAACTTTAACTGTCTTTTCCTGATGCTCAGTATTAATTTCCTTTTCGTTTCTATCCTTTCCAAAACCTCATCATTTCTCACATGCTCGATCCATGATATCCTCAGCATCCTTCTGTAGTACCAAATTTCAAAGTGAGGGGTCAGTTAACATATTGATAGTAACATGAAATTGATCCCCCACTTTATGTCCAGTATACTTCTGTAGAACCACATTTCAGTTGTTTCAAGTTTTTCTTTCATCTTTTAAAATTGTCCTGTTTCTTAATACTTTACTCAGCTCCTGGAATGCATTTTGTGCTTTTGAAACTCAGGAATATAAATGCATATAAACTGATGTGACCACAAAGTGAGGGGTCAGTTTATATATTGATTATAATATAAAATTGATCCCTCATTTTATACCCACATTATAATTTCTTATAAACAGTTGGCATATATATTCCTCTTCTATGGGACCTGTCCTTTCTTGGCGTACGCGTTTATAGCTTTCCACGTCTTCCTATCGCTGGTGGCTCTTAGCACGCTTTCTCCTGTTACACCATGCAACACCAGTTCTGTCACCCATTTGATCAGATCCTTTAAATATGTTATCCGCTGCTTTCCCATGTCCCGTTTTCCCTCTATCTGGCCTGTTAGTATCAGGTTCTCCAAGCCTTCCTTCCTCATTGCATGTCCCAGCAACTTTAGCTGTCTCTTCCTGGTGCTCAGTATTAATTTCCTTTTCGTTTGCATCCTTTTCAAAACCTCATCATTGCTCACATGCTCCATACACGATATCCGCAGCATCCTTCTGTAGAATCATATTTCAGTTGCTTCAAGATTTCCTTCATCTCTGATGATATTATCAAGCATTTACTTACATATAGAACTGACGTCACATAGCAATCCCGTACTCTCTTCTTTGTTTCTAATAAAAGTTTCCTGTTTCTTAATACTTTACTCAGCTCCTGGAATGCATCCTTGTGCTTTTGGATCTCATGAATATAAATGTATAGAAACTGCTGTGGTCACAAAGTGAGGGGTCAGTTTATATATTGATTGTAATATGAAATTGATCCTCCACTTTATGTCCAGTATGCTTCTGTAGAACCACATTTCAGTTGCTTCAAATTTTTCCTTCATCTTTGATGATATTGTCCAGCATTCACCGCCATATTGAAGAACGGCCAACACATAGCAATCCAGTACTCTCTTCTTTGTTTTATAGTGAAAGTTTCCTGTCTCTTGATACTTTACTCAGCTTCTGGAACGCGTCCTTCGCTATGCCAATTCGCCAAAGGGTCTCTGTGTCGCACTTTCCGTCTTCTGTTAAAACACTTCCCAGTTGATACATTCAACAGAAAAAAAGCATTTTACATTATTTTAAATTCATTGAACTAAGAGGACGAACCAACGACTCCAGTATAACCTATCGCCGGTATTACTTGGTTGTTTCGTTGATTTTGTTTAACCGTATCAAGACATCTTTTTCAAGTCGTAGGCGATCATGGCCCTCTCCAACTCCCTATCCTTTGTAGCTTTCAACACCCCTTCTCTTGTTCAGTTAAGTGCAATACGTAATTCACGCTTGGGAGATCATGTCTCGAAAGAGACATGACTGACTGCACAGAACATTATCCCGCAATAGGTTCCCATTACTTTCTGCCGTAGACTGGTTGCCAGCCAAGGCTATAGAACCCAATCTGTCCTGTTATTTAACTCATAGCTAGAGGGGGAAGAAATGTATTACATTATTAAGTAGTAATTAGTGGGGGATCAGTTTATTACTTCATAACAATAGAAAACCGATCTCTTATAGAACCCAACCTGTCCTGTTATTTGTCTTGTAGCTAGAGGGGGAAGAAATGTATTATATTATTAAGTAGTAATTAGTGGGGGATCAGTTTATTACTTCATAACAATAGAAAACCAATCCCCCACTTTATGCCCAGTAGAAATCTTAATCATGTCTCTAACTATTATATTCATTCAGTCAGTTAAGTGCCATACGTGATACACACTTGGGCGATCATGTCTCTTTCGGGACATGACTGACTGGGCAGAAGATTATCCAGCAGTAGGTTGTCATTACTTTCTGCGGTAGACTGGTTGCCAACCAAGGCTGTAGATCCCAATCCGTCCTGTTATTTAACCCATAACTGGAGGGAAGAGACGGATTAATATCTTTCCGAAGGGTATTTGCGCGTAAGTGAATGCAAGAAATTCAACTGGACCCCTTCTAAAACCTGCTCCGCCATCCATTGGTTCAAGTCCATCAAGTACGTCACGCGTTAGTTTCCCCTGTCTCTCATTTCTTCAACTCTCCCGTGAGTATCAGATTCTTGAAGCCTTTTTTCTTCAATTTCTTTTTCGTTTCCATCTACTCCAAAACCTCGTGGTTTCTCATATGTTCGGTCCATAGTATTCTCAGCATCCTTCTGTAGAACTACATTTCGTTTGCTTCAAGTGTTTCGTTTATCTTTGATGAGATCATCCAGCATACGTTGGCATATTAGAGAGCAGATATCACATAACAATCCAGAACTCTATTCTTTGTTTCCAGCGAAATTTTCCTGTGTCTTCATACTCTACTTAGCTTCTGAAATGTGTCCTTGGCCATGCCGATACGCCTTCGGATCTCAGTGTTGACAGTGTTAGAAAACGTCCCAGGTATTTTAATTTCTGTACCTGATATCTAAAGAAGCTATTTTTTATCCATTAGCTAGCAGTATAGCCCGGCGTTGCTCGGGTGTAATGAAAGCTTTAAAACTAATCCATGGCCTGGAGCTCAGACTCAGACTAAAGAATATTTGTGTGAAATTTGGTGAAAATCGGATAAAAATTGTGGATTTGTATAAAGGACATGCAGACAGATAAACAAACACACACACAAACATGCCTTTAATATATATATATTATCGATTTCTGCACTGTTGTAAGAACTGACACCTTGAAACTTCTGAATATCGTTTCTTATGTCTTTGTCTATGAGTGTATCAAATTTGATTAAAATCGGACCACTCCTTCTATAACCCGATTTTTTCGATGATCGATTGTCGATATTTATCGGAGGTCCATCGACACAAAACCTATCTAAGAACACTCGCAGACGCTTATAGTACAACTGTGTAAATTTTCAAGAAAATTGGTTCAGCTGTTTCGGAGTCTATAGATAACGGACACACACACACACACACACACACACACACACAGACACATACACACACACAGACAAAATTCTATTTATAAATTTTTTTTTTAATCATATCACCCCGAGCAAAGCGGTAGCGCCACTGATGTGCAGGGGGCTACGTAATAGTGAAAAGATTGGAAAAGAGAAAGCCGGAAACCACATCCTAAACAGGGAACAAGGGATGAGCCTCTTAACCTGTTCAATAGACGTGGGTGGAGAGTGTACCGGGCGATAGATAGATCTATCTACTCCAATTGAAAAAAAAACAAAGTGAGAAGATTGGAAAAGAGAAAGCCGGAAACCACATCTTAAACAGGGAACAAGGGATGAGCCTCTTAACCTGTTAAGACGTGGGTGGAGTGTGAACCGGGCGATAGATAGATCTATATAAGTTTAGATTAGATAGATCCGACAGATTTCTTTACATTTTACCTTTTTAGAGGACGCCCGTGTTTGAGTAGACGCTCCCTTGATTTTAAACTATTTATCTTTATATACCGGAATAAATATTCGAGAAATATTAGTAGAGAAAAATATGCACCCACCGGCAGGATACAAACGTACCCTGCCGGTAGGTACATAAGCAAGACGTTACCGCCACTGATTTGCAGGTGAGGTGGCTACAGAAGAGAGTTAAAGTTTTTGATAGGAAAAAAGTGAAGACAAAGACGAACCAGTTACAAGGGTTGAAAGAGAAAGAGCAAGATAAAGATGTGGAGTAAAGACAGTTACGAAGGTAGAGAGAAAGATACCCGGGGTAATGTGGAAAGGGCTGGAGTTAAGTGGACAAGAGCTGGGAATTGACATTGCATTTAAATTCCTGGAGGTTGTAGCTGTCAGGAAAGCAAGTATATGGAAGTAGAATTGTCGGCTGCATTTGGTTGATCTAACTGTAAAAGGGTGGGACCTTGATGCCAGTCTGGTTGGCCGAGTCAGTTCTTGCGGAGGGAGCACTAGTGACCTAAGTTCTTCAGAGAAGAAGCCATGAAAATATTTATAGAAGAGGCAGAGGGAAGCCACATCCCGCCGATGAGAAAGTGTCTGGATTCGAGCTGTCAAGTGCTACAATCATGTAGATGCTAAAGAAAAAAATCTGCCCAGTCTGTCATGTCTCTTTCGAGACATGATCGTCCAAAGCGTTTATCACTTAACTGACTGAATATAAGAGTTAGAAACATGATTAAGGCTTCTACTGGGCATAAAGTGGGGGGGGGGTCGATTTTCTATTGTTATTAAGTAATAAACTGATCCCATACTAATTACTACTTAGTAATATAATACATTTCTTCCCTCTCTAGCTATGAGTCAAATAATAGAACAGATTGGGTTCTATAGCCTTGGCTGGCAATCAGTCTACTGCAGAAAGCAATAGCAACCTACTGCGGGATAATCTTCTGCCCAGTCAGTCATGTCTCTTTTGAGACGTGATCGTCCAAGCGTGTCTCACGTATGGCACTTAACTGACTGACTGAATATAATAGTTGGAGACATGATTAAGGCTTCCACTGGGCATAAAGTGGGGGATCGGTTTTCTATTGTTATAAAGTAATAAACTGATCCCCCAATAATTACTACTTAGTAATATATGCATCTCTTCCCCATCTAGCTATGAGTCAAATAATAGAACAGATTGGGTTCTATAGCCTTGGCGGGCAACCACTTTACTGCAGAAAGTAATGGCAACTTCCTGCGGGATAATCTTCTGCCCAGTTAGGCATGTCTCTTTCGAGACATGATCGCCCAAAGCGTGTATCACTTATGGCACTTAACTGACTTTGTAACTGTCACTGATTCAAGTAAATAATTTAATTTATCCCGCCGATGAGAAAGTGGTTGCAGTCGAGCTGACAGATCAGGACCAATCACATTGCAGATTCTCTTTTGGAGCCTGTCGAGAACACTGAGACGAACAGCGGGGGCGCCTAACAAGATATGACAGCAGTATTCCATGGACGGTCGAATGGTTGGACTCTTATGTGATGTCTATCCTTTAATATGGCAGTGAATGCGGGATAATCTTATCAAGACTAGAAGCAACCGAAATGTGGTTCTACAGAAGGATGCTGAGAATACCATGGAAAAAAACATGGAAGCAACGAAGAGATTTTCCAGTGGATGTACACTAAAATGAAACCGATACTTAACCATGGAACACTAACTACCAATAAAAGTTACACCACTACTAACCATGGGTATATCATACCCGAATTCGAAGATATCAAAAAAATATTAAATATAAATCTTTATTTTAAATATACTTTGAGTTAACATTAATAAGAACTGAAAGACATGTTATTTAGGTAAGAAAATCAGGTACTGAAAATTTAATTAAATTGTGGGGTTCTTGACAAAATACAACGAGTGTGTAATGTGAACGATACCGACTTGGCAGACCGGCTGCAGTCACTCTCTCGCCGGTGTGACGTGGCTTCCCTGTGCCTCTTCTATAAATACTTTCACGGCTTCTGATCCGATGATCTTAGATCACTGGTGCCCTGTAGGTACGAATTATACAACTAGATAGATACTAGATTAGCGACTAGGTCCCACCCTTTTACAGTGAAACCGATAAAATGTAAACACAATTTCTACTCCAACAGCTTCTTTTCTCGCACTTCCCATCAACATGCTTGCTTCCCCGACAGCTACAATCTCCAGGAGTTTAAATGTAAGGTCAATAAACACCTCCTAACACACTAACTTGCATCCATTCTCTCAAACACGCTTTCCATCTACCCAACCCTCATCCTCGGGATTCCTACCCGTCTATTACCCTCCTTCTGACATTTCCTATATCTAACCACTATTTCTCATCACTTTCCCCTATGTAACCCCTTGTGCAATAGTGGCACTCTAATGCCTTGCTTGGGGTGAAATGATTAAAAAAAATTAAAAATAGCGCTGGGTACTATAAACCCAGGATGTGCATTGTTGTGCAGTGGAAATCGGCTCGGAACCAGAAATCGGTGAGCCGAGTTCGAATTCCAGTTGAATTCTTTGCATTCATTTACACGCAAATAACCTTGGCAAAGGTAATAATCCATCTCTTCCCTCTATTTATGGGATAAATAACAGGACAGAGTGAGTTCTATAGCCTTGTATGGCAACCAGTCTACCAGAGAAATCAATGGCAACCTACTGGGGGATAATCTTCTGCCCAGTCAGTTTCGAAAGTATGGCACTTAACTGACTGATTGAATAGTTGGAGACATGATTAAGGCATAAAGTGGGGGATCGGTTTTCTATTTTTATGAAGTAATAAACTGATCCCCCACTAATTACTACTTAATAATATAATAAATCTCTTCTCCCTCTTGCTATGAAACAAATAACAGGGCTCTATAGCATTGGCTGGCAGCCAGTCTACCGCAGAAAGTAATGGCAACCTACTCCGGGATAATCTTCTGCCCAGTCAATCATGTATCTTTCGAGACATGATTGCCCAAATTGTGTATCACGTATGGCACTTGACTGACTATATATCCATGTTTAGTATTATCGAGTTAACATCAGGAAGATACAGCTGAGATTTCTGGGAAATATAGAGAGGAACGGGGGCTTGGAGAATCTGATGCTCACTGGACGGATAAAAGAAAAGAGAGAGAAGGAAAAGCGACGCTTGATATACTTGATGGAGTTGAGCAGATGGATGCCAGAGCAGAGTTTGTGCGGTATAGCAGGAGAAGGATTGTGAAGATGTACAAAGGACAGGGAGATGTGGAGAGCTATAATCGCCTACGTACTGAACAGACACGGCGCATAGAAAAAGAGACAAGAGAAAACTACATTTTTTTTTTAGCTGACGAGTTTCGTCTCCTGACGCACTTTATCGAGGCCATAAACGAAATGAAATTTATTAGAAATAAAGTATCTATAAACAAAATGTTGTTACTTACTAGCGAAAAAATGCTCATAAATATTAAAATGGTCAAATGAAAAACAGAAAACATTGAAAAAATGTCATTTCTCAAACACGAGGAGATTTTTTATATGTTTGTTGCATATGTTTGATTAGGAAAGTATTGCTTCTATTAGGAGAGGTGAGAATGAAAAAAAAAACACTGACGCGTAGATTAATATTTTGGTAACATTTGATCAAGGCAATTTCGAAGATTTTCTTCTGAGTAAATAACATTATCCATAATAATAAATTTAGGAAAAACGTGAATAATATTGTTTTTTCATGTGAACTGTATTGTTGTTATATGAAGTTAAAATGATGGAAATTATGCGTTTTATGTTAATTTTTTCATATGTTTTTTCGTATATGTTGGATTAAGAAAGTATTGCTTCTATTAGGATAAGTGAGAATGGGGTTGTGCGTTGTGGTGCAGTGGATATCGACTCGACAAATCGGGGAGACGAGTTCGAATTCCAGTTGAATTCCTTGCATTTACTTACGCGCAAATACCCTTGGAAAAGGTATTAATCCGTCTATTCTCTCCAGTTATGGGTTAAATAATGGGACAGACTGGGTTTTATAGCCTTGGTTGGCAACCAGTCTACCACAGAAAGCAATGGAAACCTACTGCGGGATAATCTTCTGCCTAGTCAGTCATGTCTCTTTCGAGAAATGATTGCCCAAAGCGTGTATCACGTATGGCACTTGACTGACGGACTGAGATTGGGGCAACACTGGTGGAGGGGTAGATTAATATTTTGGTAATATTTGATCGAGTCAATCTCGAAGATTTTTCTCTGAGCAAAAAACATTATCCATAATAATAAATTTAGAAAAACATACATAATACTGTTTTTTCATGTGAAGTATATTCTTATAAGATGTTAAAATGATGAAAATTATGCGTTTTCTTTTTATTTTTTTCATATGTTTGTTGCATATGTTGGATTAGGAATGTATTGCTTCTATTAGGAAAGGTGAGAATGGGGGGAAAAACTGGGGCGTAGATTAATATTTTGGTAATATTTGATCGAGTCAATCTCGAAGATTTTCTTCTGAGTAAATAATATTATCCATAATAATAAATTTAGGAAAAACATATAATACTACCTACCAATTCCATGACATCCATGAACCAGAACAATTTATCCCATCGAAACAACATCCAAATAGTAACAACTATTAAAAAAAAAATTATGGATATAATCAGATAAAAAAAATCGATAATGTTAGGTTGTCCCAAATGTTCGTAAACACTTGCAAAAAATTGAAATGTTACTCGCCCAGTAATCTAAGGTTAGCAGAAAACTCCTGCAAAAAATTGAAATTTTACTCGCAAAAACAACAAAAGTTATTGCTCAAAATAAAGAACATCATTTTCCAAGACTTTCTGCATCGATCTGCAAGCTTTCTGATGTGGTCAAAGTACCATACAGCCGGCTTCGAATCAAAGAATTCTTGACACGCTTCCTCGACTTCATCAAACGTGTCGAATCGGCGGCCCTTCAGAAAGTGTTGCATTGAGCGGAAAAGGCCGTAATCTGATGGAGCACAGTCAGGACTGTAGGCTGGATGTGGCAGAACCTCAACGCCGCCCAGCTCTTCAAACCTGTCTTTAGTCTTTCTGACGGTGTGGCTTGGCATTGTCCTGCTGCATCAAAGCGCGTTTTCGGTTGATCAGAGCCGAGTACATTTGCTTCAACTTTTCGTAGACCCGCTCAGTTGCTAACAGTAAAGTTCGACACTAATGGCACGACCATTCGGAACCAACTCAAAATGCACGATTCCTTCAAAGTTCCACCAATCGATCTTGTTTTAAAACCGACGGTGTCTCTTGCCCTTTCTGAACCCATCTCTTGTCTCGATTGTGCTGGACCAGATAGACCCGTTTCGCAAGTGTTTACGAACTTTTGGGACAACCTAATAACTCAGAAGTAGACATATATAAAATAAGTTGCCAAATGTGTTTCTCACAAGACATTGAAGAAATTTGCAAAAATGTAAAAAAAGAAGTAATAGAATCTGTAATGTGATCGATCCCGACTTGGCAGCTCAGATGCAGTCACTTTCTCACCGGCGTAATGTGGCTTCCCTGTGTCTCTTCTACAAATACTTTCACGGCTTCTGCTCCGATGATCATAGCTCACTGGTACCCCTGATATATGAATTTACTCAAGCCACAAGATTAGCAACTAGGTCCCACCCTTTTACTGTGAAACCAATAAATTGTAAACGCAAATTCTACTTCATCAGCTCCTTTTCTCAAAAATCCTGCCCGTGGAATTCCCTTCCATTTACTTGCTTCCCGACAGCTATAATCTCCAAGAATTTAAATATAAAGTGAATAGTCATCTCCCATCTCCCTAACCTGCATCCTCTCTCACATGCTCTTTCTCTATCCGCTCCACTCTCGTCAGTATTCTCATCCTTCTCTTAACCACTTCCTGACAGCCCCTATAACCTGTCACTCTTTCTCATAACTTTCCTCCTATGTAACCCCCTGCAAAACAGTGGCAATAAAATTACTTGCTTGGGGTGATATGATTATAAAAAAAAATTCTATACTGTCATAACGTGGCTATAAAGTGGGGGATCAATGCTACATTATAACTACTTAGAGCCAAACCCGAAGCAAAAACTAAAAAAAAAGGGCTGAAGAAATATAGACATACAGGTAGATAAACAGACACGCACACAAACTTCTTGGCTTTTATATATATATTATCGATTTCCTGCACTATAGTAAGAACTGCAACATTGAAACTTCTGAATATCATTTCTTATGTCTTTGTCTATGAGTGTATCAAATTTGATTAAAATCGGACCACTCCTTCAATAACCCGATATTTTCGATTATCGATTTTTGATATTTATCGGGCGTACCTTGACACAAAACCTATCTAAGAACACTCGCAGACGCTTATAGTACAACTGTGTAAATATTCAAGAAAATCGGTTCAGCCGTTTAGGAGTCTATAGGTAACGGGGACACACACACACACACACACACACACACACACACACACACACACACACACAGAGAGACAAAGTTCCATTTATAAATAAGTTTATAGTTAATGAAATTACTTGTTGGTCTAGGTATATTCAATTATGTTATTTCTAAAGACGTAGAGTCAGATAATTATTGAAAAAATAGTCTTTCTCAATAAGCAGACGAATATTCGCTGGTCTAAATACGAATTGAGAGGTTTCTACAATTTTACTTTGAGAAATATTGCCATCGGTCAATATCGTACATAAAGAAAACAAATGAAAAAAAAACACTTTTATTTCCAAAAATTAGGCATTTCTGTCCATCAAAAACTGTAGCTAACCAAGAAATGTAAGGTTATTTTCAGATTCAGCGTTCGCAAATTATGTAAAATAAATGTTTAGTGCCTCGACATTATTTCAATTTGTTTCATAGTCTAAGTGAAAAAATTCCAAACAATGTTCATTAAAAAAAAAAAAATTAAATATTACTCACTCATTTTAATTTTCACCAGACTATGAATTAGGACACACTGTGACCTCCCAATGTTTTGACTGACCTTTCAACCACCTGATGAATATTCAGAAATATTCTCAAATTTATAAATAGCCACTTTCCCACCGACGAGATGTGGCTTCTCTTTGTCTGTTCTGTAAATATTTCCATGGCTTCTGTTCCGACGAGCTTGAGTCACTGGTGCCTCCGGAACAGGTCTTTACTCGTGCAACCAGACTGGCAACTGGGTCTCACCCATTCACAGTTAGATCAACCAATTGCAGACGACAATTCTACTCCTGCAGCTTCTTTTCCCGCACTTCCCGCCTGTGGTACTCGCTTCCATAATCTTGCTTTCCTGACGGCTACAACTTCCAGGAATTTAAATGCAATGTCAATACTCATTTATTAACCAGTTGACTCTAGTTCTGCACAGTTAGGTCAGCCAAATGCAGACGACAATTCTACTCCTTCAGCTTCTTTTCCCGCACTTCCCGCCTGTGGAACTCGCTTCCATATTCTTGCTTTCCTGACGGCTACAACCTCCAGGAATTTAAATGCAAGGTCAATTCTCATCTCCGAACTACTTGACCCTACTTCCTTCCACACTGTCCTGTAGATCTTTTCCTTTCTCTCAACCTTCGCAACTGTCATCACACTTGTATTCCCATCCTTCTATTGCGCCTTTCTAAATGGTTCGTCCTTCTTCTCACTCTCCTCTAATCCTTTTACTCTTATGTGGCCCCCTGCACATCAGTGGCGTTACCACTTTGCTTGGGGTGATATGATTAAAAAAAAACCTAGATAAACCAATGACATATTCGCCTCTGTGTATATAAACACATGCAGGATAATACATCCTACATTACCTTGATAATGTCCCTTAGAGGACAAAACACATCAGCTAAGTACAATTTTTCTTCTTGTCTCTTCTACATATACAATCAATAGTTCTGACATTCACGAAGGTTTTCTTTCTGCAGTTTTTTTTTTAATCGTATCACCCCGAGCAAGGCGGTAACGCTACTGATGTGCAGGGGGCTACGTAATAGTAAAAAGATTGGAAAAGAGAAACCCGGAAACCACATCCTAAACAGGGAACAGGGGATGAACCTCTGAACCTGTTCAATAGACGTGGGTGGAGTGTGAACCGGGCGATGGATAGATCTATCTACTCGTTTATTAAATAATTTGTTGAAAATACTTGTTGATCTGGGTATATTAAATCGTGTTATTTTTAAAGACTTAGGGTCTGTTTGTTATTGAAAAAATAGATTTCTCAATAAGCAGACCAATATTTGTTGGTTTAAATATGAATTGAGAGGTTTCTACAATTTTACTTTGAGAAATATTACCATCGGTCAATGTCATATATGCAGAAAACAAATGAAAAAAATGCCTTTATTTCCAAAAATTAGGCATTTCTGTACAGCAAAATCTGTAGCTAACCAAGAAATGTAAGGTTATTTTCAGATTCAGCGTTCGCAAATTATGTAAAATAAATGTTTAGTGCCTCGACATTATTTCAATTTGTTTCATAGTCTAAGTGAAAAAATCCAAACAATATTCATTAAAAAAAAAAAAATATTTCTCACTCATTTTAATTTTCACCAGACTATGAATTAGGACACACTGTGATAAACACATGCCAGACAATAAATCCTACATTACCTTGATAATGTCCCTCAGATGACAAAACACATCAGCTAAGTACAATTTTTCTTCTTGTCTCTTCTACATATACAATCAATACTTCTTATATTCACGAAGGTTTTCTTTCTGCAGTTAGTTTATTAAATAATTTGTTGAAAATACTTGTTGATCTTGGTATATTAAATCGTGTTATTTTTAAAGACTTAGGGTCTGATTGTTATTGAAAAAATAGATTTCTCAATAAGCAGACCAATATTTGTTGGTTTAAATACGAATTGAGAGGTTTCTATAATTTGACTTTGAGAAATATTACCATCAGTTAATATCATATATTCAGAAAACAAATGAAAAAAATGCTTGTTTTTTTCCCAAAAAAGAGGCATTTTTCTACAGCAAAAACAGTAGGTAAGTAAGAAAAAGTAAGGTCATTTTCAGATTCAGCGCACTCAAATTACTTAAAAAGAATGCTTCGTGTTTTGACACCATTTTAATTTTTTTTTTTCCGTTGAACAGTGAAATCAAGTCAACATAAAACTTTTGTATAATGTCTGACACAGGATACTATGGCTAAATTTTCACCATTATTTCGTTTATAAAACTGTTCAATACGATATTTTAGACATTTCTGCACAGTAAAAACGATGGCTAACCAAGAACAAGTAAGGTTATTTTCAAATTAAGCGTTCGCAAATTAGCTAAAATAAATGTTTAGTGCCTCGACATTATTTTAATTTGTTTCATAGTCTAAGTGAAGACATTTAATGTAATAAAAGATGAAATTGAGTAAATATTATTTCTGTTGTTATTTTTATAGAAGACAATTTATCCATTGCACACCATATATATATATATATATATATATATATATATATATATATATATATATATATACATACATACGATAAAATAGTTGTAAATTTATCGTAAATAATCAGACCAGTAGAAATAAAATAGTTCCTGTCTTAATACTTTTGCGGAGTACTATATATATATATATATATATATATATATATATATATATACCTTCTTACCTATATATATATATATATATATATATATATATATATATATATATACCCGGTTCACACTCCACCCACGTCTATTGAACAGGTGAAGAGGCTCATCCCTTGTTTCCTGTTTAGGATGCGGTTTCCGGTTTTCTCTTTTCCAATCTTTTCACTCTTTTCTTTATTTTTTTTAATTTTCTTTTCAATTGGAGTAGATAGACTAAACTATCGCTCGGTTCACACTCCACCCACGTCTAGTGAACAGGTGAAGAGGCTCATCTCTTGTTTCCTGTTTAGGATGTGGTTTCCGGCTTTCTCTTTTCCAGTCTTTTTACTCTTGCGTAGCCCCCTGCGCATCAGTGGCGTTATCGCCTTGCTCGGGGTGATATGATTAAATATATATATATATATATATATATATATATATATATATATATATATATGTAAGTAGGTATATATATATATATATATATATATATATACCGTACTGTACAAATGTATTGGGATAGGAACGATTTTATCTTTTATAAGGCATATTGACAGAAAATAAACAATTCAATTAAAGTAATTTTATTTTATTTACTCAACAAATGCTTTAACAAGAAAAAAATATTGTTACAAAATGAATTTAATATTTAGTATAATAGCCTTTTGCTTTGATCACAGCCTTCATTCTGTTAGGCATTGACATCACAAATTTTTTCAATGTATCTAATGGTATCTTCTGCCAAGCAGCTTGTATTTGTCCCCAAAGTGTGTCTTGCGAAGTAACATTAGATTTATCAATTCGAGAGGGGGGGAATAAGAAAAAAGTCAGTCATATCCAAGAATAATAGAATAATGAGTAGTTTCGAAATATCTTCTTTAATAGAAAATAGAAAAAATTAAATATAACTTATTATTAATACATTTCTTTTCCACCTCGTTTCAAATAATCAATATTTATTAGCAATTTACTTGGCTTTTCATCCTGTCTTTGAATTTCAGTGATGTTTTTTATGAAAATCACCCCTGTCCTAATACTTTTGCACACTACCGGTGTTAGGACAGGAGTAATTTTAAACTTGATTTTGATGCCTCATAAAAGATAAAATAGTTCTTGTAATAATTTTGCACAGTACTATATATATATATATATATATATATAATGTTACGGAAAACCTCGAAGATTAAAGAAATGGTTTTAGCAACCGACTTATTTATCATGGGTTTTTATCATGCTTATATAACACAATTTTTGATCTACCGTAAACAAACCATATCTGCTCTGAAAATCCTCGTCTGATCAAGTGGCTATTCATGGTCGGGTGGTTAAGACAGTACCAGATCAAATAGTAGCTTCCCCTATGGAAATAGGGGTCGCAGGTTCGAATCCTGCTGAATAGTACACATTCTTGCAATAAAATTTATAGTAAAATCATCAGGCCGGTAGATATAAATATAAAAATACTGTTTAATTAAAAACAGAATATCTACTTAAATACGAGTATCGGTAAAAATAATGTTAAAAAATAATTCATTGCAAATTGTCGGTTGCTTATAACCAAGTTTCGTTAAAATTCGTTAATTTCCGTAATATATATATATATATATATATATATATATATATATATATATATATATATATATATGCAACTTGTTATATATCTTATATTATTTATATATTATATATGCGCGGTACTTATTTGAAAGCGCTCAATATCAGCGATAGAGCTAACATCACGTCTGTAGTACGACTAAGAGTTTCATGCACGATGCAATCATCAGGTGTATATCATAAACTGACCCTTTCTAGATATGAATTTTTATATTTATTTTGGGATCTCACGTTGTTTAGTGGTGATAAATTTGAAATCTGGGATATCATTATTTAATTTGTTAAAAGTATTCAAATCTAAAAACGTACGTTTTATAATATGCACCTGATTGTTGCATAAGGCATGAAACTCCGGGTAGTGCTCCAGACGTAGGATAATATGTATATTTATTAATATATACTTAATGGCTCAGCTGTATCACATTGAGCACTGTTCTATTAATATTAGAAAAAAGTATTTATATATGCGTGTATAACCATATGTATCTTTATGGATATTCGTACTTCTGATGTCTTTTGTTAATATTTACTATCGAAAGCAATTTATTCAATCTGAATGTTGTGCAGTTATTTTCGTAGTGTAGGGTAGAATTTGTGCTAAAATCGGTTCTAATAGGTTCGACGTACAAAACGTTAAGAACTTGATATAATATGTATTACGAGGTATAATCTTGCTACGTTGATGACTACATTCGTATTCGACTAACTGTCGACTACTATCGTCCAACATCGACTGACCCTCGTTCCTCTTACTACTCCTACTTAAGTAAGGTGGGAGAGTCTGTGTGTTTGATCATAACACTTAACAATATCAAAATACTTAGAGCCACATTCAGAATTATCATGGATATAATCAAAACCACAAATATCTACCATTCGTCCGTGTATTGAATCACTGTGGCCATATCTGGTCGGGTGTTCTAGCTATTAATCTCGAGGTTCTCAGCAAAATCCAAAGAAAAATCTGCAATATAATTGATCCTGACCTGGCATCTCGACTTCAATCACTTTCTCATCGTCGTGACGTGACTTTCCTCTGTTTTATCCATAAAAATATTTTTATGGCAGCTTCTTCATATAAAGGACTAGCAGTGTAGACCGGCGTTGCTCGGGTATAATGAAAGCTTTAAAACTAATCCATGTCCTGAAGCTCAGACTCAGCCTAAAGAATATTTGTGTGAAGTTTGGTGAGAATCGGATAAAAATGTAGATTTGTATAAAGGACATACAGACAGATAAACAGACACACACAAAGAAACATCTTGCCTTTTATATATATATATATATATATATATATATATATATATATATATATTATCGATTTTCTGCAGTATTCTACGAACTGCAACCTTGAAACTTCTGAATATCTTTTCTTATGTCTTTGTCTCTGAGTGTATAAAATTTGATTAAAATCGGACCACTCCTTCTATAACCCGATATATTTGTGTGAAGCTTGGTGAGAATCGGATAAAAATTGTGAATTTGTATAAAGGACATACAGACAGATAAACAGACACACAAAGAGAAACATCTTGCATTTTATATATATGTATATTATCTATTTTCTGCACTATTGTAAGAACTGTAGCCTTGAAACTTCTGAATATCGTTTCTCATGACTTTGTCTATGAGAGTATTAAATTTGACTAAAATCGGACCACTCCTTCTACAACCTGATTTTTTCGATTTTCCATATTTATCGGAAGTACCTCGACCTAAAACCTATCTAAGAACACTCGCAGACGCTTATAGTACTGCTGTCTAAATTTTCAAGAAAATCGGTTCAGCCATTTCGGAATCTATAAGTAACGGACATACACACACACAGACACAGACACACACACACAGACGAAGTTTCATTATTAATAAGTTTAGATTTTAAGTTAAGAATATAAATCTATTAAATAAAGGTAATGAAATGAATGTCATATGTAAACATTGCAAAATATTCACCTTAGAATATGAATAAAAAAAAACTTTATGTCAATTAACATGCATATACTTAATAATTCGCTTAAGGAAAATAATATTTGACGAGATATTAACATAAGTAAATTGGTATATAATATTTTTTTATAATAAATAAATTATAGTAGGAATTAAATTAGAACAAAAATAAAAATGTTATTTTTAAATTAAAGGTTTTGAAAAAATTAGAATTAAATACGTATTTTGATTAAAAATGTAAAAAGTTTTCTTTCTTCATCTCTTTTCTGTTTTCTATGATAAGAGGTCAAGATATGGAGAAAGCAGAAAGGACATTTTCGGTACAAGAATGTATACATCAAAGTTTTTTTTTTTTTAATCATCTCACCCCAAGCAAGGCATTCCACTGCCACTGCCAAATTTCAAAGTGAATCTTTATTTTGATTGGTTAAAAGGAGCACACACATAAATGTTATGTCTTCCCACATACAAAAATAGCAAACGAATTGTTTTTTGTATTTAAATGTAAATCATTTTCACAAGCAACATCTAACATAGCCTTATGACGAGATAGAAATCTCGAAACATAGAAATTTCCGTGACGCAATGTATTTTTAATTCATAACTATATGATTATATTATGCTATACAATATTTATTGTATTGAGCACTTTTTTATGAAAAAAGTAAATGCCAGGGAAGACAAAATCGTAAAACGTTGGGTCCTCTTTACCTATATATATATATATAGGTGATTTTCCTAAAAACCTCACTGAAATTCAAATACAGAGTGAAAAGCTAAACCTTTGTAAGAATTATTTAACTAAAAATGAAGAGGAAGGATGGCTTCGGAAATTTAATTGACCCTGATCGTAATCCTACTGAACATCTATGGGATGTTTTGGATAAAAATATTGATAAATCTAATATTACTTTGCAAGACACACTTTGGGAGCAAACAGAATCTGCTTGGCAGGAGATATCATTAGATATATTGAAGAAGCTTGTGATGTTAATGCCTGACAGAATGAAGGCTGTGATCAAAGCAAAAGGCTATTATACTAAATATTAAATTTATTTTGTAACACGTATTTTTTCTTGTTAAAGCATTTGTTGAGTAAATAAAATAAAATTACTTTAATTAAATTGTTTATTTTCTGTCAATATGCCTCATGAAAAATAAAATAGTTTTTGTCCTAATACTTTTGCACAGTACTATATATATATAAGAAAAATTAAGGCAGACACGTTATTTCATGGCAAATAAGAAGAATGGGCCTATTTCAGGCGAACTATCATCAGCTTGTGTCTTTATTTTACAAAGGATTTTACACGAATATATATATATATATTTAAGAACCATCACATTACTTGACAAGACACAAAAGTGTTGAAACACAATGGCTACTTTTGTAGTGATATTGTGACATATCCATGTTATAATTTATGAATAAATAATATTATATATATATATATATATATATATATATATATATATATAATAATAATAATAATAATAAAACCGCGGTAGGTCTTGGCGATCTTTTCGTATATATATATATATATATATATATATATATATATATATATATCCAAGTGAATAAAGAACGAAGACAATGTTAACAACGTTCAAAACAGTGCTCAATACAGAAATAGAGCTATGAATATTTATTATAAATTATAGTTTAGAACATGTACAAATTATAATCTACTGTAAAGGACCATTCCTTATCTTCTACTATTAAAGCAGCTGTCCTTGCAACCTGAAATGGTAAAAATGAGTCTGTCAGATGTATAATAATAACATAATACAATTTCAAGAGCCTAAAATACATGAAAAGTCCAGAAACTTATTGAAGGCACCTCATACTTGTGATGTGCATTTCAGCGTAAGGGGCATCGGCTCTGAATAGGGAATCGGAGTTCGAATTCCAGTTGCATTCACTTGCTCGCAAATACTATTAAGAAAGGTATGAACCCGTCTCTTTTCCCACCAGCAGTGGGTTGACTGGCGGAATAGATTGGGTTCTATGCCCTTGGTTACCGCAGAAAGAAATGGCAACCGACTGCGCGAAAATCATCTGCCTAGTCAGTCACGCATCTGAAGAGACATGAACGCCCAAACGTGTATCACTTAATTGATTAATACTTAACATCAGGAAGATAGTTAAAGTTTCTGGGACACCTAATGAGGATGGAAGACTTGAAGAATTAGATATTCACAGGGTGGATAGAAGAAAAGAGAGACTAGAGGAAAACGGAACGTGACATACTTGGTGCAAATGAATGGCAGAACAGGGTTTTGAAAAATAACAAGACAAAATATATAAAGAGCAGCAAGGGACAGGAATCATCTTCGTCGGCTATCGTCTTTTAAGCAGGTTGCCGCTCGTGTTTTCTGCCTTTGATGTCAATCATATCTTTGTCGGCTATTGCCTGTGTTTCTCTCTTTCATGTTGCGCCCCGTCGCCACTATCCACGACCCGAATAAATTTTGTCAATCACTGGTCAAGGTAACATATGACGCGTTTTGTAAATCGCATCTTCAGCTTTGTCTCTTGCTGATCACCATATTTTTATCTAATCTCAGTTGAGGATTCGTCCATTTTTGGTGTTGCATTTTCCATCTTCTGTTCAAATATTCCCAGATATTTAAACACGTATTTGCTTGATGTTGACATCTCCAATTTGTAACTCGCAATTTGGGCTTTTCCTCCTGAATATCAGAAACGTCGTCGTTGTCGTCGCTGTGACGATTAATATTACCGCTGACGTCATTATCACCTCAAAGAGTAAGGCGATGGGCGAGGGTTTATTGGTGAGGTGATGGTGTAGTTATTGTTTGTAACGTTTTTGGGTGTGGTTACCTTCTTTTTAATATTCTTGTCTCGACCATTGACGAATATCCAATTTGTCTTTTTATCAGGATAATCCGACAGGTTTCATCAAGGACAAAACTGTCTTTTCTTCATTCGACATTATTTTTTCTCGCCTTTTCTTCTCTTTCAATTACTCCTTCTTTTGAATTGTTCATTCTTTTTTCTTTTTCTTTTCTTGTTTTTATTTGCTTTTTTCTCTTGTTTTCTTTTCTTTTTTTTTTCTTTTTTTTTCCTCGCTTAGTTTTCCGTATTCAATTATGTTTCAGAGAAGCGGGGTTTTTTTTTCGTATTTTTTTAGGGGTAGGGCTTTCATGAGATATCGGTTTTCTTTTTTAATGATTTCTTTTTCATATTCGAAAAGTCGAAAAAAAAAACTATAAATCGCTTCATTTGTCGAAAGGTTTTTGCCTTCTGTAATTTCTATGGTATATTTAAGCCTTCGTATGATCCTGCGATAAGCGTCTGGCCTAATGGTTGACGGCTCGAAACGAGAGACGAGGTTGAATTCCTTCCAAATTTATCGCATTCCCTTTCGCAAAAATAACGTACGATTCTATCTCTTCTCTACCCCAATTTTTTTTTTCGAATTAATCTTAAGCAAGGCAATAAAGCCACTAAGACACATCGGGTTACTGAGTGTGAAAGGATTAGAAAACTGCAACGTTCTTAAAGAGAGAGAACAATAAAATAATGAAAAATAATGAAGAAGACAGTAGATAACGACTGATATTGCATTTAAAATTTTTGAAGATCAAAGTTGGCCGGAAAGCCTGGAGTCGGAAGGGAGTTCTGTAAGCGATAAGTGCGAGAAAAAAGAAACTGTTAGTATGAAACATCTAGCCAGTTCAACAATGAAACAATGGGTACTTACTGCCAATCTAGTACTGCCTTTAATTTTATAAATCTTTGTACCATAGAGTTGTGTCGTGGAATGAAGAGATACACCGAGAAATGTAGATAAACTACTTTATTAACAGAGTGGTACAACCAAGGCTCGTGGCCTAGGGGTAGAATCGCCGACTGACGCCGATTCGGTCGGGTTTCAATCCTGGGTTAGGAAGCGAACGGAGTCTAAGCCGTACTGATGAGCTGTAATACAGCGATCTAGAAACAGATCTATCTGCAGATGACTATATATATATATATATATAATATTTACAGTCTCTCGTAGTAGAAGGTGTAAATTTCCGTAGTTCGTTGATAGTTTACTTTATATATATATATATATATATATATATATATATATATAATAAGTTGTATCGAATACTCTTTATAAAAGTAAATGCATGAATAGTAGGTTTAAAAACTACGCGTTCCATGACTTTCTTACACTATATATATATACTAGCAGTATAGCCCGGTGTTGCTCGGGTGTAATGAAAGCTTTAAAACTAATCCATGGTCCTGGAGCTCAGACTCTTTGGACGTTGGCACGAAAGACTAAAAAGCAATAGTTGTTTCCAGTTTAAGCGAAACCGTAGACTGAAAGAAAAATGAATGGATGTAAGTTAAATTTTGATTTCCTGGTATCGATATCAAATGAGCTTTTTTAGTCGTAAACTGAATTTTGAAGGTTAAATAGGTTCTCTGAGTAAATGGTATCATGACTGAGACTAAGAACTACAATTATACCTACTTAGAGCCAAACCCGAAGCAAAAACTAAAATAAAATGGCTGAAAAACATACAGACAGATAAACAGACACACACACAAATGTCTTGCCTTTTATATACATATATTATCGATTTTCTGCACTATTGTAAGAACTGAAGCCTTGAAACTTCTGAATATCGTTTCTTATATCTAGCTAAGAACACTCGCAGACGCTTATATTATAACTGTGTAAATTTTCAAGAAAATCGGTTGAGCCGTTTCGGAATCTATAGGTAACGAACACACACACACACACACACACACACACAAACAGATCTGTTTCGCTGTATCACAGCTTATCAGTAAGGTTATACTCCGATCGCTTCCTAACCCAGGGTTGAAACCCCACCGAATCGGCGCCAGTCAGCGATTCTACCCCTAGGCCACGAGCGTCCGGTAGAAGAAAGCCAACCTTTTAGCGCGTATAAAAACGCCCAATAGCTAGAGTGCTCCAATTCATTATTGAATGAACGATGCGTATATGCCAGAGTAGCCACTGTTTACAAAGTCTCCCACTCTTCCTGAGTGCTCAATCAGAGTGTGAGAGCGTATATATATATATATATATATATATATATATATATATATAATGTCTCAGAGGTGTTCTATTGGGTTTAGATCAGGTGAACGTGGGGGCCAGTCAATGGTATCAATTCTTCATCCGCTAGGAACTGCCTGCATAGTCTAGCCACATGAGGTCGGGCATTGTCGTGGACCAGGAGGAACCCAGGTCCCACTGCACCAGCGTAGGTTCTGACAATTTGTCCAAGGATTTCAACCCGATACCCAATAGCAGTCAGTGTTCCATTATCTAACCTGTAAAGGTCTGTGCGTCCATCCTGGGCTATGCCTCCCCAGACCATCACTGACCCACAACGAAACCGGTCATGCTGAATGATATTGCAGGCAGCATAACGTTCTCCACGGCATCTCCAGACTCTTTCACGTCTGTCGCATGTGCTCAGGTTGAACTTGCTCTCATCGGTGAAGAGCACAGGGCGCCAGTGGCGTAGTTGCTAATTCTGGTGATCTGTGGCAAATGCCAATCGAGCTCTGCGGTGCTGGTCAGTGAACATAGGGTCCCCCTCTACAGGACGTCGGGTCCTCAGGCTACCCTCATGGAGCCTGTTTCTGATTGTTTGGTAAGAAAACACGTGGACTGCTGGAGTTCATTTTGTAGGGCTCTGACAGTGCTCATCCTGTTCCTCCTTGCACAAAGGCGTAGATACCGATCCTGCTGCGGGTTTAAGGATCTTCTACTATCTATCTGGAATAACTACCTGTCTTCTGGAATCTTCTCCATGCTCTTGAGAATGTGCTGGGAGACACAGCAAACATTCTTGCAACGACACGTATTCATGTGCCATCCTGGGGGAGTTGCACTACTTGTGCAACCTCTGTAGCGTCCAGGTACCGCACCATGCTATCAACAGATTTTGATCCAAGACAAATGAAAAACTACAGTAGTAGAAAGTCAGTCAGGAAAAAAATCAGCCAAAAGAGATGAGAAGGGAAAATAAGTATCAGTGGCCTCAACCAATCCTGTTTGGGGGGGGGGGCGTCTCATTGTTGCCCCCCTGAAGCACCTGTTGTTGATTTCATTAACAACAAAGCAGCTGAAACTGATTAACAACCCCCTCTGCTACTTAACTGACCAGATCAATATCCCAAAAGTTTGACTCTGATTTAAAAGTGTTCCTCTAATTTTTGGAACAGTGTGTATATATATATATATATACACACTGTATATATATATACACACTGTATATATACACACTGTATATATGTATATATATATATATATATATATATACATATAGTCATCTGCAGACAGATCTGTTTCGCTGTATCACTGCTCATCAGTACGGTTATACATCCGATTGCTTTTTACCCAGGATTGAAACCCGACCGAATTGGAGTTAGTCGGCGATTCTACCTCTGAGCTATTGGCGCTCGGTAGAAGGAGGCAGACGTTTTAGCGTGTATGTTATCATTATACACGCCCAATAGCCAGAGTGCTCTAATTCATTACTGAATGATTGATGCGTCGATGCTAGAGTAGCTACTGCTTTTCAAAGACTACCATTCTTCCAGATTGCTCAATCAGGGTGTGAGAGCGTAAATAGTGATCGGCAGACAGATCTGTTTCGCTGTATCACAGCTCATCAGTACGGTTAGACATCCGATTGCTTTTACCCAGGATTGAAACCCGACTATCTCTCTCTCTCTCTCTCTCTCTCTCTCTCTATATATATATATATATATATATATATATATATATATTATTCCTGTATCATTTTTTAATATTAAATTAAAATTTTTAATATTAATTAGGATCGGGTTTTTGGAATTTACCTTCCTGCTTTTTTCACTTGGATTAAAGTATCTGAATTAAAATATATATATATATATATATATATATATATATATATATATATATATATATATCGTTCTTTAACAGTTATTCACCTAGAAACTATTCACTCTTACTATTTTTGTTTATTGCTTTCACTATATTTTATCCGTTACTTCTTTTTTTCTTTTTTTTTCCTATTTATTTCCTTTTTTTCCTATTTATTTCCTTTTTTTCCTTCCTTCCTTTTCTTTCTTTCTTTCTTTCTTTTTTTCTCAAACGGTATTTATTTATTTTTTCCTATTAACCCTCATTCTTTCATTGTTCCTATTTTTTCCGACACTTTCTGTTATTGTATTTTCTTTCTTTCTTTCTTTCTTTCTTTCTTTCTTTCTTTCTTTCTTTCTTTCTTTATAATTCCTGTTTCTTCCTTTATTTATTCCTTTCTTCATCGGACATATATTTTTCTTTATTTCTTTCTTTCTTTCTTTTTTTCTTTCTTTTTTCCGTTCATTTTTTTTTTATTTTTTGTTTTAGTATTCATAAATTCGGCCGACTTTCTTTCTTTCTTTCTTTCTTTCTTTTTTTCTTTCTACTCACACGGTATTTTTCTTCCTTCTCTCATTAACTCTCTTTCTTTCATTATTTTTATTTCCTTCCACACTTTCTCACGTTGTATTTTCTTTCTTTCTTTTTCTTTATTTCTTTTTTCTTTCATTTTATTCTTTCTTTCTTTCTTTCTTCTCAATCTGTATTTGTTTGTTTATTTTTTTTCTCTTTGTGTATTCTTTTCTGTTCTTTCTTTCTTTCTTTTTCTTTCTTTCTTCTTTCTTTCATTTTATTCTCTCTTTATTTATTTATTTATTTTTTCTCAATCTGTATTTGTTTATTTATTTTTCTCTGTGTATTCTTTTCTGTTCTTTTCTTTCTTTCTTTCTTTCTTTCTGTCTTTCTTTCTTTCTTTCTTGCTTGCTTTCTTTTTTTCTTCACACACGGTATTTGTTTTATTCACCCTCTTTCTTTCGTTTTTCTTATTTCCTCCCACACTTTCTCCCATTGTATTTTCTTTTCTTTTTTCTTCCTTTTTTCTTTCTTCTCCCTCTCTATTTCTTTTTTATTGTATATTCTTTCTTTCTTTCTTTCTTTCTTGATTGCTTTCTTTTTTTCTTCACACACGGCATTCATTTCTTCATTCTCTTATTAACCCTCTTTCTTTCATTATTCGTATTTCCTCTCACACTTTCTCTCATTGTATTTTCTTTCCTTTTCTTTCTTTTTTCTTTCTTTTCTTTCTCTTTTTCTTTTTTCTTTTTCTTTTCTTTCTTTTTTGTTATGTTTTCTTTGTTTCTTCTTTCTTTCAATGGAAAAAAAAAACTTTTAATTTACTTTCATTGCCGAATCCTTATTATTTTTTCAATTTTCACAACTTAATTCATGGCTGTTACTTTTTCTTTAAATTGTTATTATGAACATTCAATTTATAATTGTGAATAACTATTATTTTGATAATATTACTTAAACATTATTTCAGTTTGTATTTAATGTCACTATTAATTATTATTTAAAAAATACGAAAAAAATGTGAGTACATATATTGCAACTAACATTCATTATAATATTATCATATTTGTTGATGACTCCATCTTTAATATTATTAGAATTTTTTTACGTATTTGTATTGCATTTCGTCTCACTTTATTTGCTTCCGATTGTTGTTTGTTTTTATTTTCTTGTCTTTATTCGCTTCTTGTTCGGTTTTCTATTCTCTTCTATTTTCTTTCTTTGCATTCTTATGAGCGCAATTGGCGCACAGAAAAGGAGACCACTATTTACAGATTGAATTTATTCGCGTGTCAGACAAGAATTATAAAATGGCGCCATGACTTGTTAAGAGGCCCGAAAGCTTTTTTCCTTTTTATGTAAACGTTTTTTTCTTATTCATGAAAAGGCGGGAAAGAACTTTTTTCTTTTTATTTATTTATTTATTTATTTTTACTTCATATTTAATAAAAAAAAAAAACTTAAAAAAAAAAACTATCTGTCTTTATTCAGCTTTCCGGGGTCGGTTGATTTATTTCTTTACTCTTAATGATTCTTATATATTTGTGTTTAAAAAAAAAAGTCATGCGTTTTATATACAAACTTGCAAATTTATAATTCAATTGCATTCGGTTGGATCTTGAGAATTGAAATGTTCTTTGGCAATTTTATCAAGACACACTATTTCTTGAACTTTACACTTTACAGGAATGAAATATAGTTAAGGTTTTCGGTAGTTTTCGACAATTTTTACAAGATTCCTCAAGATTTATTCACCTAAAAAATAAACCTCAGTTTAAATTATGACGGTACTTCGGTTTACCAACTATATATATATATATATATATATATATATATATATATAATAATAAAATTCGTGTTCGTATATACATATATATATATATATATATATATATATACATACATACATATATATATATATATATATAATTGGTTGGGATCAAAGGTCACTCATCGATCAGCATCAAGAGACTTGGAACTATGTAAAACAAAATTTTGTTTAAGAGTCTTGAAAAATTATGCGTTGAAATATAAAATTTCCCGTCGCGTTACTCCGGATATTGAGAATATTTTTCTGGTCGGTATATCTCAGATTATTGTGAAGTTTTTTACTCACGTCGCCCTCCATAGAATATTGAGAACTTTTTCCACCGTTGCACTAACCTGGATAATTGAGAGTTTTTTTTTTTTTTTTTTACCGTTGCAATATCCCGGATATCAATAACTTTTTTCCCTTTGAACTCACCTAGATACTGAGAATTTTTTTTCTCGATTTATCGTCATCCTATCACTGATATTGATATCCTCTTCGCTTTAATTCAAATATTGAAAGGTTTTTTTTTCCTGTTGCTCTATCCCGGATTATTGAAACTTTTTCTGATGTTCTATCCCGCATTATTGAAACTTTTTCTGATGTTCTATCCCGGATTATTGAAACTTTTCTGATGTTCTATCCCGGATTATTGAAACTTTTCTGATGTTCTATCCCGGATTATTGAAACTTTTCTGATGTTCTATCCCGGATTATTGAACCTTTTTCTGATGTTCTATCCCGGATTATTGAGAACATTTTTATTGTAGCCCTATTTCGAATATTGAGAACTTTTACCCTTTGCACTGTACTTTTCACTGTACTGGATTATTGTGAACGTTTTTTTTTTTTGTTTTTTATTTTTTAGTTGCCTTATATAGAACATTTTCTCCTGGCCCTATCCGGAACACTGAGATATTTTTTCCTTCGCCCTATCCGGGATATTGAGATATTTTCCCCTTCGGTCTATTTTGGATGTTGAAATATTTTTCCCTTTCGCCCAATCTGGGATATTGAGACATTTTTCTCTTCGACCTATCCGGGATATTGTGAATGTTTGTTCTAGTTGCCCTATACAGGATATTTTCTCCTCTTTTGGGGATATTGAGATATTTTCCCCTTTTCTCCCTAAACTGGATATTAATAACTTGCCGTCCCGTCACCCTATTCCCGATATTGAGAACTTCCCCACCACCACCACATCCCGGATATTGAGCTGTTTTTCCTGTATCAGATTATTGAGAAATTCTTCATGTCACAGTTTCGAAAACTGTTCGTCCACTTAATCGCCTCCCAGGTAACTTGCTGTCGCAAACCCTGTTTTTTTCTCAGTTCTATCAAGGAAGTCTGGGTGTAACTCGGCATAGTGTAATGGTTAACACGTTGGTCTCGCTGGAACCTATTTTTTTTTTTTAATCATTTCACCCCGAGCAAGGCGGAGACGCCACTGATGTGCAGGGGGTTACATAAATGTAAAAAGATTAATTAGAAAAGAGTGAGGAGTACAAACTAGTTAGAAAGGAACAATAGAAAGCAGGTGCGATGACAGATACATAGGTGGAGAGAAAGGGAAGGTTATACAGGGGAGGGGAGAGAGCTAGAGGCCAGTGGTTAGTAGATGAGTATTAACTTTGCATTTAAATTTCTGGAGGTTGTAGCCGTCAGGAAAGCAAGAATACGGAAGTGAGTTCCACAGGCGGGAAGTGCGAGAGAGGAAGCTGCAGGAGTACAACTTAATAGTGAGTTCGATCCTCACTGGGTATCCCATACTTTCGGCCTTTTGCCATCTCTAAGGGGCGCTTGGAAAATCAACAATCTAGAAAGTCTGGAACTCAAAGTATGCCCTAAATCGCAATAAGTCACTAGGAAAACAAAATGGTCGGGCTGAAGTCCTTCTGAAGTACAGATATATCTCTAGTATTTGTCTATATTTCTGAGATGCGGTAGTATTTACAGTATTTACATTATTCGGACTATTGTCCTCATCTTTGTTGCCATTTGTACGATGTTTAATAATAGATCATTCTATTTGTCTATATTTCTGAGATGAGGTAGTATTTACAGTATTTACATTATTCGGACTATTGTCCTCATCTTTGTTGCCATTTGTACGACGTTTCATAATAGATCATTCTGTTTGTCTATATTTCTGAGATGAGGTAGCATTTACAGTATTTAAAATATTCGGACTATTGTTCTCATATTTGCTGCCATTTGTACGACGTTTCATAATAGATCATTCTGTTTGTCTATATTTCTGAGATGAGGTAGCATTTACAGTATTTAAAATATTCGGACTATTGTTCTCATATTTGTTGCCATTTGTACGACGTTTCAGCCGTTGTACACTCCGGACTTCTTCAGGCGCTAGGAATTTCGAACCGAATCCTTTATTACAATCACTGAGGTATATCATCCTCATTCCTTGTGTAAAGCCTCGATTGAAAGTCATGAGTTATCTCCCTCTAACACTACAAGTGATATGTTCACCACTACTGTAGCCTGGTATTGAACTCACAACTCGAAGAGTCAAGTCAGGAAAATGGCCCAGTGGATATAGTCATTGGTTAGTTCTTGACTTGATTCTTAGAGATGAAGGAAAAACTTGAAGTAATGGAATGTGGTTCTACAGGAAGATGCTGTGTATATAATGAATCGAGCATGAATAGGTAATGAATATCTATACACCTAGGTTCCCGCTCAATGAAATGTGATTGGCTTGTGTCAGCCATAAATATAGACGAAGGCAAGGACGTACAGAGAGATCTAGAGATCTTTTGGTCTACCACTAGAGATCTATGACTATTGACTACGCCTACGTCACAGGATAATGCATACGACGATTACTGCTACTTACTAGACTGTTCTATACGGTTACATTTGCCTAAACACTTAACTACCTCGTATTAATATATATATATATATATATCACTTTCCGGGATAATTAACTACCTTGAGAAGATCTCTGAGCTTTGTATGGAGTTTTATCACTTCATCAGCTTCTAGTTGGCATAATGACAGCAAACTTTTAATTTTGATCTTTTTTATTTTGCTGAGGTCAAATTTAGGCTGAAAATGTCGATTTGGTTTTACATTTAGGAATTCCTTCTGGTCAATCTGTTAATTTATGGCTGGATAGATTTATATATTTATCCCTGTATTGAGGAAATGGAATATTACTTCGAAAATTCATAAGCATGATGACATACAAACATATATATATATATATATATATATATATATATATATATTAATTTCCTTTTCGTTTTAATTCTTTCCAAAACCTCATAATTGCTCACATCTTCGGTCCATGAGGTAGTATTTACAGTATTTACATTATTCGAACAATTGTCCTCATCTTTGTTGCCATTTGTACGACGTTTAATAATAGATCATTCTATTTGTCTATATTTCTGAGATGAGGTAATATTTACAGTATTTACATTATTCGGACTATTGTCCTCGTCTTTGTTGCCATTTGTACGACGTTTTATAATAGATCATTCTATTTGTCTATATTTCTGAGATGAGGTCGTATTTACGTTATTCGGACAATTGTCCTCATCATTGTTGCCATTTGTACGATGTTTAATAATAGATCATTCTATTTGTCTACATTTCTGAGATGATGTAGTATTTACAATATTTACATTATTCGGACTATTGTCCTCATACTTGTTGTCATTTGTATGATGTTTCAGTCTTTGTACGCTCCGGCCTTCTTCACGTGCAAGGAATTTCTAACCTAACCCTTTATTACAATCACTGGGGTATATGAACACCATTCTTTGCGTAGAACCTCGATTAGAAGTCATGAGTTATCTCCCACTAACCCTGCAAGTTACTTGTTCTCCGCTGCTGTAGCCTGGTATTGAACTCACAACTCTAAGAGTCAAGTCAGGAACATGGCCTAGTGGATATAGACGTTGGTTACTTCTTAGCTTGACTCTTAGAGTTGTATATTTGTTGGACAATATCATCAAATAGGAAATAAAAACGTGAAGCAACAGAAATGCGGTTCTACAGAAGGATGTTGCGGATATCGTGGACTGAGCGTGAATAGGTAATGAATTTTTATACACCTTGGTTCCCGCTCATTGGAATCCTTCAGTCGAACCACGTTTCAGCTGCTTCGTTTCTCCTTCATCTTTGTTGATATTGTCCAATATTCCCTGGCATAGTGAAGAACTGACATTACATAGCAATCCAGTACTCTCTTGTTTGTTTCTAGTGAAATTGTCCTGTTTCTTAATACTTTACTCATCTCCTGGAATGCATCCTTGTGTTTTTGGATCTCAGGAATATAAATGCATAGAAACTGCTGTGACCAAAAAGTGAGGGGTCAGTTTATATATTGATTATAATATGAAATTGATCCCCCACTTTATGTCCAGTATGCTTCTGTATATCCACACTTCAGTTGCTTCAAGTTTTTCTTTCATCTTTGATGAGATTGTCCGCCATTCAATGCCATATTGAAGAACCGACGTCACATAGCAATCCAGTTCTCTCTTCTTTGTTTCTAATGAAAGTTTCCTGTGTCATAATACTTTACTCAGCTTCTGGAACGCGTCCTTCGCCATACCAATTCGCCTTCGGAAGATCTGTGTCGCATTTTCTGACTTCTGTTAAAACACTTCCCAGGTATTTAGATTTTTGTACCAGCTTGATTTTAGTATCCCCCACCTGAATTTGGCATTTTGGGTTGCTCGCTACATAATAATAATTTATAAAAATGTATGACCAAATGTATGACCAAATGTATGACCAAATGTATGGCCAAATGTATGACCAAATGTATGACCAAATGTATGACCAAATGTATGACCAAATGCATGGCCAAATGTATGGCCAAATGTATGACCAAATGTATGGCCAAATGTATGACCAAATGTATGACCAAATGTATGACCAAATGCATGGCCAAATGTATGGCCAAATGTATGACCAAATGTATGGCCAAATGTATGACCAAATGTATGACCAAATGTATGACCAAAATGTATGACCAAATGTATGACCAAATGCATGGCCAAATGTATGGCCAAATGTATGACCAAATGTATGGCCAAATGTATGACCAAATGTATGACCAAATGTATGACCAAATGTATGGCCAAATGTATGACCAAATGTATGACCAAATGTATGACCAAAATGTATGACCAAATGTATGACCAAATGCATGGCCAAATGTATGGCCAAATGTATGACCAAATGTATGACCAAATGTATGACCAAATGTATGACCAAATGTATGGCCAAATGTATGACCAAATGCATGGCCAAATGTATGGCCAAATGTATGACCAAATGCATGGCCAAATGTATGACCAAATGTATGACCAAATGTATGACCAAATGTATGACCAAATGCATGGCCAAATGTATGACCAAATGTATGACCAAATGTATGACCAAATGTATGACCAAATGTATGACCAAAATGTATGACCAAATGTATGGCCAAATGTATGGCCAAATGTATGACCAAATGTATGACCAAATGTACGACCAAATGTACGACCACATGTATGACCAAATGTATGACCAAATGTATGACCAAATGTATGACCACATGTATGACCAAATGTATGACCAAATGTATGACCAAATGTATAATTTTAAAAGTTACGACCCATTTACAGGTCCAAAGATCCCACCTTTTACAGTTAGATCAACCAAATGCAGCTGACCATTCTACTCCATCAGTTTCTTTTCTCGCACTTCCCGCCTGTGGAATTCCCTTTCACATACTTGCGTTCCTGACGGCTAGAACCCTCACGAATTAAAATGCAACGTCAATACCCATCTCTTATCCACTTAATTCCAGTTCTTTCCACACCAGCCCGTGTATTTTGTTCTTTTCCTTTCTCTCTACTTTCGTAAATGTCTTCACGCCTGTGTTCCCATCCTTCTTTTAACCTAAATCCAACACCCCCTGTAAATGGTTCGTCTTTCTCTTCACTCTCCTCCTGTCTAAACTTTTACTCTCATGTAGCACCCTGCGCATCAGTGGCGGTACTACCTTGCTTGGGGTGAATCGATAAAAAACTTAGTATATATTCGGACGGAGACTCAAAGCTATTAATTTGAATAATATTGAATACAAGAATAGTACTGCCCTCTCTAGATATATCTGGTTTCAAAAATCACAACAAAACACAATCATTACTTGGAGAATTGTAGTGAACAAAGAAAGTTCTAGATTTAAAAGTCATTGATTTTTTTTTTTTTAGAAATAAACGAATTTTCTCGAATTTACAAAAACTTCGTTTAGCACATACAAAACTCGCGAAACTTCACACCTCGATGCGAAATGTTTTTCGGCCAACGGAAGACTAGGAAACATCTAAAAACAAAATGGAAAGGCTAAAATCACATCCGGGAGTGAATTCCTAACCGACCTGTTCGGAGCCCTCACAAACGAAATAAAAGACGGAGCAAGATCGACCGTCGCCAGAGAAAAATACGAGTGTAATAAACATGTCCCTCGACAAACATAAAGCGATCGTTATTATTATTGTCTCTATATTTATCTCTCACCTCTCTCTTTCACTCTTTCCCTTTCATCGTTCACCCTAAGCGATAGCTTCAAACTACCTAGCAATAAACACCCATGCATACATACATACATACATACATACATACAATCCTGCCTACGTACACATTAGCTCACTCTTGCAAGGGCTACTACGAACTCTTGATACCCTTAACTTCTTAATACTGTTTCTCATTGAACATTAACTCCTACCAATTCATGTTATTCTTTTCCATTAATAAATTTCTTTTTTAAACATGCAAAAGATATACTTTTATTTTTCCACGCCTTCCAGTCTATAACTTTCTGATGATAGCGAATAATCTAAGCTGTGGGATGTTTGACACAAGGCCGATTAAAATATTAACCGTCTCCCTAATGCTTCAAAGTCACTGCAAAAACGAAATCTTATAATGGAATAAGAAATAGATACAACTTGTGTCTTTTAGAAAAATTTTATAAGACTAAAACACCTAAATAACAACTAAATTATTGAACACTACCATACGTGATACACGCTTTCGGCGATCATGTCTCGAAAGAGACATGACTAACTGGGCAGAAGATTATCCTGCCGTAAGTAGCCATTGCTTTCTGCGGTAGACTGGTTGTCAGCCAAGACTAGAGAACCCAATGACCTGTTATTTAACTCATAGCTAAAGAGGGAATAAATGTATTATATTATTAAATAGTAATTAGTGGGGGGTCAGTTTATTACCTTGTAACAATAGAAAACCAATCCCCCATTTTATGCCCAGTAGAAGCCTTAATCATGTCTCCAACTATTATATTCAGTCAGTTAAATGCCATACGTGATACACGATTGGGTGATCATGTCTCGAAAGAGACATGACTGACTGGGCAGAAGATTATCCCGCAGTAGGTTGCCATTGCTTTCTGCGGTAGACTATTTGCCAGCCAAGTCTATAGAGTCCAATCTGTCCTATTATTTAACCCATAACTGGAAGGAAGAGACTGATTAATATCTTTCCCAAGAGTATTTGTGCCGAAGTGAATGCAAGGTATTCAACTGGAATTCGAACTCGGCTCCCCGATTTCTCGTTTCGAACCGATAAACACTGCTTCACAAAGCACACCTAAAACCTATAGCCTCTTAAAGTTGTCCACGAGTTTTATACCCTATCCCCTTTTTTTGCGATGTTTCAGTTTAAATATTACTAATTTTACTTTACATTACTAATTTAGCACGTCCGTTTTTTAATTTTTATCGACATAAACTTTAGCAACGCTACTATCTTATATATATATATATATAGGTTTTACGGTTTTTAGTTTTCTGGCAGTTACAATAAATATTTTAGAGCTTAATATAATTACATAATTAAATTTGTTATATAATTAAAATTAAAGATACATTGGAACACAGAAATTTTTATGTTTCGAGGTTTCTATCTCGTCATCAGGCAATGTTAGATGTTAGTTGTGAAAATGATTTTCATTTAAATGAGAAAAATACGTTTGTTATTTATAGATGAGGAAAGACAAAATTTATGTGTGTGTTCAATTTAACTAATCAGAATAGCGATTCACTTTAAAATTTGACAAGTAATTTCTATTTTCAGGGAATACATGCTTTCTTCTTTGATTCGACTCTTCTTGTTACAATTCTTTTAATTTCATGAATTTCAGCCTCTGTCAGTCGGTTATTGATTCTTCAAAGTGTCAAACCAAATATTTCAAAAATGTATTTATCTATCATTTTTCTAGTATTTAATTCACTCATGCATTTTTTCTCGTTATATGTTCAAGTGCCTAGTTCGTTTCTTTTTTTGTTTCTATTTTTCCCCTCCGCGTTTATACTCGTTGGGTTTTTCGAGACGTGTTCAAAGATAAATTCATATATATATATATATATATATATATATATATATATATATATATATATATATGTTCTATGTTTACTGTGTGTTAATATTTACTCTTTGATAATGGCTTATGTGAGCCGAAAGCTTAGACCCGATAAAAAAATTAACAATTACTGTGATTTTTTGTTGTCTTTCAACGATATCACCATCAAGTATATCAGACGGTATGAACGGATCCTACACAAAATTAATAGACAAAACTTGTCGATATTATTCAATGAAACCTGCATTAATGAAAAAATGCTGCCAAAATACACACAATATATATATATATATATATATATATATATATATATATATATATAATGGTTATTACAATGGCTTATAAATTTATAAATCTATAAACTATTGTAACAACCATTACAATATAATACTCTACGTTTGTATCGGGCACTGTTTATAAAAGTAAATGCATGAACAGCAGGTAAAAAACCTACGAGTTCCACAACTTTGTTATAATATATATATATATATATATTTCGCATTGCCGATATTGAGGAAGGACTATGCGTAAATTCTGATGGCTGCTAGAAAGAACATAACAGACAGATTTGATAGTCTGGAAAAAATGAAAACCAGGGGATTTGGCTGAAATTCGTCCGCACTATTCGGAATCCATCCCGGCCGATTTACTGGCTTCCATCGTCGCTAAGTCGACGCGCTTTGATCGTAGAGCAAATCTTCCCCAAGGAGGATTAGCAGCACCCAGCGACGGATTACATTTCTTTTTTTTTTTTCAGCTCGTCTAGAAAGAGCTGCCATTTGCTCGCGTCTTGATCGAATCGCCTACCTTGCGAGCAACCGAGGCAGACAGGACACACCCGCAGCAAGCCCTCTTCAAAACCGCTATTACGGTATCTATCAGTATTAGTGTCTTGCCGCCGACGCGGTGTTTATCGGGCTGGTCTTGCGAACAAGGATTACTGCCTGGTTGTCTTGTGCCATTCGAAGCTGTTTAGTAAGGGCGGGATATGCGTGTGTTCAAATGGATAGCGGCTCGGAACTAAAAATATGAAAACGGAGGTCTAATTCAAGTCGTGTTCTTTATATAAACTTACGACGAGTAAATGACATCGGGCAAATATATATTGCGTTGCGATGTAGTAGATATCGACTCGGAACGAGGAGTCGGAGAGTCGAGTTCGAATTCCAGTTGCATTCACGTTGTGGCGTAATCTTCGTCGCCAAGTTGTTGTTGCCTTGACAGGGCCAGGAAGAAAGACTTGGTAACAACAAGGTAGGTTCAAGTAATATATAGGAATAAGAAAACATATATGGTGACCCCCCAAAAAACGGGAATTTTTTAACAATCCAATAAAACCAAGATTGATGGAAGAAAAATATTTTATTTAAAGTAATTGAAACCTTAAAACATGCCATTTAAGAGTTAATGATGGAATTTTCATAATTCTTTATAGATGCATGACATTAAAAATTAAAAATTAATAATTAGGGGTCGAATTTTCGATGAAAAATGAACAGTTAGTTTTTCTTATGAATTCTAATCGTAACAATTATAGTATTATCTAAACTTATTTATAAATGGAACTTTGTCTGTGTGTCTGTGTGTGTGTCCGTTACCTATAGAATCCGAAACGGCTAAACCGCTTTTCTTGAAAATTTACAGAGTTGTACCACAAGCGTCTGCGAGTATTCTTAGCTAGGTTTTGTGTTAAGGTACCCCGATAAATATAGAAAATCGATAATCGAAAAAATCGAGTTATAGAAGGAGTGGTCCGATTTTAATCACATTTGATACACTCATAGAAAAAGACATAAGAAACGATATTCAGAAGTTTCAATGTTGCAGTTCTTACAATAGTGCAGAAAATCGATAATATATATATATATATATATATATATATATATATATATATAAAGGCAAGATGTTTGTGTGTCTGTCTGTTTATCTGCCTGTATGTCTGCATTTTTTTCAGCCCTTTTATTTCCTAATAATAATATATGAGATTCTTCGATTACTCCGATATTGGAAATCGATACCCCGATATCTTATCGGGTCTGATCAAAATCAGGTATTCCGCCATTTTATTTTAGTTTTTGCTTCGGATTTCGCTCTAAGTAGGTATAATTGTAGTTCTTAGTCTCAGCCATGATACCATTTACTCAGAGGACTTATTTAGCTTTCAAAATCCAGTTTACAACGAACAAAACTTATTTGATATCGATAGCAGGAAATCAAAATTTGACTTACATCCATTCATTTTTCTTCCAATCTACGGTTTCGCTTTAACTGGAAACAACTATTGATTTTTAGTCTTTCGTGCCAACGTCCAAAGAGTCTGAGCTCCAGGACCATGGATTAGTTTTAAAGCTTTCATTACACCCGAGCAACGCCGGGCTATAATGGTAGTCATAATAACATTGTAATAAAGAAAAAACTAATATTTAGAAAGCTTAAAGTAATAATAGAAATAACAATAAAAATAATTAAATTAATAAATAAAAGTATATATGTAAAAAAAAATATAAAATAATAATAATAATAATAATAATAATAATAATAATAATAATAATAAGGAGAAAACTTGTCTATTAATTGATATGGCTTGTCCAACGGATTGTAACATCGCAATCAAGGAATTTGAAAAACTGTCAAAATATAAAGACCTGGAAATTGAAATAGAAAAAAATGTGGAAATTGAAAACAATAGTTGTGCCAGTGATAGTAGGTGCACTTGGAATGATAAAAAGTGGAACAAAACAACACATTGAAAGAATCCCTGGAAACTCCAGCTTAAGAGATATACAAAAAATTGTCTTATTAAGTACAGCCCACACACTAAGGAAAACTTTATCTATGTAATGCTAGGGATGATAGGGAAGATAGAAAAACATGAAATGGAGTCATAACAACACGCCACGACCTGCCTTAGGTCTCCCCGCAGACTTGGTTGGTAGTGAGACCAAAGCAGAAATCGAAATATGATGAAAAATGACATAATAATAATAATAATAAAGACAAAATATAACGATAAATAAAAACAATTTAATAATAAATAATTAAAAAATGTATATACTCTTAGATAAAATGATAGAAAACGGTAAGTAAGAATAAACATATAAAAAAGTAAAAATATAATAATAGAAACAATGGTAGTAAAGTCCGCATGATAAGAACAATGTTAAAAAATGGTGGGGATATGAAGTCTTTAAGAGGAAATTCTAGATTATATATATATATATATATATATATATATATATAATATTCTAAATTATATATATATATGTAGTAAATCTAGATGATATATATATATATATATATATATATATATAGAATATTCTAGATTATATATATATATGTTGTAAATCTGGAAGATATATATATATATAGAATATTCTAGATTATATATATATATGTAGTAGATCTAGAAGATATATATATATATATATATATATAGAATATTCTAGATTATATATATATATGTAGTAGATCTAGAAGATATATATATATATATATATAGAATATTCTAGATTATATATATATATGTAGTAGATCTAGAAGATATATATATGTATATATATAAATATATATATATATATATAGTATATTCTAGATTATATATATGTAGTAGATCTAGAAGATTGATATATATATATATATATAGAATATTCTAGAAAATATATATATGTGTAGTAGATCTAGATGATATATATATATATATATATATAGTATATTCTAGATTATATATATATGTAGTAGATCTAGATGATATATATATATATATATATATATATATATATATATATATATCGTATATTCTGTTAATTTTTAAGTTACAATTCTCTTTCCTTTTTTTGCGAACTCAGACGATGACAATTTTTTCTTTTCTTGTTTATTTGATTTTATTTTGTTTTATCTTTTTCTTTTTTTCTTTTTCTTTTTTATTTTCTTTTTTAATTTCTTTGCAAATCTATTTAAAAAGAAAAAGTAGACTGATTTTTCTCCAGTTTCTGAAAGGATTTTTCGGTTGCTGAGGTGATGTGTTATCCCCCGTGGGGATTTTCACATCGAAATGGTCATTCAACATCATTGAATTAATCCTTTTTTAATTTATATTTGCTCTGTAATATTTTATTACATGGAGCTCTCTTCCTGTATCATTTTTTAATATTAAAATAAAATTTTTAATATTAATTAGGATCGGATTTTTGGAATTTACCTTCCTGCTTTTTTCGCTTGGATTAAAGTATCTGAATTAAAAAATATATATACATATATATATATATATATATATATATATATATTCTAAACATATGCTGTTAAATATAAGAGACAATGAATGTCTATTATGTTTAATCATGAGCCGTTCTAAACGTCGTATTTTTGCTTTAATTTCAGTTGAAAATAAAGACAAAAATTCTCCAACATTTGGATAATTATTTATTGATTTTCTTCTAAGCTTTCGGCTCACATGAGCCATCTTCAGAGAGGTTGTTTAAACTGAAATATTATAACATCCACCATCACCGACGATTTTATTTTGTGTTGACATAAATCTCCGCTTGGCAACGGCAATAGTTACCAAAAATAATAAACGCAGTTCTTAAATTTGCGATGCGGTTTTATGACGTCACACCGCAGGATAGCGCGAAATGACAACAAAACCATGTAGTCAAATGCAATGTAATATGTTATTTCCTGTTTTAAAGTTACATATATATTATTGTTTTCTGCATTATTGTAAGAACAACAACCTTGAAACTTCTGAATATCATTTTTTATGTCTTTGTCTATGCGTGTATCAAATTTGATTAAAATCGCATCACTCCTTCTATAACACGATTTTTTAGATTATCGATTTTCTTTGGGTGGATATATAAAGAATTTGTATTCGTTTTTATATGGTTGGTATATATATATATTTTAAATCTAAAATCACCTCGAGGAAATCTACTTTTTATATTTGTATTCATAGTCTCTTTTAAATTAAGATGTTAAATTCTCTATATATTAACTTTCTAATTATATGCATCTTAAAATTTGTGGAATTCATCACTATCATAAGGCCATCATCCCTGTATAATTCAATATCTTCAGTAATTATATCCTTAATCCTGTAAGCTTATATAGCATAAATAAGCCAACCAAATTTGAACACACACTAGAGTCTATAGATCCCATTGATATATCAAAGTTATTTTCCTTGGAATTAATTTTTCTTTGTAATTTTATGTTTATATATATATATATATTCCATTCACCCTAAATCATTAATTATTAAAATTCCTAACACATTAAATACGAGACGTAATAGATTAACGTACAGTAAAAAAATGAAAACATTGGTCTATTGTTTCTTGGTTTTTATCATATAACCTGCATTTTGGATCCACATTTTTATGTATAATATTTGCGCTGCAAGAATAAAGCCTTCAGTCTCAGACTTTAATCCAGATACATGTCACCATTGATGAATATTAACTTTATCAACATTGGATTTATTGGCACGTTCTGGATATTGGCCATGCAAAAGTTTGTCTTGCTTGCGTTGTTTCATCTGTTCAAGTGCTTGCTTTTCATATTTACCGCAATAGATTGTTCTTGGTTTTTGTTTTACTTTTCTGCAGAATCTACTAAATGTAAATCTTGTTTGTATTTACTGGCTTCTTTCATTATAGAATTTTCTTTCTGTTTTCATTTTGTTTGACTAATTGTATCATCCATTCATTTGTTTTTTCTATGTATGTTAGTGAGCCAATAGTTGTCTTGTATGACAATTCTAGCTGAATAAGACCTCTTCCTCCTTCTTTACGGGGTGCGTATAAACGGTCTACATCAGCCTTTTTTATGATGTATCTTATGTTTAGAAAGGAGCTTTCTTGTCTCAGAATCTATTCGTCTGATGTCGTTTAGAGTCCAGTTCAAGATGTTGAAGCTATATTGGAGCACTGGGGTGGCAAGGTTATTAATGGCCATAATTCTGTTTTTAATATCAATCGCAGCCCTCTGTTATTAATATTATTATTATATTACCAACCAAGTCTGCGGGGAGACCTAAGGCAGGTAGTGGCGTGTTGTTATGACTCCATTTCATGTTTTTCTATCTTCCCTATCACCCCCAGCATTACATAGATAACGTTTTCCTTAGTGTGTGGGCTGTACTTCTATTTCTGTAACCGGTGCTGGATGATGTTCATACCAGTGTTTGTTTACAGCTTTTCCATAATGTTTGCACATTGCCCAATGTAAATATTGCCCAACTCTATCGTGGCGATTTTTATATTGGTTTGGGGCAAGCACAGAACAGCCTGAGATTAGGTGGTCTTTATTATTATTATTATTATTATTATTATTATTATTATTATTTTAGTATTATTATTATTTTAATTATTTTATTATTATTAATATTATTATCATTATTATTATTTTATTATTATTACCATTATTATTATTATTATTATTATTATTATTATTAAAGATAATTGTTATTGCAATTGTTACTATTGTCATTAATAATAATAATATCATTGTATTTTTTAGTTAATTTTAGTTAAAAATATTTTTTATATTTTTATTATTTTAATATCATTAACATTGTTATCATATTCTATTCTAATGATTAATATTAATATCATTATTATGAAACCAAAACTATTACATTTATAAGACGAATATATTATTACCGCCGTCGAAATTAATATAAAAATCTAACAATTCAGTTTATGTATTTAAAATACGGCCCCTAAATTTACTGTTGTGTAATTGAAAATTTTTAACCCTCTAGGGCCATTCGTATCATATTTGATACAGTATGAAAACAAGCCTTGAAAGGAATATTTTCCTGAAAAATTTTTTAAGAGAAATATTTTATAAATTTCAAATGAAAGCAGTACTGACTGCTCAGTCAATGAATACCAAATGTTTCCTTATAGGGAAATACCAAATGTTTCCTTATAGGGAAATATCAAATGTTTCCTTATAGGGAAATACCAAATGTTTCCTTATAGGGAAATACTGTATCAAACATGATACGAATGGCCCTAGAGGGTTAATCCAACGCTCAGTCCAAGATCATCTTATCGTTTGGTTTGTTTTATGTCGGGTAACAGAATTCTGTGAAACGTAATTGTATAAATGTAGGTGTATAAACAGGAAAGAGAAGTATTTACAAGAGGTGAGGACTCTCCCTGAGAGTAATACACTACGCCTCCTCGGACTTACCCTGTCCTCAGACCTCAAATGGAACCACTATATTGAATCCATAGCAAAATCTACTGCTAAGAAGATTGGGTCACTATGTCGATCCAGGATGCTTTTTCCACCTGAATCCATCCTGCATATATACAAGTCAATCATCCGTCCGTGCATGGAGTACTGCTGCCATTTATGGTCAGGTGCCCCTGCCGTTCTCCTCAGTGTACTTGACAGGCTCCAAAGGAGAGTCTGTAATATAATAGGTACTGATCTGGCGGCTAGACTGCAGCCACTTCCCCATCGTCGAAATGTGGCCTCCCTTTGTCTCTTCTACAAATACTTTCATGGCTTCTGCTCGGATGTGCTTAAGTAACTGATGCCTCCTCAACAGGTATTGACTCGTGCAACCAGACTGGCAACTGGGTCCCACCCATTCACAGTCAAGTTAGCCAAATGCAGACGACAATTCTACTCCTGCAGCTTCCTCTCTCGTACTTCCCGCCTGTGGAACTCACTCCCGTATTCTTGCTTTCCTGGCGGCTACAACCTCCAGAAATTTAAATGCAAAGTCAATACTCATCTATTAACCACTGGCCTCTAGCTCTCTCTCCCCCCTGTATAACCTTCCCTTTCTCTCAAGCTATGTATCTGTCATCGCACCTGCTTTCTCAGCTTTCTATTGTTCCTTTCTAACTAGTTTGTACTCCTCACTCTTTTCTAATTAATCTTGTTACATTTATGTAACCCTCTGCACATCAGTGGCGTTTCCGCCTTGCTCGGGGTGAAATGATTAAAAAAAAAAATTAGTAGAATACAGAACAAGGAAATTAGTATACAGTATCGTCGTAAAGACGTGGTAGATTGACTAGTAGAACACTTCCTGTGCAAACACTCGACTTCCTTCCTCGAGGTATAATCACTACTATTTTATATAGTGATTCGAATAGTCCATTTCAACAGTTTGTAAATGCAACATTCTAACCATGACATCCGCATTCAAAATTCACATTGTATATCTGACTTCCTCTCTCAACAACAGATTGTTTTCTTTCTTCCCCTCCCACTATTGTTTATTTCCGTCTGGATAAATGTAACCTATTCATATTTGTAAAAATTTGCGGTCTGATGAATTGAATATTTTTGTAAATATTCATTAAATAAATCATCACCGATGGATTTATAAATTTGTCTAAATTATTTTCATTATATTACTCTGTTATTTTCTCATTGGATTACGATACCCCGTGAAATTAACATTACATATTACCAATGATACTAGTTATATTTATATAAATTCACCATAAAATAAATGAAAGAAATAGTGCGTAAAGAGTACTATAGAAGGCTACGACTGATATTGAAAACTGAATTGAAATCTCAGAACAGAATTATGGCCATTAATAACTTTGCCATCCCAGTTGTCTAATATAGTTTCAACATCTTGAACTGGACTCTAAACGACATCAAACGAATGGATTCTAAAACAAGAAAGCTTCTTTCTAAGCATAAGATGCATCATCCAAAGAACTTCAAGAAATGGTTACCGATCCTACTAAAATTCCTGCATGGATGACCAAAGGAATTACATTTCTTCTACCCAAGTATAATGACACAAATAACCCGAAAAACTACAGACCAATTACATGCCTTCCGACAACATTTTTTTTTAAATCCTATCACCCCAAGCAAGGCGGTAACGCCACTGATGTGTAGGGGGCTACATAAGAGTGAGAAGATTAGAAAAGAGAAAACCGGAAACCGCATCCTATACAGGAAACAAGGGATGAGCCTCTTCACCTGTTCAAAAAATGTGGGTGGAGTGTGAACCGGGTGATAGTTTAGTCTATCTACTCCAAACTATTAACATCTATTTTAACAAAACAGACATGTTTCTTCTTGGAAATAAATGACACACTACCGCTTGAACAAAAAGGCTGCAAACATGGCTGTTAGGGGTGTAAAGACCAATTAATTATTAACAGGATGATCCTGGAAAACTGCCTGATAGATTATCGTAAGGCTTTTGATAGTGTGCCACATTCCTGGATCTTAAAGACTTTAAATATATACAAGGTATCACCCGTCATCATCAATTTCATCAAATAATGTATGTCGATATGAAAAACAACCCTTTACCTCAATCATATAAATGGAACCTATAAGTCTGGTGAAATAAACATCAAAAGAGGTATATTTCAACATGAATCTTTGTCTCCCTTACTATTCTGCATATCATTAATTGCACTAACCAGTCAACTTAACAGACAGAATATGATTATAAAATAGCTAAAAAAGAAAATAAGCCATCTATTTTACATGGATGACTTAAAGTTGTATGCTAAGAATGATAATGAGCTGGAAGGCCTTCTGCAAACTGTAAAATGCTTCAGCGAAGACTTTGGAATGAAATTCAATTTGAATAAATGTGCTAAAGCTACAGTTTTACGTGGATCAATACAAGAAACATCCTCAACTAGCTTAGACCCTGCTGTAACAATCAAAGAATTAAAGCCAGAAGAAGCGTATAAATACCTAGGTGTAAATGAGAGTGAAAAAAAGACATGACTGACTGGGCAAAAGATTATCCCGCAGGAGGTGGCCAATTCAATATGTTCCGTTATTTAACCCATAACTGGAAGGAAGAGACGGATTATACCTTTCCCAAGAGTATTTGCGCGTAAGTGAAGGCAATGAATTCAACTGGAATTCGAACTCGGCTCTCCGATTTCTCGTTCCGAGCCGATATCCACTGCACCACAACGCACATGTCAGTCAGTTAAGTGCCATACGTGATACATGCTTGGGCGATCATGTCTCGAAAGAGACATGACTGACTGGGCAGAAGATTATCCCGCAGTAAGTTGCCATTGCTTTCTGCGGTAGATTGGTTGCCGACCAAGGCTATAGAACCCAATCTGTCCTGTTATTTAACCCATAACTGGAAGGAATAGACGGATTAATACCTTTTCAAAGGGTATTTGCGCGTCAGTGAATACAATGGATTACAACTGGAATTCGAACTCGGCTCCCCGGCTTCTTGTTCCGAGCCGATATCCACTGTACCACACCGAATCTGACCTCTGAACAGCGTAAAGAGAAAGTTTAAAATGCATCGAATAGGCATATTGCTTGCGTTACATTGCCGTATTAGAGGACCGTAACTACTTATGCGAGGCATTTCGTGACTACCTTCACTAGGGAGCCAAGTTTGAGCCGTGCTTAGTTCGATATCTAATTGACTTAACCTGCCTTGTGGCGTCTGAAATGCCTGGGTGCGACAACCCTACAGAGTCTGAGATATGGAATGCGTTGAAGCTGATTGATCTGGCCCAAACTCCTGGATTAGATGGTCTTTCTTATGAAGTGAACTTGAGAATTGCCCGTCCTTGTTTCCTTGCTGGAACTTATTTACGACAACGGGATGAAGCAGGGGTATACCTCAAGGCTTCACCAGGGGTGTAATCAAGGAAAAGAACGATGGGGATAGCATAGGTACCTTTCGGCCATTGACGATGTTAGATACAGAGTTAAAGATTTTAGCCAAGACCTTAGCCAGTTTTTTATAGACTGTCTTGTCTAGTCTAATTGGCTCTGAGTAGACTTGTGTTGTGAAAGGTAGGACTGTTCAGAACAAACTTTATTTAGAACTATTGATGATCGACAAAATCGACCGTGAAGTCGCGCTGATCAATTTAGTTTTTTGTAGGCTGTCCTTTTGGCCATCGGTTTCGGAACGTATTTTCGCATCTGGATCCGAATTCTCTACCCGTTATGTAGTGTGCAATGGAATTAATTAGAGTTTTCTCTAATGCCCCCAATGATGTGCATTGTGGTGCAGTGGATATCGGCTCAGAACGAGGAGCCGGGGAGCCGGGGAGCCGAGTTCGAATTCCAGTTGAATCCATTGTATTCACTTACGCGCAAATACCCTTGGGAAAGGTATTAATCCGTCTGCTTCCTTCCAGTTATGGGTTAAATAACAGGACAGATTGGGTTCTATAGCCTTGGTCGGCAACCAGTCTACCGCAGAAAGCAATGGCAACCTACTTGGGATAATCTTCTGCCCAGTCAGTCATGTCTCTTTCGAGACATGATCGCCCAAGCGTGTATCGCGTACGGCACTTAACTGACTGAATGTCCCCAAGTGGGAGTGAATGTGGTACAGCCGGGGCATTTTGTGTTTTCCCGTTCCATTCGTCAAGGTTGTTCGCTTAGGCCTTTGATTTATTTTCTTGAGTTATACTCTTTGTTTTGCAAGTTAAAAACGAATCAGGAACCACGCCGCATATACTGATGACATTTTTGTGCTTGTATCGAGCAGGGCCGAGACTAGTGAAGTCGACAAAAAGATTAGAAGGTACGAGACGGTGATCTGAAGGTACGAGACACGAGAAGTCTGTTGGCTTGCAGTTGGAGGCGTGGAAGGTCGTATCTCTTCCGGGGCCATTCCTCTGGACGGAGGAACCGTTTAAAATACTCGACGCCTATTTCGGAAATGAATTGGTCGGAATTGCATGTGAAGGTCGAGGGAGCAGTTCATCTGTGTTCCCAGAGGAAGCTTTCCTTAAAGGAGAAGACGGAAGTATATTTCACATATCTACCCAATTCTCCTTTACCAATTCTCCGTGCTTACAATCCCGTACTAATGTAATTAATTAGGGTCTTCTCGTTTTTTTGTGGAGAGGTAAATTTTTGATTTACTTTCTTGCGTTAGTCTCTTTCCTTTCGCAAGTTAAAAGCGAATCGGGAACCACGCCTTGGGTCTTCTCGTTTTTGTGGAGAGATAATGCCCCCAAGTTATGTCGGGAGATCTGTTACCTCCGCTCTTCTGAAAGCAGTCTGACTACATCTTGCTTTGAGATTTATCAATACACGCTTCAGATCGCATTCCTAGACCGAATGCTTTCGCAACCGAATGGGAATGGTGCATTCTGGAAGGAAGACTTCACTAAGAACTTCTCGTCTCTGCGAAGTGTGTACTTATACGAGGAGGAGGCCCACAGTTTACCTCGATTCGAGTGCTCCTTCTATTGTGAATGCCGGTTAGCTGTCAAGTTTCTCTTACGGGCGATGGATGTCATTTTCGACGTCCAAGCGTTGTCCCGTAAGGGTTAGTGAGGAGTTCGTTCAAGATGGTTTGATTGGCGAGCTCGGTGTAATGAAAGAAGAGGCTTGCTGGATATGGCCTTGGGTTAAGGCATCACTTTGGTAATGTGAAAAGCTCTCTGGGTTGGAAGATATTTTCTTCGGCAGACTTAGGGAATTCTTTAAACTGCGTTCGCTGCAGTGAGTCGTTGGCGAACCTGGGTCACGCTTTCTTCCACTGTAAGGTCGCAGTCTCGTTGTTCAAGACGTCATGTTCTGCATGCTACGCGTAAAATTCGTTGCCTTTGTAACAGTGTGATATTAAGTTGTCCCAAAAGTTCGTAAACACTTGCGAAATGGGTCTATCTGGTCCAGCACGATCGAGACAAGCGATGGGTTCAGAAAGGGCAAGAGACACCTTCGGTTCCAAAACAAGATCGATTCGGCAAGAAAGTCATGTTGTGCGTTTGGTGGAACTTTGAAGGAATCGTGCATTTTGAGTTGGTTCCGAATGGTCGTGCCATCAGTGCCGAACTTTACTGTCAGTAATTTGAGCGGTTCTTCGAAAAGTTGAAGCAAAAGTACCCGGCTCTGGTCAACCAAAAGCGCGCTTTGATGAAGCAGGACAATGCCAAGCCCAACACCGTCAGGAAGACCAAAGACAAGTTTGAAGAGCTGGACGGCGTTGAGGTTCTGCCACATTCAGCCTACAGTCCTGACTGTGCTCCATCAGATTACTGCCTTTTCCACTCAATGCAACATTTTCTGAAGGGCCGCCGATTCGACTCGTTTGATGAAGTCGAGGAAGCGTGTCAAGAATTCTTTTATTCGAAGCCGGCTGAATGGTACTTTGCCAGATACGAAAGCTTGCAGATCGATGGCAGAAAGTGCTTACGAACTTTTGACTAATAACGTCGTTGAGCTCTATGTGTTCTTGTGCTTCCAAGAAGTTATGCAAGTCGTGATATGCATGACGCAACAGAAGAAATTCTATGGAGATGAGAAGTTTACCTCTTCCCAACTGATCTTGTTCTTGATATTGAGAGCCCTGTATTAAACAATGGTAACCCCGCGCAAAATAAGATATTTTAGGGTTATTATTTTGGAGGGATTTTTTTAAGACAAGTTAACTTGTCTAGGGAATATATACTCACTGACTCCATTCTTTAGTTCTATTTAGTACTCTCCCCCGTTAGGTGACTAGAAATGTCAGTTCTCTGGTAGATGTGGAACACTACGTTTTTCAACCGTGTTCTTTCGTAATCGTTCTCGTGTCTGAATAAGTTTGTGTGTGTGTGTGTGTGTGTGTGTGTGTGTGTGTGTGTGTGTGTGTGTGTGTGTGTGTGTGTGTGTGTGTGTGTGATTAGTCGAATGATTTATTCATAATTCATCCAAGTCTCGCTTTCATTTCCTCCAGTTAGCCACGTTTCATTTCTGCTACATCTAAGAATTCTTGAAGGGTTTTCTTACCAACATTATTTTCTATAGTTTCTTTTAGATCGAGTATTATGCATATTCTAAATATTAATTGAGGTTTTCATTTTTAAATGTTGTTGCTTTATCGTCAAACACACACAGACAATTTATACATATCGAAAGTAGTTAGGACTTTTTAGAGACTTAAGGTATTATGGTGATTGCAGTAAAAATTATATTTTGGTGCAAGTATTACTGTATGGTTGTGCTGCAGTGGATCTCGGCTCGGAACGAGAAATCTAAGGTTAGGCATCAGGATATTGAGAGCCCTGAATTAAACAATGGTAACCCCGCGCAAAATAAGGTATTTTAGGTTTGTTGTTTTGGACGGGTTTTTTTAAGACAAGTTAAATTGTCTAGGGAATATATGCTCACTGACCCCATTCTTTAGTTCCATTTAGTACTCTCCTCTGTTAGGTGACTAGAAATGTCAGTTGTCTGGTAGATGTGGAACACTACGTTTTTCGATTGTAATATTTCGTAATCGTTCTCGTGTCTGAATGAGCGTGTGTGTGTGTGTGTGTGTGTGTGTGTGTGTGTGTGTGTGTGTGTGTGTGTGATTGGTCGAATCATTGGTTTTTAATTCATCCAAGTCCCGCTTTAATTTCGTCCATTTAGCAGATATTTCTGCTCCAATTTAGGTTTTGTGAAAGGGTTATATTACTTATATTGTTTTTTTTTTTTTTTTTTTTGTAGATTTAGTGTTCTGTGAATGCTGGACAATATCTTCGAAAATGAGGACAAAACTGGAAGCGGCCGAAATGTGGTTCTACAGAAGGATGCTACGGATATCGTGGACTGAGCATACAAGCAACGACGAGGTGTTGGAAAGAATGGCAACAAAAAGGAAATTGATGCTGAGCATCAGGAAGAGACAACAAGTTCCTGGGACATGCAATGAGGAAGGACAGCCTGGAGAACCTGATACTGACTGGTCAGATAGAAGGTAGGAGAGACAGAGGAAGGCAGCGGATAACATATTTGCGGGGTCTAGTCGGGTGGATGACGGAACGGGGGTTGCCAGGAGCAACAGGAGCAAAGATACTAAGAGCCACAAGGGATAGGGAGACGTGGAGAGCCATGATCGCCTACGTCCTGAAGGGACAGGGCATATAGAAGAAGAAGAAGTGTTGTAACCTTAAAAGTTTACTGCGTGAGTAATTACCAAACGGAGGTTGGAAATAATTTTTTTTTGATCATAGCACCCCGAGCAAGGCGGTAACGCCACTGATCTGCAGGGGGCTACATAAGAGTAAAAGCACTAGATAGAAGAGAGTGAACAGAAGGACAAACCATTTAGAAAGAAGCAAGAGAAGGAAGGGAATACAGGTGTGATGACAGTTGCAGAGGTGGAGCGAAAGGAAAGGATATACAGGGTGGTGAGGAAAGAACTAGAGTCAAGTGGTTAAGAGATGAATATTAACCTTGAATTTGAATTCCTGGAGGTTGTAGCCGTCAGGAAAGCAAGAATAAGGAAGAGAGTTCCACAGGCGGGAAGTGCGAAGAAAGAAGCTGCAGGAGTAAAATTGTCGTCTGCATTTGGTTGATCTAACTGTGAATGGGTGAGACCCAGTTGCCAGTCTGGTTGCACGAGTAAACAACTGTTGCAGAGGCACCAGTGACTTAAGTTCGTTGGAGCAGAAGCCATGGAAGTATTTATAGAACAGACAAAGGGAAGCCATATCTCGTCGGTGGGAAAGTGGCTGTAGTCGAGCCGCCAAGTCGGTACCTATCCCATTATTGGTTCTCCTTTGGAGCCTGTCAAGAACACCGAGATGAACAGCGGGGGCACCTGACTATATATGGCATAGTATATCAACAAGACTCACACGCTGAGTGAACTATTAGTCAGTATAATCACTCTGCTTCAATAGTAATCACTCGACTCCAATAGTGTCCATGTATTTAAAAGGAGAAGAACATCCCATTCTTGTATATAGGTAGGAATACAACATATAGTATTATGCATATAGCAAATATTCATTAGGGTTTTCCAATGTTTTTATTCTAATCTCCCACAAAAAAAAATGGACATATGCGGATTATTTCATTCTTCATAGAGACTTGAGGTATTATGGTCAGAGTAATAAAAATGGTAAGTAAAACTCTACTAATTTGTTGTTAGTGATATTGTATAGTTTGTTTGGGTCAGTGATTGTGGTTAGCTAAGTCTACGATAAGAAGATAATGACCAGCTTTCTCCATCCCTGTTTTTGACCTTGTGCCACATTTGTTTGTATTTTTACAAAAATAAATATTTGTTCATTAAAGCTTACATGTAAGCCAATACGAATTGTCTCTAATAATTATACTACAATTTTATTCATCATTTTTTGCTCTTTCTTTCTTCTACGTCTTAAATTTGTTTCTTTTCTTTCTTTCTTTCTTGATTTATTTATTTTCTTTCTTTCTTTCTTTTTATTTCTTTTTTGCTTTCTTTCTTTATTTCTTCTTTCTACTCACATTCTTTTTTATGTCTCATCTGTTTGCCTTTCTTTTTCTTTATATTCTTTCTTTCATTTTTTGTTATCATCTTATTCTTTTGAGGATGTGCGTTGTGGTACAGTGGATATCGACTCGGAACGAGAAATCGGGGAGCTGAGTTCGAATTCCAGTTGAATTCATTGCATTCACTTACGCGCAAATACCCTTAGGAAAGGTATTAATCCGTCTCTTCCTTCTAGTTATGGGTTAAATAACAGGACAGATTGGGTTCTATAGCCTTGGCTCGCAACCAGTCTACCGCAGAAATCAATGGCAACCTACTGCGGGATAATCTTCTGCCCAGTCAGTCATGTCTCTTTCGAGACATGATCGCCCAAGCGTGTATCACGTATGGCACTTAACTGACTGACTTATTCTTTTGTTTTCTCTCGTTCTTCTTATTTTAAAATTTTCTCATTCCTTTCTTTCATTCTTCCTTTCTATCTTTCGTTCTGACTACATTCTTAATTTTTGTTTTTCTTTCGTTCTTATTTTGCTTATTGCATTTTTCCTTTCCGTCTCTTTTTATTTATATTCCTTTATTATTTCTTTATCCTCATTTTATTCGTCTCTTGTTCTCTCTCTTTTTGCTTCTTAAATTCTTCTCTTTCGTTCCTTATATTTTCCTTCTTTCTTTCTTTCTAATTTCTGCCTTTATTTTTTACTTACATTTTTCTTTCTTTCTTTCTTTTTATTTATATTCTTTTTATCTTCATCTTATTCTTCTGTTTTTGTCTCTCTCTTTCATCTGCTTCTTAAATTCTTTCTTTTTCCTTCCTCATATTTTCCTTCTTTCTTTCCTTCTTTCTTTCTTTCTTTCTGTCTTTCTTTCTGCCTTTCTTTTTACTTTACTCTTTCTTTTCCTTCTTTTTATTTATATTTTTTTCTTTCTTATCATCATCTTATTTTTCTCTGTCGTTTTCTCGTTTTCTCCTTCTTAAATTCTCTTCTTTCTTTCTTTCATTCATTATTTTTTCTTTCTTTCTTTACCCATTTTTTTGTATTCGTTCCGTTTTCTTTCTTTATTTATTCTTCTTCTTACATTCGTTCTTTTTTCTTCTTTTTCTTTCTTTATTTCTTTCTTTTTTCTTTCCTTCTGTCTTTCTTTACCTTTCATCTTACATTCGTTCCTTTTTTTCTCTTTCATTCTTTCATTCTTTCTTTCTTTCTTTACATTTTTCTCTCTCTCTCTTCTTTCTTTTTATTTATATGCTTTTTTTCTTATCATCATTTGATTTTTCTCAGTTGTTTTCTCCTATTCTAGTTCTTAAATTCTCTTCTTTCTTCCTTTCATTCATTCATACATTCTTTCTTTCTTTCTATCTTTCTTTCTTTCTTTACCCTTTTTCTTGCATTCATTTCGTTTTCTTTCCTTCTTTCTTTCTTTCTTTCTTTCTTTCCCTTTCTTCTTACATTGGTTCATTTTCTTTCTTTCTTTCTTTCTTTCTTTCTTTCTTTACCCTTCTTCTTACATTCGTTCCTTTTCGTTTTCTTTCTTTCTTTCTTTCTTTCTTTCTTTCTTTCCTTCCTTCTTTCTTTCTTTCCCCTTCTTCTTACATTGGTTCATTTCTTTCTTTCTTTCTTTCTTTCTTTCTTTCTTTCTTTCTTTCTTTCTTTCTTTCTGTACCCTTCTTCTTACATTCGTTCCTTTTCGTTTTCTTTCTTTCTTTCTTTCCCCTTCTTCTTACATTGGTTCATTTTCTTTCTTTCTTTCTTTCTTTCTTTCTTTCTTTCTTTCTTCTTACATTCGTTCCTTTTCGTTTTCTTTCTTTCTTTCTTTCCTTCCTTCTTTCTTTCTTTCTTTCCCCTTCTTCTTACATTGGTTCATTTTCTTTCTTTCTTTCTTTCTTTCTTTCTTTATTATAAAGCAAAATATTCCCACTTTAAACTGTGAAAATGAATCGCTTCTTTTACTAATTAACGGTTCCGTAATTTTCTCCATTCAATTCTCCATGAACTTAAACGTTCTCCTCATCTTTTAATACACATCTTCACTTATTATCATTATTATGTTCCCCAGATTGCCTCTTCTTATGAAGCTGTCTTCCAGGAATTTCCATTTAATACTGTCGTCTGCCTTTTTTCTAGTTTAATTCCTTTCATTATCATCTTGAGAGCATTCATTTGATTGCTTTTTTCGTTTACGTACTTCGCGAAACAGCGCTTCGTTTCTGTTTGATTCATCATATTGCAACGATAAAAGACATGATTCAACCCGACCTAGAGACCCTAGTATTTGACATTTCCCACGATTTAAAAATTGGCGGGATATATATATATATATATATATATATATATATATATATATATATATATATATATATATATATATATCGTACTTCGTCTTTTGTGTTTTTTTAGTTATAGTCAGGGGAGTGAACCTCCCATCTCGGAATCGAGCCGCCCAAGGGAAATGCATTTCGATTCGTCTGCTATTTTCCGTGACGGTTGTTTTACGTTCGAGTTGAATTCACAGATCAAATTTACGGTCGGCAGTTGTAGAAGACAAGAAAAGAGACGCAATTCCCCTGACGAAACCGACGGAATGGATTTTCTTAAAAGAATCTGTTAATTTTACAGATTTGTTATTTATTTATTTATTTTTTCTCTGCTAATTTCTCTCTCGGTTTCTTTTCGCCTTTTGTGTTTCCGTTTCAATTTTCGTTAAAACATTTTCATTCGGACTTTCTTTTTTTTTAGTTTATCGGTCTATTCCATCTTGGTTTGAATTGTAGCAGAACTGTTGCTTTTATCTTTCAAATATTGAATAATATAGAAATATTCATTCTTAATTTCTACGTAGATTTTCAACTATTTTATCTTTCTTTCTTTCTTTCTTTTTTGATTTCTTTATTTCTTTTTTGCTTTCTTTCTTTCTTTTTTTTTTTTGATTTCTTTCTTTCTGTACACTTTGTTTCTAGGTAAATTCTTTTTCTTACTTTCTACGCATATTTTTTTTCAATCTTACTTTCTTACTTTCTATTTACACACCATCTTCTGTCTAATTTTCTGTCATTCTTTCTATTCACTTTCTTTCTAAGTACATTCTTTCTTTCTTTCTTTCTTTCTACGCATATTTTTCTTTTAATATTTCTTTCTTTATTACTATTTATGTACACACTTTCTTTCTGTCTAACTTTCTTTCTCTTTCACTATGCACATTCTTTTCTTTCTTTCTTTCTTTCTTTCTACGCATATTTTTCTTTTAATCTTTCTTTATTACTATTTATGGACACACTTTTTTCTGTCTAACTTTCTTTCTCTTTCACTATGCACATTCTTTCTTTCTTTCTTTCTTTCTTTCTTTCTTTCTTTCTACACACAATCAACTTTCTTTTTTTCTTTCTACAAATTTTCTTTCTGTTTTCTTTCTTTCTTTCTATACACAATCAACTTTCTTTTTTTCATTCTACAAATTTTCTTTCTGCTTTCTTTCTTTCTTTCTTTCTACACACAATCAACTTTCTTTTTTCTTTCTACAAATTTTCTTTCTGCTTTCTTTCTTTCTTTCTTTCTTTCTACACACAATCAACTTTCTTTTTTCTTTCTACAAATTTTCTTTCTGTTTTCTTTCTTTCTTTCTTTCTTTCTTTCTACACACAATCAACTTTCTTTTTTCTTTCTACAAATTTTCTGTTTTCTTTCTTTCTTCCTTTCTTTCTACACACAATCAACTTTCTTTTTTTCATTCTACAAATTTTATTTCTGCTTTCTTTCTTTCTTTCTTTCTTTCTTTCTACACACAATCAACTTTCTTTTTTTCATTCTACAAATTTTCTTTCTGCTTTCTTTCTTTCTTTCTTTCTTTCTTTACACACAATCAACTTTCTTTTTTCTTTCTACAAATTTTCTTTCTGCTTTCTTTCTTTCTTTCTTTCTTTCTACACACAATCAACTTTCTTTTTTCTTTCTACAAATTTTCTTTCTGCTTTCTTTCTTTCTTTCTTTTATTTCTTATATTCTACGCCTATTTTATCTCTTTCTTCTCTTTTTTTTTAGGCACTTTCCTTTTCGGTTTTCCTCTCTTCTTTTTTCTTTTTATGCACACTCTTTCTTTCTTTCTTTCTTTCTTCAAACATTCTTTCTTTCTTCCTTTCTCTCTGCTTTTTCTACTTTCTTTGCATTTTCTTTCTTTCTGTCTTTCTTTTCCTTTTTACATTTTACGCACATTTTCTCTCTTTCTTCCTCTCTTTCTTTTTGCACTCATTCTTTTTCCGTCTTTCTTTCGTTTTTTCTTGCTTTCTACGCACATTTTTTCAATCTATCTATCTATCTATCTATCTATCTATCTATCTATCTATCTATCTATCTCAGTCTGTTCATTATCTATCTATCTCAGTCTGTTCATTATCTATCTATCTATCTATCTATCTATCTATCTCAGTCTATTCATTATCTATCTATCTATCTATCTATCTATCTACATACTTTCTTTCTACACACATTATTTCAGTCTTTCTTTCTTTTTTCTTTCTTTCTAAGCACCCTTTTTTTACTTGTTTTTTCTTTCTTACTTTTTTACGCTCATTCTTTTACTCTTTCTTTCTTTCTTTCTTTCTTTCTTTTTTCTAACTTCCCTCTTTCATTTTACGCACTTTATTCTCCGCACATTCATTCATTCTTCTTCCTTTTTTCTTTCTTTCTACGCACTTTTTCTTCTTTTCTTCATTTCCAAGCACTTTCTTTCTTTCTTTCTTTCTTTCTTTCTTTCTTTCTTTCTTTCTTTCTTTCTTTCTTTCTTTCTACAAATAACTTTTCTTTTTTACGCATAGTCTTTCTCTCTCTCTTTCTTTCTTTCTTTCTTTCTTTCTTTTTTCTACAAATAACTTCTTTCTACGCACTTTTTCTTCTTTTCTTCATTTCCAAGCACTTTCTTTCTTTCTTTCTTTCTTTCTTTCTTCCTACAAATAACGTTTTTTTTACGCATGGTCTTTAGTTATGTACTTCTTTCTTGCTTGGTTTTACAATACGCTTATTTTATCTATAGTGAAGGTGCTTCGATAATGGCTTTAATATATTATTAATTATTGCATGTCTAATAATAGGGCTCTGATAAAGGGTTTAATATATGAAGGCATTGAAAGTTAAAAAGAATAGTCATAGGCAGTGGCAACAGTCGCACTTTGGAACGGGGGGGGGCATTTAGGGGCCGAGATTTTTCTGAAGAGGAGGGGGGCAAACTCAAGCAGCTTCTTTCTTTTCACACTACACCGCTATCTTATACACAACTTAGGAATCAGTTTGAGTATGAGTATTTTTCAATTGGACTTAAATAGACTAAACTATCGCCCGGTTCACACTCCACCAACGTCTATTGAACAGGTGAAGAGGCTCATCCCTTGTTTCCTGTTTCGGATGCGGTTTCCGGTTTTCTCTTTTCCAATCTTCTCACTTTTTTTCAATTGGAGTAGATAGACTAAACTATCGCCCGGTTCACACTCCACCCACGTCTATTGAACAGGTGAAGAGGCTCATCCCTTGTTTCCTGTTTAGGATGCGGTTTCCGGTTTTCTCTTTTCCAATCTTCTCACTTTTTTTTCAATTGGAGTAGATAGACTAAACTATCGCCCGGTTCACACTCCACCCACGTCTATTGAATAGGTGAAGAGGCTCATCCCTTTTTTCCTGTTTAGGATATGGTTTCCGGCTTTCTCTTTTTCAATCTTTTCACTCCTATGTAGCCCCCTGCACATCAGTGGCTTTACCGCCTTGCTCGGGGTGATACGATTAAAAAAAAAGGTTACTTAACTAAGTTAAACGGCATAACTTTTCATTCATAGGAGTGAAGTTTTAATCTATTCTTGCCTTTTTTTCCACTCTCAAGCTGTTGGAACACAAGAGAGGTTAATTTCAAAACAAAATCACGTATCTTTCTATCTATCCGGTTGTTTTATTTTATTTTATTTTATTTTATCAGAAGAAATTGGGCATTTTTATATTGCTGTTGTTATTATCATGACCATCACCACTACCACCGTCATCATCATCATTATTATTATTATTGTGTCATTTTCATCATATTTCGATTTCTGCTTTGGTCTCACTACCAACCAAGTCTGCGGGGAGACCTAAGGCAGGTCGTGGCGTGTTGTTATGGCTCCATTTCATGTTTTTCTATCTTCCCTATCATCCCTAGCATTACATAGATAAAGTTTTCCTTAGTGTGTGGGCTGTACTTAATAAGACAATTTTTTGTATATCTCTTAAGCAGGGGTTTCCAGGGATTCTTTCAATGTGTTGTTTTGTTCCATTTTTTATCATTCCAAGTGCACCTACTATCACTGGCACAACTCTTGTTTTCAATTTCTACATTTTTTCTATTTCAATTTCCAGATTATTATTATTATTATTATTATTATTATTATTGTAATTTTTATTATTAATATTATTAATCCCTACCTTTGAATTCTGCTGTATACACCTTTTCTTCCGGGTTCAAACCAGTGACCTAAAGTCAGTAATCTCTTCACAACAGTTTCTTTTTCGTAAAAAAAAAAATCACAAACATAGACAAATCTGTGTAAACTGTGTGAAGGCTTGAGCTAGAGATCCCTTCAATGAGTCTCTATTAGAACCATTTCCAATCAATCCGAGGGCGCCAACTACCACTGGAATTATTGATGGCCTCAAAAAAAAAAAAAAAAGAAAAATATGAAGGGAACTCAGAAAGTGGGTGTGGGAGTCAGTTAGGGGCCAATATTTTTCTGAGAAGGAGACGGGGGGCAAACTCAAGCTAGCAGCGTCTTCCTTTTCATACTCAACCACTATCGTATACATAACTTAGGAATCAGTTTGAGTATAAGTATGCTACTTTTCACTAAATTAAACGGAATAACCTTTCATTCATAGTAGTGGAGTTCTAATCTATTCTTGCCCTTGCCACCTTTTCCACTCTCAAGCTGTTGGAACACAGGAGAGGTTAATTTCAAAACAAAATCAAATGTCTGCTCCTACGACCCTCAGGGGTTACAGGAGTCGTTATAGTTAGAGACTATTACTGGAATGAACAAAAATCAGAGAAGAACTTGGGCGTTTTTATATATTGCTGTTGTTATCATCATGGCCACCACATACACCTTTTCTTCCGGGTCCAAACCAGAGACCTGAAGTCAGGAATGTCTTCATGATTTTTTCCACTGATCATTTTCGTAAAAAGAAAATCACATTTTACACAGACAAATCTATGTGAACTGTACTTGTGGGTACAATTATTTTATATTTCTTTTAAGGCTTGAGCTAGAAATCCCTTCAATGAGTCTCTATTCAATTGGAACCATTTCCAATCAATCCGAGGACTCCAACTACTACTGGAATTATTGATGGCCTCATGTGCAGTGGCGATTATAGAACTCAGAAAGTGGGGGGGGGGTCAGTTAGGGGCCGAAAATTTTCTGAGAAGGAGGCGGGGGGCAAATTCAAGCTAGCAGCGTCTTCCTTTTCATACTCAACCACTATCGTACACACAACTTAGGAATCAGTTTGAGTATAAGTATGTAACTTAACAAAATTAAACGGAATAACCTTTCATTCATAGTAGTGGAGGTCTAATCTATTCTTGCCCTTTTTTCTACTCTCTAGCTGTTGGGACACAAGAGGGGTTAATTTCAAAACAAAACCAAAGGGTTAATACTAACGTCAATAATATCAGAACAGTGTGATTTGTTTACTCTGATTTTTTTCCTTTGCAAAACTTTTTTGAAGCACCAAAAATAAATGCGAAAATAAATAAATAAATACGAAAATAAAATAATGCACAAAATCAATGAAAATTATGTGGTCACCACAGCCGTAAAAATAATTTAAATATCTTTTCTCCATGATGTGCGTTGTGGTGCATTGGATATCGGCTCGGAACGAGGCAATCGGGGAGCCGAGTTCGAATTCCAGCTGAATTCATGACATTTACTTAAGCGCAAATACCCTTGGGAAAGGTATTAACCCGTCTATTCCTTCCAGACTGGGTTCTATAGCCTTGGTCGGTCGGTAACCAGTCTACCGCAGAAAACAATGGCAACCTACTGCGGGATAATCTTCTGCCCAGTCAATTATGTCTCTTTTGAGACATGTTCGCCCAAAGCGTGTATCACGTATGGCACTTAACTGACTGACTGAATATAATAATTGAAAACCTGATTAAGGCTTTTACTGGACATAAAGTGGGGGATCGTTTTTTTATTGTTATGAAGTAATAAACTGATCCCCCACTAATTACTACTTAATAATATAATACATTTCTTCCCTTCTAGCTATGAGTCAATTAATAGGACAGATTGGGTTCTATAGCCTTGGTCGGCAAACAGTCTACTGCAGAAAGCAATGGCAACCTACTGCGGGATAATCTTCTGCACAGTCAGTGATGTCTCTTTCGAGACATGATCGCCCAAAGCGGGCATCACGTATGGCATTTAACTGACTGATATGACTATTACGTCTCTTTCCCTTCCTAACAACATGTCTGTTTCTATCTATCGGGTTGTTTTATTTTGTTTGTTTTTCTTGGTCTCTGTATGTGTCGATAAAAAGTTAAATAAAAAGAAAACGCAGAGGGAAAAGAGACTGACCGGTTTCTTAATTTTCTTTTTTAAGTATTCTGGTATAGTATGTTGCCTACACTTTTAAGTCTAGTGTAAAAAAAAAAGTGATAGTCCGAATCCTGATGAATAGAGCGAGAAGCAGAATCAGGCCAGAGATAGGACAAGAACAGTGCGGGTTCATTAAAGACACCGGAACAAGGAACGCCATATTCATGATTAGGATGCTCTCCGAAAGGGCAATACAAGTGAAGGACTTGTACCTATGTTTTATTGATTATGCAAAAGCATTCGACAAAATACGCCACAAAGAATTGCTGGAGATGCTCAGCAACCTCGACATATTTGAGAAAGACATAAGAGAAATTAAGAAACTCTACTGGCAGAAAACTACCTGCATACGAAGTCAGCAGATATTCAAAGATAGAAAGGTGCGTAAGACAAGGAGGCGTCTTTTCACCGGATCTGTTCAACCTGTACAGCGAGACTATTTTGAGGACCCTAGATATTATTCCAGGATTTATAATCGGAGGCCACAAGATGAATAACATATGGTACGCAGACGATACAGTGCTGATTACAGATACGGAAAGGAATCAACAAGACCTCCTACAGAAGGTAGCTGAAGAGAGTAACAAGAAAGGACTACAAATAAACTGCAAGAAAATCGAATGCATGGTCATTAGCAAAAAGAGTAGCCCAAAATGCCAAATACAGTTGGAAGTTACTAAAATCAAGCAGGTACAAAAATTTAAATACCTGGGAAGTGTTATAACAGAAGAGGGAAAGTACGACACAGAGACCGTAGGCGAATTGGAATGGCGAACGACGCGTTCCAGAAGATGAGTAAAGTATTAATAAACAGGAAACTTTCACTAAAACAAAGAATAGAATACAATATTGCTATGTGATGTCAGTTCTTCAATATGGCAGTGAATGCTGGACAATATCAGCAAAGATGAAGGAAACATTTGAAACAACCGAAATGTGGTTCTACAGAAGCATACTGGACATAAAGTGGGGGATCAATTTCATATTACAATCAATAAATAAACTGACCCCTCACTTTGTGGTCACATCAGTTTCTATACATTTATATACCTGAGATCCAAAAGCACAAGGATACATTCCAGAAGTTGAGTAATGTATTAAAAAACAGGAAAATTTCGCTAGAAACAAAGTAGAGAGTACTGGATTGCTATGTGATGTCCGTTCTTCAATATGGCAGTGAATGCTGGACAATATCAGCAAAGATGAAGGAAAAACTTGAAACAGCTGAAATGTCGTTCTACAGAAGGATGCTGTGGATATCGTGGACCGAGCATGTGAGCAATGACGAATGTAGAAACAAAAAGGAAGTTAATATTGCGCATTGAAAAGACAATTAATATTAAGCATCAGGAAGAGACAACAAGTTCCTGGGACATGCAATAAGGAAGGAGGGCTTGGAGAGATTGATACTAATAGGCCAGGAAAAAAGAGACAGAGGAAAGAAGCGGATAACATATTTGAAGGGCCTGAGCAGGTGGATGACAGAACGGGGATTGTGTGGTGGTACAGGAGAAAGTGTGCTCAGAGCCACCAGGAATAAGGAGACATGGAAGGCCATGATTGCCTACATCCTGAAAGTACAAGGCACATAGAAGAAGAAAAAGAGTATGTGGCTAACCTCTTTGATTGTAGTGTACTAAGTGGCCTATTTTGTGATTCTGGTAGAATTTGAGGCTTACCTTTTTGATTCTCGTACACAATGTGGCCTTTCTCTTTTATTCTGGTACAGTAAGTGGCCTACGTCTTTGATTCTGGTATGGTACGTGGCCTAACTGTTTACTTTTGGTATCGTATATGGCCTACCTCTTTGATTATGGCACAGTATGTGATGCTACCCCTATGATTCTGTTATAGCATGTGGCCAACTGTTTTTTTACTGTAGTTAAGCATACGTCCTACCTTTTTAATTCTTGTACAGTATGTGGCCTACCTGTTTTATTCTGGTTTATTCTGTCAATTATCAGATAGTTGAAGTACTTCCTTATAGCACGCTATGTGGTTGTTTTATTTTGTTTGTTATTATTGGTCTCTGTATGTGTCCTTAAAAAGCTAAATGAGAAAGAAAATGCAGAGGAAAAAGTGACTACTTCTTTGAGTCTAGTATAGTATATGGCCTACTTCTTTATATTCTGGTATAATTTGTGGCCTATCTTTTTGATTCTGGTATAATTTGTGGCTTACCTCTTTGATTCTAGGATACTATATGTCCCAGCTTTTTGATTCTGTTATAGAATGTGGCCTACCTCTTTGATTCCGGTCCAGTATGTGGCCTATGTTTTTTTATTCTGATATAGTATTTGGCCTAACTTTTTGATTCTGGTATGTTACGTGGCCTACTTCTTTGATTCCAGTGCATTATGTGGCTTACCTCTTTGATTCTGGTGTAGTATGTGTCCTACCTTTTTGATTCTGGTATAGTATGTGGCCTACTTCTTTGATTCTAGTGCATTATGTGGCTTACCTCTTTGATTCTGGTATAGTATGTGTCCTACCTTTTGATTCTGGTATAGCATGTGGCCTACGTTTTTGATTCTGGTATAGTATGTGGCTTACTTTTTGATTTTTGTATAGTATGTGGCCTACCCTTTTGATTCTGGTATAATACGTGGACTACCTCTTTGATTCTGGTATACTATGTGGTCTAGCCTATTGATTCTGGTATATGTGGCTGACCTTTTTGATTCTGATATAGTATGTCACCTAACTCTTTTATTCTTTTCCAGTATGTAGCCTACCTCTTTGCTTCTGGTATAGTATATGGCCAACCTTTTTTATTATGGCACACTATGTGGCTCTACCCCTATGATTCTGCTATAATTTGTGTCCAGTATGTAGTTACGTCTTTGATTCTGTATAGCATGTGTTTTATCTCTATGATTCCTGTGTAATATGTGGCCAACCTCTTTCATGTTTGAACGGTATGTATCTTTGATTCCGGTTTTTTATCTGATATTTGTAATATTTCCTTATTACACACATTCTAAGGTAGGCTGCAAACTATATCAGTAACAGAATTTTGTAGACCATATGTAGGTCACATATTCTGTCAGCTCCTATTGTGGGCTCGAAAGTATGGCTGTTAGGACTTATTGTAAACAGATTCAAACAAAATTCAGACATGGCTTTCCTCAATACCGAGAACATTTATTGGTTGTAAGAACGGGAGCATAACTGACCTATTTAAAACTACTATTAAACTCTCATAGTAACCAGTTTTATTCAAGCATCTACGCAAATTGCCAACTTTGAACCTACTGAATGTTGGTTGGGACATGTTAACTGAGACTTACTTCCAAACTTTGACCCGTTCTACCAACCTATTCAGCATCGCACTGACATCTGAATTGGTAAATTCCCGAGCTGATATGTTGAAGACGTAGAACATTCTACTGGGTCGTGCCGAAAAGTTAGTCACCTGAATTGACAGACGGAGGACAGTTTTCTCCCTGTTTTTTTTCTTTTTGTGTAATAATGTAACTTTTGTTTTTGTTCTTTTATAATCGTGTCGCTCCAAGCAAGGCATTTTACAGCCATTGTTGTGCAGGGGATTACATAAGAGGAAAGTTATGAGAAAGAGTGACAGGTTATAGAGGTTGTCAGGAAGTGGGTAAGAGAAGGATGAGAATACTGATGAGAGTGGAGTGGACGGAGAAAGGAGCATCAAAGAAGGATGACACTGGCCATAAAGTGAGGGATCAGTTTATATATTGATTGTAATGTACAATTGATCCCCCACTTTATATCCATATTATAATTGCACAGATTCTTTTTTTTATTATCGTATCGCTCCAAGCAAGGCATCTTACTGCCACTGTTGTGCAGGGGGTTACATAGGAGGAAAGTTATGAGAAAGAGTAACAGGTTATAGACGGTGTCAGGAAGTGGGTAAGAGAAGGATGAGAATACTGATGAGAGTGGAGTGCACGGAGAAAGGAGCATGAAAGAGAGAGGATGCAGGTTAGTGAGATAGGAGATGACTATTGACTTTACATTTGAATTCTTGAAGATTGTAGCTGTTTGGAAAGCAAGTAAGCGGAAGGGAAATCTACAGGCGGGAAGTGCGAAAAAAGAATTTATCGGTTTCACAAAATAGGGTAGGACCTAGTTGCTCATCTTGTGGCTCGAGTAAATTTATAAATAGGGGGTCTACCCCCTTTTTGCTTTTTTTTTGTTTTAATATCGTTTTTAGCGCTTTAGTTAAAATTTGAAACAAGAAATGTTTAAATTCTTGCGAACTATTATCGTCACTTTTTCGCCTGTTCTTTCTTCTATAAGCACACTAGCAGCATAACCCGGCGTTGCTCGGGTGTAATGAAATCTTTAAAACTAATCCATGGTCCTGAGCAAACTCAGCCTAATGAATATTTGAAATAATAAAATAATTGCGACAATTTACCAATCGCACCTCGTGTATATATATATATATATATATATATATATATATATATATATACATACTAGCAACATAGCCCGGCGTTGCTCGGGTGTAATGAAATCTTTAAAACTAATCCATGGTCCTGGAGCTCAGACTCTTTGGACGTTGGCACGAAAGACTAAAAAGCAATAGTTGCTTCCAGTTAAAGTGAAACCGTAGACCGAAAGAAAAATGAATGGATGTAAGTCAAATTTTGATTTCCTGGTATCGATATCAAATAAGTATTTTTCGTCGTAAACTGAATTTTGAAAACTAAATAAGTCCTCTGAATAAATGGTATCATGGCTGAGAGTAAGAACTACAATTATACCTACTTAGAGCCAAACCCGAAGCAAAAACTAAAATAAAAGGTCTAAAAAAAATACACATATTAAGGCAGATAAACAGACACACACACAAACTGTCCTCCGTCTTTTTCAATCCTGGGTTAGGAAGCGACCGGAGTCTAAGCCGTACTGATGAGCTGTGATACAGCGAAACAGATCTGTCTGCGGATGACTATAGTATATATATATATATATATATATATATATATATATATATATATAATCGATTTTCTGCACTATTGAAACTTCTGAATATCGTTTCTTATGTCTTTGTCTATGAGTGTATCAAATTTGATTAAAATCGGACCACTCCTTCTATAACCCGATATTTTCGATTATCGATTTTTGATATTGATCGGGGATACCTCGACACAAAACCTAGCTAAGAACACTCGCAGACGCTTATAGTACAACTGCGTAAATTCTGAAGAAAATCGGTTCAGCCGTTTCAAAGTCTATAGGTAACGGACACACACACAGACAAAGTTCCATTTATATATAAGTTTAGATTTTCTTTCTTTGTTTCAAACATTCTTTCTTCTCCCTTTAATCTCAAGACAGTTCTTTCTTTCTTTTTTCTTTCTTTCTTTCTTTTTTCTTTCTTTCTTTCTTAGATTCTTTCTTCTTCTTTCAAAACATATTTCTTTCTTTCTACCTCTTTCTTTTTTTCTAGACTCACTATCATCATAGTCCCGTGTTGCCCGTGCAACTCAGAACATTTTAATTTCTTCAGCGGATAAAACAAATACGTTTAAATTCGCTGCAGACACTTAAAATATAATCTATATACTCCATCAGCTTCTTTTCTCGCACTTCCCGCCTGTGGAATTCCCTTCCGCATACTTGCTTTCCTGACAGTTACAATCTCCAAGAATTTAAATGTAAAGTCAATAGTCATCTCCTGTCTCACTAACTTACATCCTCTCTCATATACTTTTTCTTCGTCCACCCCACTCTCATCAGTAATCTCTTCCTTCTCATACTCTCCTGACACCCCCTGCAACCTCTCATTCCTTCTCGTCACATTTCTCCTACGTGACCCCCCCCCTGCACAACAGTAGCAGAAAATGCCTTGCTTGTGGCGACACGATTATAAAAAAAAGTAAAATAAAATAAAAGGCAATCTCTGAGTCTGTGTATGACTGTTCACTATGCACGCCAAATTTCTTTAATATTTCTTTTGTTTCAAAATTACGGGGAAAAATATTCACATTTTTTTGTTGACCAAATGAATTTTTAAAACGTCAGAATAAAAATTAAATATAAAGGCTCATTTTTTTTTTAATAAAAAAATATTTTAGTCGTGTTCGACACGTGTGATTTGATTTCTGTGACGTAATCTAGCAACCATCTTAGATCTTAGATGTTTTACGGAACAAATGTAAACAATCGGCTCCATTGGCCAAAAAGTGCTAAAGGTAAAAATTGCTGAACTTAAACTCAAAAAGTATGTGTCTACCTGGCTTCCCTGTAAATATGTGTCCCTAGAAAGTTTGAATGGCGTAGCTTTAAAAATGTAGGTGTGCATAGAGAACAGTCACACACAGACTCACAGATTGCCTTTTATATCGATAGATAACTGTTTTTTCTTTCGTTCATTCAGACATTCTTTTTCCTTCTTTTCATCCCAATCACCTTTCTTTATTTTTGCCTTTTATTCTTTCGTTCTTAGTTTCTTTCTCCTCCCTTTCATTTTAAGACATATTGTTCTTTCTTTCTTTCTTTCTTTCCAAGCTTTTTTCTTTCTTTCTTTCTTTCTTTCTTTCTTTTTCTCTTTCTTTCTTCTACAGACGCATTTCTGTTTTTTTTTTTACTTTTTTCTGTTTTTCTTTTCCTTTCATCTCGTGACACGTTCCTTTCTTTCTTTCTGCTTTTCTATATAAGCATTTCGTTTTTTTTCATTCATTCATTCATTCTTCTCTATTTCATTTTTGGGCACATCTCTTTTTTTTTCTTTCTTTGTTTTTTCTTTCATCTTTAGACGCATTTCTCTTTTTCTTTCTTTGTTTAATTCATTCAAACACTCATATATTATTTTTCTCTCTTTCATCTGAAAGTACATTCCTTTCTTTAGACGGATTTTTTTCTTTCTTACTTCTTTGTATTCTTTCCATTGCTTTTTCTTTCATTCTTACTTTCCTTTTTCTTGTTTTCACTTCAAGACATTTCTTTCTTTCTTTCTTTCTTTCTTTCTTTCGTAGACGCATTTCGTTTTTCTTTCTGTCTTTTTTATAGTCTCTTTCCTTTTGTTTCATCAGACGACACATTTCATTCGTTCATTCTTTCTTTCGTAGATGCATTTCGTTTTTCTTTCTGTCTTATTTATAGTCTCTTTCTTTTTCTTTCATCACACGGCACATTTCATTCATTCATTCATTCTTTCTTTCTTTCTTTCTTTCTTTCTTTCTTTTTTTGTTTCTTACGTAGACGCATTTTGGTTTTCTTTCTATCTTTTTTCATAGTCTCTTTTTTTTTTCTTTCATCACACGGCACATTACATTCATTCATTCATTCGTTCATTCATTCTTTCTTTCTTTCATAGACGCATTTCGGTTTTCTTTCTATCTTTTATATAGTTTCTTTTTTTTCTTTCATCACATGGCATATTTCATTCATTCATTCATTCATTCTTATCAAATCTTTCTTCACTATTTTTCTTTCTTTTTTCTCAATTCTTACTTGTCTTTTTTCATTTTTTTCTTTATTCTTAGTTTTTCATTCTTCTTAATTTTTCTCTTTTTCTCTTTTCTTTCTTTCTTCTCAATAGATTCTTTTTTTCTTTATTAAATTCTTTTTTCTTTCTTTCTTCTTAATTGTAGTCCTTTTTTTTCAATTCTTTTTAATTTTTTCACTCTTTCTTTCTTTTCGTTTCTTTCTTTTTCCTTAATTCTTTCTTTTTTTTCCTTTATAATTATTTTTTCTTTCTTTTTTTCTTTCTTCTCGATTCTTTCTTTGTTTCTTCTTTTTCCTCTTTTTGTAAAATTCATTTTTCTTTCTTCTCAGTTTTCTTTCTTCACTATTTTCATCTTTTTACTCCTTTCTTTCTTTCTTTCTTTCTTTCTTTCTTTCTTACTTTCTTTCTTTCTTTCTTTCTTCTCAATAGATTCATTTCTTTTTCTTTTTTAAATTCTTTTTTCTTTCGTTCTTCTTAATTGTTATTCTTTTTTTTTCAATTCTTTTTCATTTTTTCACTCTTTCATTCTTTTCTTTTCTTTCTGTCTTTTTTCTGAGCTGATTCTTTCGTTCCTTTGTTTCTTTCTTTTTGCTTTATTCTTTCTCTTTCTTCCTTTATAATTATTTTTTCTTTCTTTTTTTTCTTTCTTCTCGATTCTTTCTTTGTTTCTTCTTTTTTTTCATTTCTTTCTTTTCTTCACTTTTTTCCGACTTAATCTTTTACTCCCCCAACTTTCTGCTTAGAGAATAACGCCAAATAAATTCTCACATACTTCTATACATCGATTGTGTCTATGTTGGGGACCCAATTTAACCCTCATTTAAGTAAAAATACATCCAACGAGGGCGAACAGTCCTCTTCTTTATTATCTGCTACCCCAACTGGCCCGTATCCATCATGTTGAAGCCAAAACTTCTCAAAAGACGATACCACCGCAGGCAGGTCATTTCGTACGTTGTAAAGAACTGGACGAAGCTGAAAGTCTAGAATGACCAAAGAGGTTTAGTCGCGGCTGGATCTTTGGGAGAACGTAAGTAGAATTTGGCTCTAATTCTGGGCTCCTGAGATTAGGGAATGGAGGAGACCTGCATAAGCCGGCTTCGTCGTGAGTATTGGCTTAGAAAACGTGGCTCGGCGAGATGTGGGCGAGATTTGGGTCTAAAGACGTGCCAAGTCCAGTGCGATTGTCTGGAACATAAGCATCTTTTATTTATTTATTTTTATTTTTTTGGTTTTTGTTATGCAATCACGTGATTAACACACACACACACACACACGCACGCACGCACGCACGCACACACACACACACACACACACACACACACACACTTCTCCGAGATCTAAAGTCGCATTACTAAGTGCATTAATATATGTTTAGGCAGCAGACTTTCTTTCCTTCTTCTTCATGTACCGTGTCCCTTCAGGACGGAGGCAATCATGGACTTCCACTTGCCCCTGTCCCTCATCACTCTAAATGTTGGTAACTTTATCCCCCATTTTATCCCCCATTTTATACCCACATTATAATTTCTTATAAACAGTTGACATATATATTCTTCTTCTATGTGCGCTGTCATTTCAGGACGTAGGCGATCATAGCTTTCCACGTCTCCCTATCCCTGGTGGCTCTTAGCACGCCTTCTCCTGTTACACCATGCAACCCCCGTTCTGTCATCCACTAGCTCAAGCCCGTAAATCTAGAATATGAATGTATAGAAACTAACATGGCCACAAAATGAGGGATCAGTTTATATATTGATTATAATATGGAATGAATCCCCCATTTTATACCCACATTAAAATTTCTTATAAACAGTTGGCATATATATTCTTCTTCTATGTGCGCTGTCATTTCAGGAGGTAGGCGATCATGGCCTTCCACGTCTCCCTATCCCTGGTGGCTCTTAGCACGCCTTCTCCTGTTACCCCATCCAAACCCTACTCTGTCATCCACCTGCTCAGGCCCTTCAAATATGTTATCCGCTGCTTTCCACCGTCCCTCTTTCCCTATATCTGACATGTGATTATCAGTTTCTCCAAACCCTCCTTCCTCATTGCATGCCCCAGTAACTTCAGTTGCCTCTTCCTGATGCTCACTATTAGTTTTCTTTTCAATGCAATCCTTTCCAAAACCGCATCATTGCTCACATGTTCAGTCCATGATATACGCTGCATCCTTCTGTCAACCACATTTCAGCTGCTTCAATTTTTTCCTCATCTTTGATGATATTGTCCAACATTCACTGCCGCACTGAAGAACTGACATCACAATCTAGCACTTTCTTCTTTGTTTCTAGGGAAATTTTTCTTGTGTCTTAATACTTTAATCAGCTTCTGGAATGCGCCCTTCGCCATGCCAATTCGCCTTCTGGTCTCTGTGTTGCACATTCCATCTCCTGTTAGAATACTTTCTAGATATTTAAATTTTTGTACTTGCTTGATTCTAGTATTTATTTTCCACCTGTATTGGGCATTTTGGGTTGCTCTTTTTGCTGATAACCATCTGTGTCCCCGACTCGCTAGGGTTCTGCAAGAGGTCGCTGGAGGCCCCGTGAAAAACTATACTATACACGTACGGCACCTGTATTTGGCATATTGGGCTGCCCTATGACACGCGCGTGTCCCTAATTCCTCTATTCTAGGTCCTACGCTTTTCTTGATCTATATTAATGATCTCCTCGATGTAATAAGATTTCAATTAGGCATATACGCTGACGACACCACCGTTTATTCTCGCCTCGATCAAAAATCTGAGGTTGACAAAGCTAACCTCGTGGTCGAACTTGAGAAGGACCTCCAATCTGTGGTGGACTGGCTAAAAATGGCTCGTAAATTTTAATGCTTCCAAAACGAAGCTGCTATCTATTAACCATCATAGACAATTGCTCCTACCCACCATCAGCATGGATCAGGCAAGCCTCCCTGAGAGCAAAACGCAACGTCTCCTTGACCTAACAATCTCAGCGAACCTCAAGTGGAATGACTATGTCGAATCCATTGCTAAATCCGCTGCTAAGAAAGTCGGTTCATTGTGCAGGTACAGGAAGTTTTTCCCGTCTGAATCCATCCTGCACACATATAAATCTACCATCCACCCGTGTATTGAATACTACTGCCACATCTGGTCGGGTGCCCCTGCTATGTACTTGATTTGCATAATGATAATCGAGAAAATGTCCAGAAAATAGCCACTCATCTTCAGCTACCTTGTTGTCAGATCAAAAGATCAGTTGGAGTAGATAGATCTATCTAATTGGAGTAAATAGATCTATCTATCGCCCGGTTCACACTCCACCCACATCTATTGAACAGGTTAAGAAGCTCATTCCTTGTTCTCTGTTTAGGATGTGGTTTCCGGCTTTCTCTTTTCCAATCTTTTCACTTTGTTTTGTTTTTCAATTGGAGTAGATAGATCTATCTATCCCCCGGTTCACACTCCACCCACGTCTATTGAACAGGTTAAGAGGCTCATCCCTTGTTCCCTGTTTAGGATGTGGTTTCTGGCTTTCTCTTTTCCAATCTTCTCACTTTGTTTTGTTTTTCAATTGGAGTAAATAGATCTATCTATCGCCCGGTTCACGCTCCACACACGTCTATTGAACAGGTTAAGAGGCTCATCCCTTGTTCCCTGTTTAGGATGTGGTTTCTGGCTTTCTCTTTTCCAATCTTTGCACTATTACGTAGCCCCCTGCACATCAGTGGCGTTACTGCCTTGCTCGGGGTGATACGATTAAAAAAAAAAAAGCTGCCATTATTACAAACTGCCCCAAAGACCATTATCCATTGTTTTCTCTTCTTCCCGTCTTTTCTTCATGACGTTAACCGGAACGGGAAAACGTGGAGACTGTTCCTGTAACGGCCGCTATTTAGCCTCGTCAATTTTGTCCGTAACCAGTTTCTTGATTCGAATGCACGAACGAACCTTTCTCGCACTTGGATACAACATTTACATCTGCTTAGGGTTATCCACGACTTTAATCTTATAGTGGGGAGTTCGTTCTAGTGAAGAGTAGTTGTATGTTGTTGCACATTAACGGAATTTGGCCTCGTTGTAGATAGCCAACTATAAGTTATAAAAGGGTTAAAAATCAAGAACAGCGAATTGTGTTTAGAAACAACATTTTATATATACACATATCAATTAAGGTTTTACAATTAAAGTAATCCTTTATGTATGGGTCCAACGGACGTTAAAATGTTCATGGCAATAAAATGCTGAAAAGAGAGTTTTTGTTCGTATGAATGTTGGGAGCGTTGTAAATTAGGAATATCTTTGATGTATCCGCTCCTTTGGTCAGTAAGTAGTTTTGAGACAGCGAAGAAGGAAAGGAGGGGGAAGGGAGGCGAGCATAGTAAGCCGCTTGACACTAATACTAATTAGATACTAATACTAATTACACTCGTCTCTCTCGTGTCTGCCTGTGTGAGTCTGTTTGGTTCTGTCTAACGATGTTCTCTGTGTCGGCTTTCTATTTCGCCTTTTTGGATCGCAGCAGATCATTTGGGAATTTACATCCGTATTTGATTCTGCGCTTCCCATTGGCCGATAAATAAAGTTCGCATAGGCTCGCGACCTGGAATTTTATATTTAATTAATTTTTAGTTTTCAACCGGAACATCTGCGTCGAGCCGGATGTGCACCGACGAGTTTTGGTCATTTGCTTTCTGGTCGTGAGGGTGCAAACATCCGGTTCCTCGCTTTGCTCGGTATGTATCACGACAATCTGCAGAGGGAAAGAGCGTCCGTCTCTTAGCATGAGTCGTTTCTCTGGTTCATGGCCTGTCAGTTACTGATACTGATGACACTGTTTGTTTTTTTTTTTGCGGCCAAGATGCGCAGATGTTCGTTGTGCTGTTGTTATCGGCTCGTCACGAGAAATCAGAGAGCCAAGTTCCAATTCCAGTCGAACTGGTTGCATTTATTTACCCACAAATACTCTTGGAAAAGGTATTAGTTAGTCGCTTTTCTCTCAAACTGTGAACTAAATAGCACTACAGATTGGGTTCTTTTTTTTTTTTAATCATTCACAGTTTTACTGCCACTGTTTTGCAATGGGTTACTTAGGGAAAAATTGATGAGAAAGAGGGGTAGGTTATAGGGATTGTCAAGAAGAGGGTAATAGTAAGATGAGAATACTGGTGTGATGGGTTGGTTGGTTGGTTGATTCATTTAACCATCATATCAACCTTCAATAGGTCATTTAATGCTGAGAATCATTTTTTATTTGTTTTATTTAGTTAATTTGTTTTTGCTTGCATCAAGATTCATTAGGATTTGTTTTTAAGGGCAGGGTCCCCAAGTTTTAACCTTGTTATTTAACCCATAACTGGAGGGAAGGGACGGATTAATACCTTTCCCAAGGGTACCAGTGCTTAAGTGAATGCAGGGTATTCAACTGGAATTCGAACTCGGCTCACCGATTTCTCTTTCTGAGCCGATATCCACTGCACCACAACGCACATCCGTCACTAAACGCTTACAGCACCTGGTATTCCCAAGCGGTTACCCATCTAAGTACTGACCAGGCTCAACATTACTTAACTTCGGTGATCGACCGAGAACCGGTGTATTCAACGTGATAGGCCGAAAAGCCGGTGTGGTGGGATTGGAGTGGATAGAGAAAAGAGCTTGAGAGAAAGGGTGCGAGTCAGTGAGATAGGAGATGACTATTGACCTTACATTTAAATTCAGTTTGTAGCTGTCGGGGAAGTAAGTATATGGAAGGGAATTCCACAGGTGGGAAGTGCGAGAAAAGAAGCTGGAGAGTAGAAGTTATCGTTACATTTTATTGAATTCATTGTATAAGGGTGGGACCTAATTGCTAGTCTAGTAGCTGGAGTAAATTCATACATAGAGGGCAACAGTAAGCTAAGTTTATTAGAGCAGAAGCCGCGAAAATATTTGTAGAAGAAACACAGGGAAGCCATATCACGCCGGTGAGATTTTATTAACCATATACAGTACTGTGCAAAAGTATTAGGACAAGAACAATTTTATCTTTTATGAGGTTCCAAAATAAAATTTAAAATCACCCCTTCCCTAAAACTTTTGCACACTACCGGTAGTGTGCAAAAGTATTAAGACAGGGGTGGTTTTCCTAAAAACCACACTGAAATTCAAATACAGAGTGAAAAGCCAAGTAAATTGCTAATAAATATTGATTGTTTAAAACTAGGTATAAAAGAAATGTATTAAAAAGAAGTTATATTTAATTTAATTTTTCCTATTTTCTATTAAAGAAGTTATTTTGAAACTACTCTATTGAACATCTATGGGATATTTTGGATAAAAAGTTGATAAATCTAATTTTACTTCGCAAGACACACTTTCGGAACAAATACAAGCTGCTTAGCAGGAGATACCATTAGATACATTGAAGAAGTTTGCGATGTCAATACCTGACAGAATGAAGGCTGTGATCAAAGCAAAAGGCTATTATACTAAATATTAAATTTATTTTGTAATAAGTATTTTTTTCTTGTTAAAGCATTTGTTGAGTAAATCAAATAAAATTACTTTCATTAAATTGTTTATTTTCTGTCAATATGCCTCATAAAAGATAAAATAGTTCTTGTCCTAATACTTTTGCACAGTACTCTATATATATATATATATATATATATATATATATATACTAGGTGCGATTGGTAAACTGTCGCAATTATTTTATTATTAATACTAAATATTAAATTTATTTTGTAATAAGTATTTTTTTCTTGTTAAAGCATTTGTTGAGTAAATCAAATAAAATTACTTTCATTAAATTGATTATTTTCTGTCAATATGCCTCATAAAAGATAAAATAGTTCTTATCCTAATACTTTTGCACAGTACTATATATATATATATATATATATATATATATATATATATATATATATATATATATACCCTAGGTGCGATTGGTAAATTGTCGCATTTAGTTTATTATTTCAAAGCAAAAGGCTATTATACTAAATATTAAATTTATTTTGTCACAAGTATTTTTCTTGTTAAAGCATTTGTGGAGTAAGTCAAATAAAATTACTTTAATTAAATTGTTTATTTTCTGTCAATCTGCCTCAAAAAAGATAAAATAGTTTTTGTCCTAATACTTTTGCACAGTACTGTAAAGCAATATTGATACAAAGAGAGGTAAGTACAAAAGAGAAATAAATGAGTTTTAATGCTTGACAAAATCGTGTATTAATATATAAATAATTATTACGCTATAAAAAATGATGATGGCGGACCTGAAGGAGACTGCCGCCATCTTTAAATTTGTTGTTTTTCATTTTTTCGACTTTTTTCAGTGCAGTCTTATCGATTATTGCATCAAGTTTCCGATTATCAAAAAAAATAAAAAGAAAAAATTGAAAACATTTACATCCCTTTTATATCAGTAATGCTTGCATTCATTCCTGACCACTGACAATCCCTTTCTTCCTGATTTTCAATCCATTCCTATAGTAAAATCATTAGCAATGCATTTACATTATACATATAATAGCCCTATTCTATCAGTAATGCTTTCATTCATTCCTGACCACTGACAATCCCTTTCTTCCTGATTTCCAAGGCATTCCTATAGTAAAATCATTAGCAATGCATTTACATTATACATATAATAGCCCTATTCTATCAGTAATGCTTGCATTCATTCCTGACCACTGACAATCCCTTTCTTCCTGATTTTCAATCCATTCCTATAGTAAAATCGTTAGCAATACGTTTACATTATACATATAATAGCCCTATTCTATCAGTAATGCTTGCATTCATTCCTGACCACAAACAATCCCTTTCTTCCTGATTTTCAATCCATTCCTATAGTAAAATCATTAGCAATACATTTACATTATACATATAATAGCCCAATTCTATCAGTAATGCTTGCATTCATTCCTGACCACTGACAATCCCTTTCTTCCTGATTTTCAATCCATTCCTATAGTAAAATCATTAGCAATACATTTACATTATACATATAATAGCCATATTCTAACAGTAATGCTTGCATTCATTCCTGACCACTGACAATCCCTTTCTTCCTGATTTCCAATGCATTCCTATAGTAAAATCATTAGCAATACATTTACATTATACATATAAAAGCCCTATTCTATCAGTAATGCTTGCATTCATTCCTGACCACTGACAATCCCTTTCTTCCTGATTTTCAATCCATTCCTATAGTAAAATCATTAGCAATGCATTTACATTATACATATAATAGCCCTATTCTATCAGTAATGCTTGCATTCATTCCTGACCACTGACAATCCCTTTCTTCCTGATTTTCAATCCATTCCTATAGTAAAATCATTAGCAATGCATTTACATTATACATATAAAAGCCCTATTCTATCAGTAATGCTTGCATTCATTCCTGACCACTGACAATCCCTTTCTTCCTGATTTCCAATCCATTCCTATAGTAAAATCATTAGCAATGCATTTACATTATACATATAATAGCCTTATTCTATCAGTAATGCTTGCATTCATTCCTGACCACTGACAATCCCTTTCTTCCTGATTTTCAATGCATTCCTATAGTAAAATCATTAGCAATACATTTACATTATACATATAATAGCCCTATTCTATCAGTAATGCTTGCATTCATTCCTGACCACAGACAATCCCTTTCTTCCTGATTTTCAATGCATTCCTATAGTAAAATCATTAGCAATACATTTACATTATACATATAATAGCCCTATTCTATCAGTAATGCTTGCATTCATTCCTGACCACAGACAATCCCTTTCTTCCTGATTTTCAATGCATTCCTATAGTAAAATCATTAGCAATGCATTTACATTATACATATAATAGCCCTATTCTATCAGTAATGCTTGCATTCTTTCCTGACCACTGACAATCCCTTTCTTCCTGATTTTCAATGCATTCCTATAGTAAAATCATTAGCAATACATTTACATTATACATATAATAGCCCTATTCTATCAGTAATGCTTGCATTCATTCCTGACCACAGACAATCCCTTTCTTCCTGATTTTCAATGCATTCCTATAGTAAAATCATTAGCAATACATTTACATTATACATATAATAGCCCTATTCTATCAGTAATGCTTGCATTCATTCCTGACCACAGACAATCCCTTTCTTCCTGATTTTCAATGCATTCCTATAGTAAAATCATTAGCAATACATTTACATTATACATATAATAGCCCTATTCTATCAGTAATGCTTGCATTCATTCCTGACCACAGACAATCCCTTTCTTCCTGATTTTCAATGCATTCCTATAGTAAAATCATTAGCAATGCATTTACATTATACATATAATAGCCCTATTCTATCAGTAATGCTTGCATTCATTCCTGACCACTGACAATCCCTTTCTTCCTGATTTTCAATGCATTCCTATAGTAAAATCATTAGCAATACATTTACATTATACATATAATAGCCCTATTCTGTCAGTAATGCTTGCATTCATTCCTGACCACTGACAATCCCTTTCTTCCTGATTTTCAATGGATTCCTACAGTAAAATCATTAGCAATACATTTACATTATACATATAATAGCCCTATTCTATCAGTAATGCTTGCATTCATTCCTGACCACTGACAATCCCTTTCTTCCTGATTTTCAATCCATTCCTATAGTAAAATCATTAGCAATACATTTACATTATACATATAATAGCCCTATTCTATCAGTAATGCTTGCATTCATTCCTGACCACTGACAATCCCTTTCTTCCTGATTTTCAATGGATTTCTACAGTAAAATCATTAGCAATACATTTACATTATACATATAATAGCCCTATTCTATCAGTAATGCTTGCATTCATTCCTGACCACTGACAATCCCTTTCTTCCTGATTTTCAATGGATTCCTACAGTAAAATCATTAGCAATACATTTACATTATACATATAATAGCCCTATTCTATCAGTAATGCTTGCATTCATTCCTGACCACTGACAATTTCCCTTTCTTCCTGATTTTCAATCCATTCCTACAGTAAAATCATTAGCAATACATTTACATTATACATATAATAGCCCTATTCTATTAGTAATGCTTGCATTCATTCCTGACCACAGACAATCCCTTTCTTCCTGATTTTCAATCCATTCCTATAGTAAAATCATTAGCAATACATTTACATTATACATATAATAGCCATATTCTAACAGTAATGCTTGCATTCATTCCTGACCACTGACAATCCCTTTCTTCCTGATTTTCAATGCATTCCTATAGTAAAATCATTAGCAATACATTTACATTATACATATAATAGCCCTATTCTATCAGTAATGCTTGCATTCATTCCTGACCACTGACAATCCCTTTCTTCCTGATTTTCAATGCATTCCTATAGTAAAATCATTAGCAATACATTTACATTATACATATAAAAGCCCTATTCTAACAGTAATGCTTGCATTCATTCCTGACCACTGACAATCCCTTTCTTCCTGATTTTCAATCCATTCCTACAGTAAAATCATTAGCAATACATTTACATTATACATATAATAGCCCTATTCTATCTGTAATGCTTGCATTCATTCCTGACCACTGACAATCCCTTTCTTCCTTATTTTCAATACATTATATATATAAAAATATACTAAGTTATGATCTGAGATTAAAGACAGGATGGTTAAATAAAATAAGAGACAAGAGGAAAACTGTATTTTAAATCGCCTACATCTATACATATATATATACACATCTATGCATCAAATTAGAGAATATAAAAGACTACTAAAAACCGGCCATTCACACAGAAACAAGAAAAACCTTCTCAAAAATCTATTGAATAAAAAATAATCCCTAAATGCTCATGCAAACTCGTGAAGGTGGTTGCCAAGATTGTTTGTTTATAGATACGCAATTTAAAACAAAGCTCATTTCGTCTTTTTGCCTTGATAAAGTCCATCACAGGACGAAACGCGTAGGCGATTTAAAATACAGTTTTCCTCTTGTCTTTATTTTATATAACCAACCTGTCCTTAATCTCAGATCATAACTGAGTATATTTTTACAAATTGTCGACATAGAAAACAAGAAAATATATATACCTCCAATTAGAGACCGGTATTTTTTTTTGTGAAAAGCCATGATTGTGTGCGGGGTAGCTCGTGAAGTAGTATCCCGTTTCCTTCTCCACGGTGATTTATTGAGACACCATCTCTAGTTAGCTAACCGTTGAGTCCTCAAAAGTTTTTCCGCTCTTTAAAGGTTTAATTTTTATCCTACAGGTTTAACATCCCTTAAAAAAAAAAATGAAAACCCTAGATGTTATGCTAGGATTTGTAATCAAAGGCCACAATTTGAACAACATAAGGTACGCAGTGATACAGAGCTGATTGCAGAAAAGAAAAAGAAACTACAAGACCTCCTACAGAAGGTAGCTGAAGAGAGTGACAAAAAAGAACTACAAATAAACTTCAAGAAAATCGAATGCATGGTCATCAGCGAAAGAAGCAATCCAAAATGCCAAATACAGGTACTAAAATCAAGCAGGTACAAAAATTTAAATATCTGAGAAATGTTCTAACAGAAGACGGAAAGTGTGACACAGAGATCCGAATTGGCATGGCGAAGGATGCATTCTAGAAGCTGAGTAAAGTATTAAGAGACAGGAAACTTTTACTAGAAACAAAGAAGAGAGTACTGGATTGCTATGTGATGTCAGTTCTTCAATATGGCAGTGAATGCTGGACAATATCATCAAAGATGAAAGAAAAACTTGAAACAACTGAAATGTGGTTCTACAGAAGTATACTGGATATAAAGTGGGGGATCAATTCCATATTACAATCAATATATAAACTGACCCCTCACTTTGTGGTCACATCTATACATTTATATTCCTGAGATCTAAAAGCACAAGGATGCATCCCAGAAGTTGAGTAAAGTATTAATAAACAGGACAATTCTCACTAGAAAGAAAGAATTGAGTACTAGGCTGCTATGTGATGTCAGTTCTTCAATATGCCAGTGAATGCTGGACAATATCAACAAAGATGGAGGGAAAACTTGAAGCAGCTGAAATGTGGTTCTACAGAAGGATGCTGTGGATATCATGGATCAAGCATGTGATCGATGATGAGATCTTGGAAAGAATGGAAACGAAAAGGAAATCAATATGGAGCATTAGGAAGAGACATCGAAAGCTTCTGGAGCATGCAATGAGGAAGGGGTGCTTGGTGAACATGATACTCACAGGCCAGATAGAGGGAAAAAGAAACAGTGTAAAGCATCGGATAATATATCTGAAGAGACTGATCAAGTTGATGACAGAACGGGGGTTGCGCTGTGTCACAGGAGAAAGCCTGCTAAGAGCCTCGAGGGACAGGGAGACGTGAAAAGACATGATCGCCTACGTCCTGAAAGGAGAAGGTATGTAGAAGAAGAAGTTTTGCTCTCCGTCTTCATGTTCTGAGTCCGACATAGCGTCGCCATTTAATAGGCACAAAATCAGCGTTTATCGAGAAAGAGCAGTTCGATCAAATCCTTGATTATGAAAGACTTCGTTTTTAGCTAGTAATAAGAGGCATAGTGTTGAAATTATTTTCATATATATATATATAGTTTATAAAGGAAAACTCAACACGTCATTTCAATTGGTTATAAAATATAGCTCATTTCAATGGGTTTAATTAGGTCATATCATCAGTCTCAGCCATGACACCATTTACTCACAGGACTTATTTAGCCTTCAAAATTCAGTTTACGACGAAAAAACTTATTTGATATCGATACCAGGAAATCAAAATTTGACTTACATCCAGTCATTTTTCTTTCAGTCTACGGTTTTGCTTTAACTGGAAACAACTATTGCTTTTTAGTCTTTCATGCTAACGTCCAAAGAGTTTGAGCTCCAGGACCACGGATTAGTTTTAAAGCTTTCATTACACCCGAACAATACCGGGCTATACTGCTAGCATATATATTAGGTGCGATTGGTAAATTGTCGCGATTATTTTATTATTTCAAATATCTTTTAGGCTGAGTCTGAGCTCCAGGACCATGAATAATAAACATAAAATTGCAAAAAAAATATTTCTTTCTTCCCTCTTTCCTCCTTTCTTTCCTTCTTTCTCCTCTTTCCCCCTTAAATTTATTGTTATTTATTTGTTTGTTTGTAATTTTATGTTTATTATTATTATTGTTATCCCTCTTCATTTTAAGAAAATATTAATTCCGGCAGAAATTTTATACCAGATGGAGGAAATATTGTAAGGTCTGATGATATGAGCTAATTAAACTCATTGAAATGAGCTATAGTTTATAACTAATATGACGTTTATAAACTTCATATCGCTCTGGTTAACACCCATCGAGCTTTCTATATGGACTTACCAACTAATATTTTATATTAAGGTAATCTTGTTGGATTATCCTCACCGTTTAAGGACTGACACCTATATATATATATACTCGTGATCAAAAATTTAAGACCACTTAAAAATCTTTAAAAAGAAATTTTCTTTTTACAGATAGATTTTAAACTCCTACTACTTAAGGTTACCAATACTACAATCTAAAAGGTTATGGAAACAAAAAGCTACATTCCAAACATTTTATTTACAAATTTTAATTTTTAAAAATGAGGCGATTTACACATGATCAAAATTATAAGACCAGGGGTATAAATTGTTAGATCTATGGCAATTCCAATGTTTTTAGTTCAGTTAGAGATTAGCAGTCACTGTGTAAAGGTGTTACCATGCCTAAAGCAAGCAAACTTACCAAAGTTGAGCGTTCTCGAATTCTCGAATTCCATAAGCAAGGTTTGTCACAGCGGGCGATCGCAGCTTAGATAAATTGCAGTAAAACTGTGATTTGCAACTTTCTAAAGAACAGTGAGAATTATGGAAAAGCAAAATCCTCTGGTAGGCCCCCAAAAATTTCTCCTGCATTGAGTAGGAGAATAAGACGGGTTGTTATGAAAGACGGGGGACTTTCTTCTAGTCAAATTAAGGCAGTCACAGATGCTGATTGCAGTCCCGTAACCATCAGACGACACTTACGACAAAAAGGTATGGTAAATAAAAAGCGTAAACAACTTCCTCGGCTGCTTCCACGTCACAAGGTGAACCGCTTAAAGTTTGGTTGTGAATACGAAACATGGGACGTTGAGAAGTGGAAGAAAGTCCTGCTTTCTGATTAGAAAAAATTCAATCTAGATGGCCCTGATGGCTTCCAACGATATTGGCATAACAAAAACATGCCTCCTGAAATTTTCTCCACACGTCATAGTGGTAGAGAGTCCCTAATGGTATGAGGTGCCTTTTCTTACAGAGGGACGATGGAGCTCCAGGTGGTGCAGGGTTTTCAAACAGCGGCTGGTTATGTTAGCATGCTACAAAAAGCATCATTGATGATGGAGGGCCATCGTTTGTGTGTGGATGGATGGTTATTCCAACAGAATAATGTTGCAATCCACGCTGCAAGACGGACCTTGACCTTTCTACAAGAAAATGGTGTCCATCTCTTGGGACATCCTGCATGCTCACCAGACTTGAACCCAATTGAAAATGTTTGAGGATGGATGACAAGAGATGTTTATCGAAATGGCAAACAATATTCAACAAAAAATAAACTTCGTGAAGCCATCTTCAGAAGCTGGAGCAACATCCCCCGCACCTTAATGGAAACGCTTATTTCTAGCATGCCCGACAGAATTTTTGAAGTCATCAAAAGCAGTGGAGGTCGACTTCATTATTAAATTTGGTTGTTAAATATTTTCATACACTTTTCATACACTTTTTGTACAATTTCGTAGAATTTTTGTCTCTGGTCTTATAATTTTGATCATGTGTAAATCGCCTCATTTTATAAAAATGTAAATTTCTAAATAAAATGTTTGGAATGTAGCTTTTTGTTTCCATAACCTTTTAGATTATAGTATTAGTAACCTTAAGTGGGAGGAGTTTAAAATCTATCCGTAAAAAAATAATTCTTTTTAAAGATTTTTAAGTGGTCATAAAATTTTGATCAGGAGTATATATATATATATATAGTCATCTATATAGAAGCCTGTTCTGTTTCTCTGTATCACAGCTTATCAGTGTGGCTAGACATCTACTTGCTTCCAGCCGGGATCGAAACTCAACCGATTTGGAGTCAGAGTGCCTCCTCCCTAAGCTATCGGCGCATTGAGCACAGAACAAAGAGACAATAAATTTTAATAATAAATGTGCAAGTTGTTTTCATAAATTATTTTTTAATTTTTTTATTTTTTACTATTTATTTCTGAGGTGAAAAATTTTTAATATCTTGGTTATATTTCAAGCTGTTGTTCTTATTTTGGATGATTTAGATTTTATAACTTTTCGACCAAGTACCCTCTGGTCATCATCAGGTGTAACACATGTATATCCACTACGCTACTATCATCTAGTGGTCATGAGTTCAGTGATTGGTTCTATTAGTGACGTTCCAATTCCAACAAGAAAGAACAATAATTGATATCACAAGATATATCACAAAAATCAATAGATAATCCATATCAACCAATCAATGGACATCTAATGATAACCAGAGGGTACTTGGTCGAAACGTTGCGTCTTTAATAGGATCTATAGTGGGTCGCTTATCTATTCTTTTCTGTTAGTTAGTGGAGAGTCCGTTCTAGTGAAGGGTAATTGTGTATTGTTGAAGATTGGCGGAATTTGGCCTTGTTGTAGATAGCCCACTGTAAGTCATAAAGATAGGTTATAAACCAAGAAAAGCAAATTGAGTTGAAAGATAACATTATATATATATATATATACACATATCAATTAATGTTTTTCCAATTGAAGTAATATTTGAAGTATAGGTCCAACGGAGGTTAAAATGTTCATGGCAATAAAATGCTGAAAGAGAATTAATGCTTAGGTATTTGGGAGCGTGTAAGTAAGGAATGTCTTTGATGTATTCGTTCCGTAGGTCAGTAAGTAGTTTTTGAGGCAGGGAAGAAGGAAAGAGGTAAGAGAGACGAGCGTAGTAAGCCGCTTGACTTTGTTCAAGGGAGATACTAATTACTCTCTTCTCCTCGACTCAGTCTACCTTTCGATGCTTTCTGTATCCGCTTTTTATATCTTCTTTTTGGATCACAGCAGCTCATTTGGGATTTCACACTTGTATTTGGTTCTGGTCTTCCCATTGGCTGATAAATAAAATCTGCGTAGGCTCACGAACTGGAAATTTAATATTTAATTAATTTTTAGTTTTCAACCGGAACATCTACGCGGAGCCGGCGGTGCAGCGACGAGTTTTGGTCATTTGCTTTTTGGTCGTGAAAGCGCAAACATCCGGTCCATCGCTTTTGCTTGGTATCACCACAGATCTATATCAACGAAGATCAGAACAATAGTGCTAAATAATACCAAGATATTGTTTTCGTTTTGTTTTCCATTCGTGGTTTTAAGTCCGGAAGTTCTCGTTTCTGAGAGTGTAAATTAATTACGTGAAGACAGCATACTCGCTCCAATCTCAAGTGAGACCCAGAAATTCGATAGCTAATTTTATTTTTAAGGATTTTTTTAATAAATAATGGGTGCTTTGCAATTCAGAGCAGCTGAAAAAAATCCAAATAAAAAAAAATTCAAAATTTCACATCTCCAGGCGTTCAAGAGAATAGAATATGGTCGCAGGTAAGCAATTCTAATAGTGTTGACCTTTGAAATATGGTCGAAAACGTCACAAGAAGCGAATTTCAAATTTTAGCAGCGTTGACCTTTCAAAAATTGCCTAAAGTATATCAACTGGTGAAATTTCAAATTCAGTAAAGTTGTTTTTTGGCCAAGAAAAATTAAAAATGTTGTAACGCTAAATTATATATATATTTATATATAAAGAGATTGAGGGAGAGACAAACAGACAGAAAAAGGGAGATAGTTCCGAAAAGATTATTATTTATATGTAAACGCCCACACATAAATTTGAGTAAAGAGTAGTCATAAATCTAAACTTATTTATAAATGGAACCTTGTCTGTTTGTGTCTGTGTGTGAATCTGTGTGCGTGTGTCTGTTACCTATAGACTCCGAAACGGCTGAACCGATTTTCTTAAAAATTTACACAGTTATACTATACGCGTCTGCGAGTGTTCGTAGCTAGATTTTGTGTCGAGGTACCCCCGATAAATATCGAAAATCAATAATCGAAAAGATCGGGTTATAGAAGGAGTGGTCCGGTTTTAATCAAATTTGATACACTCATAGACAAAGACATAAGAAACGATATTCAGAAGTTTCAAGGTTGCAGTTCTTACAATAGTGCAGAAAATCTATAATATATATATATATATATATATATATATATATATATATATAAGGCAAGATGTTTTTGTGTGTGTCTGTGTATAATTGCAGTTCTTAGTCTCAGCCATGACACAATTTACTCAGAGGACTTATTTAGCCTACAAAATTCAGTTTACGACGAAAAAACTTATTTGATATCGATACCAGGAAATCAAAATTTGACTTACATCCATTAATTTTTCTTTCAGTCTACGGTTTCGCTTTAACTGGAAACAACTATTGCTTTTTAGTCTTTCATGCTAACGTCCAAAGAGTTTGAACTCCAGGACCATTGATTAGTTTTAAAGCTTTCATTACACTCGAGCGACGCCGGGCTATATATATATATATATATTTTCTAAACATACGCTGTTAAATATAAGGGACAATTAATGTCTCTTATGTTTAACCATGAGCCGTTCTAAACGCCTTATTTTTGCTTTAATTTCAGTTGAAAATGAAGACAAAAATACTCCAACATTTGGATAATTATTTATTGGTTTTCTTCTAAGCTTTCGGCTCACATGAGCCATCTTCAGAGAGGTTGTTTAAACTAAAATATTGTAAAATCCACCATCACCGACGATTTTATTTTGTGTTGACATAAAACTCCGCTTGGCAACGGCAATAGTTACCAAAAATAATAAACGCAGTTCTTAAGTTTGCGATGCGGTTTTATGACGTCACACCGCGGGATAGCGCGAAATGACAACAAAACCATGTAGTCAAATGCAATGTAATATGTTATTTCCGGTTTTGATTTTATTGAGTGTTGGTTGTTTAGATTTGATGTACATGGCCTCCAATATCTGCAGGTTCCTCTTACTGTGTGTATGAGTAAGGATAGCGCGAAATGACAACAAAATAGAAATACTGACAGCCTGAGACTCCTTTGGCGTAGACGGACTCTTCTTTCTTCTTTTATGTACCCTGTTCTTTCAGAACGTAGGCGATCATGGCTTTCCACGTCTCCCTATCCCTGGTTGCTCTTAGAACTCTTTCTCCTGTTGCACAATGCAGCCCTCGTTCCCTCATCCACCTGATCAGGTCCTTCAAATATGTTATCCGCTGCTTTCACCTGTCTCTTTTTCCCACTATCTGACCTGTTAGTAACAGGTTCTCCAAGCCCTTCTTCCTCATTGCATGTCCCAGAAACTTTAGCTGTCTCTTCCTGATGTTCAGTATTAACTTCCTTTACGTCTCCATCCTTTCCAAAACCTCATCATTGCTCACATGCTCGGTCCATGTTATCCGCAGCATCCTTCTGTCGAACCACATTCCAGCTGCTTCATGTTTTTCCTTCATTTTCGAAGATATTGTCCAACATTCACTGCCATATTGAAGAACCAACATCACATAGAAATCCAGTACTCTCTTCTTTTTTTCTAGCGAAATTTTCCTGTTTCTTAATACTTTACTCTGCTCCTGGAATGCATCCTTGTGCTTTTGGATCTCGGGAATATAAATATATAGAAAACGCCATGACCACAAAGTGAGGGGTCAGTTTATATATTGAATGTAATAGGGAATTGATCCCCCACTTTATATCAAGTATGCTTTTGTAGAACCACATTTCGGTTGTTTCAAGTTTTTCCTTCATCTTTATTGATATTGTCCAGCTTCCACTGCCATATTGAAGAACTGACATCACATAGCAATCCAGTACTCTTCTCTTTGTTTCTAGCGAAATTTTCCTGTTTCTTAATACTTTACTCAGCTTCTGGAATGCTTTCTTATATTGGCAGCAAACCGCTTGCATATGGACAAGAAAATGAATTCACTAGGTATAAAAAAAATTAGAAAGTGGCGTAAGACAAGTTTTCTCACCGAATCTATTCGACCTGTACACCGAAACAGTTGTGAGAGAGATAAAGTCCTTGCCAGGATTCATCAATGGCGGCTACAATCTTACCAATATAAGATACGTAGATAACACAATACTAATAGCAGACATCGTAAGGAAAATGCAGGACACCCTACGGAAAGAAAGACAAAGAAAGCGAGAGAAAAGAACTAAGCATAAATTTCAAAGTAACTTAATGTATGGTCATCAGCAAAAAGAAAACCAGTACCAAACTTAGCAACATCGCTCCCCCCTGAAGAATGCTCCTTGCGACCCCTCTACCCGCAAAATGTAACTTGCACCCCACCAAACATACTGAACCCACAAGAAATGGTTAGTCAGTTCAGTGCCATACTTGATAAACGCTTTAGCGATCATGTCTCGAAAGAGACATGACTGACTGGGCAGAAGATTATCCCGCAGTAGGTTGCCATTGCTTTCTACGGTAGACTGGTTGTCGACCAAGGCTATAGAACCCAATCTATCCTATTATTTAATCCATAGCTAGATGGGGAAGAGTTGCATATATTACTAAGTAGTAATTATTGGGGGATCAGTTTATTACTTCATAACAATGGAAAACCGATCCCCCACTTTATGCCCAGTAAATGCCTTAATCATGTCTCCAACTATTATATTCAGTCAGTCAGTTAAGCGCCATACGTGATACACGCTTGGGCGATCATGTCTCGGAAGAGACATGACAGACTGAGCAGAACATTATTCCGCAGTAGGTTGCCATTGCTTTCTGCGGTAGACTGGTTGCCGACCAAGACTATAGAACCTAATCTGTACTGTTATTTAACCCATAACTGGAGGGAAGAGGCGGATTAATACCTTTCCCAAGGGTGTTTGCGTGTAAGTGAATGCAAAGAATTCAACTGGAATTCGAACTCGGCTTCCTGATTTCTCGCTCCGAGCCGATATCCACTGCACTACGACGCACATCCTAAATACTTTAAATAACATACTCTCGGAAACTTCGCACACTGTCAGTGTCGCTAGAATTTTCTTAAACGCATCCTGAAAGTTTGAATATACATGTAATGTTCTTGTATTTATGTTGAATCAGATATCTCTAATCTATTTCTCTCAAGTTCATCTTTTTGTAATTACGTCTATTGAACAGGTGAAGAGGCTCAACCCTTGTTTCCTGTTTAGGATGCGGTTTCCGGTTTTCTCTTTTCCAATCTTCTCACTTATTTTTTTTCAATTGGAGTAGATAGATCTATCTATCGCCCGGCTCACACTCCACCCACGTCTATTGAACAGGTGAAGAGGCTCATCCCTTGTTTCCTGTTTAGGCTGCGGTTTCCGGTTTTCTCTTTTCCAATCTTCTCACTTTTTTTTTCAATTGGAGTAGATAGATCTATCTATCGCCCGGCTCACACTCCACCCACGTCTATTGAACAGGTTAAGAGGCTTATCCCCTTGTTCCCTGTTTAGAAATGTGGTTTCCGGCTTTCTCTTTTCCAATCTTTTCACTCCTACGTAGCCCCCTGCACATTAGTGGCGTTACCGCCTTGCTCGGGGTGACACGATTAAAAATAAACAAACAAACAAAAAAACAAAAACAAAAAACAAATGATTTGCGGTCTCTTCGGAGCCGGAAGGTTTCTATCAAAGATTATATATACCGTTCGTTCAGAAATGAATTAGAACACTCTCAGCTATTGGGCGTGTATAATGATAATATACACGCTAAAAAGTCTGCCTTCTTCTGCCGAGCGCCCGTAGCTCAGAGGTGGAATCGCCAACTAACGCAAATTCGGTCGGGTTTCAATCCTGGGTTAAAAGCAATCGGAGTCTAACCGTACCGATGAGCTCTGATTTTGCGAAACAGATCTGTCTTCGGATGACTATATATATATATATATATATATATAGAGAGAGAGAGAGAGACGGGTTGATAGATGTTTATTTCAACGTACAAGTATGATAATAATTTTCCTGTTAATCCTAAAAATTATTTTTTTATTTTTATTTTTTTTTACAGTAGATCTGCTGAGCCAAGGAGCCTAATCACGGCCCTGAAGAAAACCAGAAAATGCCAACTACAGGTCGGAGAATCTAGAATAAACAAGTAAATAAATTTAAATACGTTGGAAACGTTCTGACAGAGGATGAAAAATGCGACACCGAGATCCGAAGACACATTGGCATGGCCAAAGACGTTATTTCAAAATCTAAGCAGAGTACTAAGAGACAGGAAAATCTCATTGGAAAAAAAAAGAGTGCTGGACTGCTATGTGGTGTCTATCCTTCTGTATGGCAGCGAATGTTGGACAATCTCTTCAAGAATGAAGTACAAGCTCGAGGCAACAGATATGGGTTTCTACAGAAGGATGCTGAGGATACCATGGACAAAGTATGTAAGCAGCAACGAGGTGTTGGAGAGAATACAGACGAAAAGGAACTCGTTCTTGCCATCAGGATGAGACTGCTGAGGAGCCTGAGACAAGTAATGAGGAAAGATGGTCTGGAGAATCTAACAATCACAGGACGAATAAAGGGAAACGAGACAGAGGAATTCAGCGGGAGACATACTTGATGGGCTTGAGCAAATAAATGATGGGGAGAGATACCAAGATGAAAAATATTAAAAGAGATAAAGGACAGGAGCAGATAGAAGTCCATGATTGCCTACGTTCTGAAGAGACACGGCATAAATAGAAGAAATCCATCGGAAATCGACCAACAGAAACGACTCTATAAATTTCTATTCTCATCACAATAACAAAATAAAATCCGGCATAATCGTTGGATTCTACCTAAGAGCACTGAGAATATGCATCTCATATTATTTACACGAAAAGAAGAAATACACTGAAAATAGATACAACCTTCTTCAGTGATCTTGTCTCTTTTTTCCTTTCCCAATTTCTTTACTCTTCTTCCTTTTTCTTCTTTTTTCTCCTTTCTGTTCTCTTTTTCTTTTTTTTCTTTTTCTCTTTTTTTCTCTTTTTCTTTTCCTTCTTTTCGTTTTTCTTTTTCAGTTTCTTCTTTTTCCTTTTGCTTTTCTGTT
>JBBBDQ010000246.1:1852500-1872500 GCA_037127315.1 Ascarosepion bandense
ATGCACGTCACCACATACACAAACACACACACAAATATATATATATTCATTTTGTCGGCAAGGACGAGTATTGACGGACTTCTCTCTCTCTCTCTCTCTCTCTCTCTCTCTCTTTGTCCTACACATGCACACACTCACACAGACACAGACACACACTCGCACGAACGCGCACACATAGACGCACACAAATATTCCGATCACTTGACAGCCCTCCCTCGTCCGACACTTAATAATAGGATTTAGAGTTGCGTTGTTGTTGGCGCGTTCCACTTCCTTGGCTATCTCCAGGACATGTTCGTCACACACTTTTTGTCTGATGGCTTCCAAACCCCGAACCATGACCCGCTTTTCTCCTCAGCCCCAATCCACAAGCTCCAGCTCACGCCCAGCTCCTTTCCACCAACCAACCTACCCTCCACCGCCATCACATACCTCGTTGCTATCCTTCTCCTCTGCCCGATTACGACAACATTCGGTTCACGTCCTCCAACCTCCGCACCCAGCCCCGGCTACCATTCACCACTTTTGACCCTCGCTGTCTTTCTCTCCACCCCGAACATGCCACCTTGGTCACCCACAATGCACCCCCGACCCAGAACTCATCCAACAACCCATACCCTGCCCTTAGCCGTTTCGTCCAAAATATTCACCTCAGTTCTCAAACTTTTCACCGTTCATCTTTCTTTTATTTGCTTTTCTTCTTTTTACCCTTTTCTTTTCTTTTTTTCTTCGTTTTCCTCCTTTTCTTTTTTTTTTACTTTTCTTCTTTTTTCTTTTTCTTTTCTCTTTTTCTTCGTTTTTCTCCTTTTCTGTTTTGCTTTTCTTCTTTATCAATCGTTTCTTTTCTCTTTTTCCTTTTTCTTCTTTTTTTCTCCTCTCTGTTCTCTTTTCTTTTTCCTTCTTTTTCCCTTTCCTTTTTCTTTCTTTCTTTCTTTTCCTTCTTTTCTTTTCTCTTTTTCACATTTTTCTTTTCCTCTTAATTTACTGTTTTTCTTCTTTCCCCCCATTCTTTTCCTTTTTCTTCTTTTTTCTTATTTCTTGTCTTTTTTTTCCTTTCCCAATTTCTTTACTCTTCTTACTTTTTCTTCTTTTTTCTCCTTTCTGTTCTCTTTTTCTTTTTTTCTTTTTCTCTTTTTTCTCTTTTTCTTGTCCTTCTTTTCTTTTCCCTTTTCAATTTCTTCTTTTTCCTTTTTCTTTTTTCTTCTTCATCTTCTCCCATTTTTTCTCTTTTTCCTCTTTTTCTCCTTTGTTTTCTCCTGTTTCTATTCTTTTTTCTTTTTCTTCTTTTACTTCGTTTTCTCCTTTGCTTTTCTCTTTTTCTTTTCTTTCTTTTCCTTTTTTCCTTTTCTCTTCTTCATTTTCTTTTTTTCTCTTTTTTTATTTTTCTTTCTTACCCTCTTTTCTTTATCTTTTCTTCTTTTTCTACCTTTGTTTTTTTTTCTTCCTTTTCATTATCCCCTAAAACAAGTGCGTGTTTTCCTTCAAACTTTCTTTTAAAATCTTATTTTACCATTCTATTTGCTTTTTTTTATTTGGTCTTATTTGTTTGTTTTATTTTTTGTCATTCATTCACTCATTCATTCATTCATTCCTGCATTCTATCTTCTTTGCATTCGTGTTTTCTTCCTTTCGTTCTTTCTTCCTCTGTCTTTCACTTTTTCACTTTTTCACTTTTTGTTTCTTCATCTATCTTTCATTTATTCATTCATTGATTCATTTTCATTCTGTTTTTCATTCATTGATTCTTTCTCTCATTCATTTTGCCTTACTTTTATTCTTTCTATATGTCTTACATTCACTGTTTTTCATTCATTCATTCTTTCTTTCATTCTTGTTTTTTTTTGTTTTCATTCTTTTTTCTTTCACCATGAAATCTTCTTTCATATTTAGTTCGACTTCCTTTTTTCTCCATTTCCACTTTCTTTCTTTCGTTTCCTTCCTTATTTCTCTCCACTCTTTTGCCTATATGCTTTCTTCTTTTTCTTTTTCATTCTTCTCATTTTTCTTCTACCTTTTTTCTTACTTTTTTCTTTTCTCAATGCGTCCTTTTTTTTCCTTTTCATTATTTCCTTTCTTTCTGCATTTTTCGCATTTCTGTCTTTTTCATTTTTTCTGCTTTTCTTCATTTCGTTCTTTAGTTTCCTTCTTTTCAGTTTGATTTTCTTTTCTCTTCTTTGTTTTCTATGATTTCATTCATTCTTCCTTTCCTTCAGTTTTCTTTCGAATATTTTTCCCTTGCTGTTCTTTTTATCTTTCTTCATTTCTTTTTAGATTATTCTTCTTTCCATTTCATTTTGACATTTTGAAAAGATTTTTTATGTAATCTTTTCTTTTTCTTTCTTTCTTTTTTCTTTCTTTTTTCTTTCTTTCTTTCTTTCTGTCTTTCTTTCTTTCTACGAAAATTTTGTACCTCTTTCCGTTCTTCGTATTTCTACATAAACAGATGTAAATTTCTATCGTCGCATAAATCTATCTATCTATCTATCTATCTATCTATCTATCTATCTATCTATCTATCTATCTATATATATATATGTGTGTGTGTGTGTGTGTGTGTGTGTCAGTCTATTCACATCTATCTCAATTTCTTCATGATCTATCTATCTATCTATCTATCTATCTATTTATCTATCTATCTCAGCCAGTTCTTATCTATCTATCTATCTATCTATCTATCTATCTATCTATCTATCTATCTATCTATCTATCTCATCTCAGTCTGTTCTATCTATCTATCTATCTATCTATCTATCTATCTATCTCAGTCTGTTCATATCTATCTATCTATCTATCTATCTATCTATCTATCTCAGTCTGTTCATATCTATCTATCTATCTATCTATCTATCTATCTCAGTCTGTTCATATCTATCTATCTATCTATCTATCTATCTATCTCAGTCTGTTCATATCTATCTATCTATCTATCTATCTATCTATCTATCTATCTATCTATCTCAGTCTGTTCATATGTATCTATCTATCTATCTCTTAGTCTATTCGTATCTATCAATCTCTCTCTCTCTCTTTCTAGAGAGAGAGAGAGAAATTCTAACCTTTTTCTCTCTTTTTCTCTCTCTGATTCTCCCCGCAGTCTCACAACACTTTCGCCCTGCCGCTGCGATACCTCCGACCTTATTCCGACTTCCAGCTCATATTTTTGCGTGTCACCTCTGACCTCGTAACCGAACACATTCTCTGACACCACCTCCGCCACAACCGCCGCGCCGAACCAGCGTCCTTTAACGCCGCTCGAAACGGAGGCGCCACCCTCACGATAAACTCCCCCCACGGATCCCGCACGGCTTCCATGGCCAGGAAAACAGTGAGTTGACAAAACAATATAAAAAAGATAATGTCGGCAAGTGCGTCGGGTGAAGAAAGCATGGGTTGGGGTGGTGGTGGTGGTGGTGGTGGTGGTGGTGGTGGTGGTGAATAGTTTTGCAAAAGTGGATGGAGCTAGGGTGGGAAGCCATAAAGAACCCAATTGGATCTGCGGGTGGCGGGCGGATTTCAGAAAGAAGAAGTGACAGGTTAAAATAGAGAGAGAAAGAGGGGGAGAGAGAGAGTTAAAGAAGGAAAGGGGCGTAAAAGTTATGATAAAGAAAGAAAGGGAGAGAAAGTAAGGGAGAGAAAATGAGAGTAAAAGAGAGAAAATGTGAGGAAAAGTGAGACAGCGAAAGCGAGTAAAAAGAGAGTGAGCAAGAGAGTAAAAGAGAGAGGAAGTAAAGAAGAGAGAGAGAAAGAGAGCAAAATTCAGAGTGAAAAAGAGAGTAAATGAGAGTGAGAAAGAAAAGGAGAGTAAAAGAGAGAGTGTAAAAGTATGCGAGGGAAATAGAAAGAAAGAGCGTAAAAGTAAGAGGAGAAAAAGAGTGAAAGCGAGAGAGAGAAAAAGAGAAGGCGCAAGAGAGGGTAAAAGCGAGAGAGAAATTCAGTAAAAAGCGAAAGAAGGCGTAAAAGAGAGATAAAAACGAGAGTAAAAGTGAGAGAGAGAGAGAGAGTAAAAAAATTAAACAGAGCACAAGAGAGTAAAAGAGAGAGTGAAAAGCAGTAAAAGTTAGTGAGAGAAAGAGAGTAAAAAAGAGAGAGAAAGAGTAAAAGAATGAGAGAAAGGCAGTAAAAGTAAAAGAGAGAAAAAAGTAAAAGAGAAAGACAAACAGTAAAAGAGAGTAAAAAGAGAAAGAGAGTAAAAGACAGAGAAAGCGAGTAAAAAATAGAGATGAAAATAATATAAGTTAGAGAGTGAAAGAGAGTAAAATCGAGAGAAGAGAGTAAAAGAGAGAAAAAGAGTGTACAAGAGAAGGAGTGAAAGAAAGCGAAAGAGAGAACAAGATATTGTAAGAGAGAGAGAGAGAGAGAGAAAGAGAGTAAAAAAAAGGAGAAAATAGTAAAAGAGAGAAAGAGAGTAAATAGACAAAGAGTGTAAAGGAGAGAGAGAGAAAGAGCGTAAAAGAGATAGATAGTATGAAAAAACAAAGTAAAGGAGAGACAGAGAGGGAGAGAGAAATCGTAAGAGAGAGAGAGAGAGAGAGAGAGAGAGAGAGAGAGAGAAATAGAGCAATAGATTTTCGAAATTTTGAAATCGAAGCATTTCTGTTCCCAGGGTGTAAACACCAGCAAAAATGACGATGTGTGTAAATAGATTTCGCTTTTAAACAAACAGGAAGTTGGATAGTTAGGTATACACCATAATTGATATCTGCATAGATATGAGCAACGCCAAGACAGAATAGATAGATAGATAGATAGATAGATAGATAGATAGATAGATAGATAGATAGATAGATAGATAATCAACTGACATAGATAGATAGATAGATAGATAGATAGATAGATAGATAGATAGATATGAACACTGATAGATATGAAGAGACTGAGATAGATAGATAGATAGATAGATAGATAGATAGATAGATAGATAGATAATGAACAGACTGGCATAGATCGATAAATTGATAGATAGATAATAGCAGACATAGATAGATAAATAGATAGATAGATAGATAGATATGAACACTGATAGATATGAAGAGACTGAGATAGATAGATAGATAGATAGATAGATAGATAGATAGATAGATAATGAACAGACTGGCATAGATCGATAAATTGATAGATAGATAATAGCAGACATAGATAGATAGATAGATAGATAGATAGATAGATAGATAGATATGAACAGACTGATTTAGAGATAGATAGATAGATAGATAGATAGATAGATAGATAGATAGATATGAACACTAACAGATATGAAGAGACTGAGATAGATAGATAGATAGATAGACAGATAGATAGATAGATAGATATGAACAGACTGATTTAGATAGATAGATAGATAGATAGATAGATAGATAGATATGAACACTAACAGATATGAAGAGACTGAGGTAGATAGATAGATAGATAGATAGATAGATAGATAGATAGATAGATATGAACCGACTGAAACAGATAGATAGATAGATAGATAGATGGATAGATAGACAGATAGATAGATATAAACAGACTGAAATAGATAGATAGATAGATAGATAGATAGATAGATATGAACACTAACAGATATGAAGAGACTGAGATAGATAGATAGATAGATAGATAGATAGATAGATAGATATGAACAGACTGATTTTGATAGATAGATAGATAGATAGATAGATAGATAGATAGATAGATAGATAGATAGATAGATATGAACACTAACAGATATGAAGAGACCGAGGTAGATAGATAGATAGATAGATAGATAGATAATGTCTGGCATAGATCGATAAATTGATAAATAGATAATAGCAGACATAGATAGATAGATAGATAGATAGATAGATATGAACAGACTGATTTAGATAGATAAAGAAAGCAATTTCTAAAGAAGTCATGGATTTTTCCATTTTTTTTTTTAATCGGAATGATTTTTATTAATTAATCAATATATTTATTTAAATGATGCTGTTTATTGTCACTCTGTTGAGGCAGGATCATTGGTATATATGGATCGAGGAAGACGCACGTACGCTTGACTAGTACGAACACATCTATCTAAACTTATTTATAAATGGAACTTTGTGTGTGTGTGTGTGTATCCGTTACCTATAGACTCCGAAAACGTCTGAACTGATTCTCTTGAAATTTTACACAGTTGTACTATAAGCGTCTGCGAGTGTTCTTAGCTAGGTTTTGTGTCGAGGTACTCTCGATAAATATCGAAAATCGATAATCGAAAAAATCGGGTTATAGTAGGAGTAGTCCGATTTTAATCAAATTTGATGCACTCATAGACAAAGACATAAAAAACGATATTCAGAAGCTTCAAGAGTGCAATTCTTACATTAGTGCAGACAATCGATAATATATATATACATAAGGCAAGATGTTTTTGTGTGTGTTTCTGTTTATCTGCCTGTATGTCTGCATTTTTTTCAGCCCTTTTATTTTAGTTTTTTCTTCGGGTTTGGCTCTAAGTAGGTATAATTGTAGTTCTTAGTCTCAGCCATGATGCCATTTACTCAGAGGACTTATTTAGCCTTAAAAATTCAGTTTACGACGAAAAAAAACTTATTTGATATCGATAACAGGAAATCAAAATTCGACTTACATCCATTCATTTTTCTTTCAGTCTACAGTTTCGCTTTAACTGGAAACAACTACTGCTTTTTAGTCTTTCGTGCCAACGTCCAAAGAGTCTGAGCTCCAGGATCATGGTTTAGTTTTAAAGCTTTCATTACACCCGAGCAACGCCGGGCTATACTGCTAGTTTTAAATATTTATGAGTTGTTGTGTTGAGATACAACGATGGCCTTTTGGAAATAGGTTTATATGGATATTTTACCTTGTTTTGGAGTGAAAAAATATATCTTCGGATTGTATCTTGAATTGTAGATTTGGCAGCGTCTACCGTAAACTTTAAACTTAAAAGCTCAGAAACAAAGCATTTGCGGCCATATTTAACTTTGTCCGAAGCCGATATTGGCGCCATTTCTTTGTTAGCGATCGTCACAGAAACACCTTCATTTCTGGATTACTTATCAGGTGTTTCGTGTTCAGTAAATATACAAAATGTCAAAAGTCCTGCATTTATATATTTTTGGAAAGTGGTGATCATGTTTTTCTTGTACATCTTTTTTTTTTAATCATATCACCCCGAGAAAGTCGGTAACGCCACTGATGTGCAGGGGGCTACGTAATAGTGAAAAGATTGGAAAAAAGAAAGCCGGAAACCACATCCTGAACAGGGAACAAGGGATGAGCCTCTACACCTGTACAACAGACGTGGGTGGAGTGGGAACCGGGCGATAGTTTACTCTATCTACTCCAATTGAGAGAAAAACAAAAATGAAAAAGAAAAAAAGAAAAGTGAAAAGATTGGAAAAGAGAAAGCCGGAAACCACATCCTGAACAGGGAACAAGGAATGAGCCTCTACACCTGTACAATAGACGTGGGTGGAGTGGGAACCGGGCGATAGTTTAAACTTATTTATAAATGAAACTTTGTCTGTGTGTGTGTGTGTGTGTGTGTGTGTGTATCTGTGTGTGTGTCTGTGTGTGTGTGTGTGTCCGTTACCTATAGACTCCGAAACGGCTAAACCGATTTTCTTGAATATTTACACCAAACTATAAATATGAAACTACTTTCAGATTATATGTTATTTATAAAACACTACCTTCATGGCTCATTTATAAGCTGTGTTATGATGAGTAAAGAGATACGTGTGTATACTTGGCTTCCATTTCAAAGCTGCCCCATTTTATAGATTAAACAGCACATATTACAAAGTCAGAAAAAATATGAAAACCGAAGCACTTCTGGCCCAAAGAAATTCTGCTATTTACGCATCGCTCATTCAGTCATGAATTTGAATACTCTAGGCTACTGTCGTGTGTTTACATTGTGTATAGAACACGCTAATATCTGCCTTCCTCCACCAAGCGCTCATAGCTTAGATTCGCCAACTGATGCCAAATCGGTCGGGTTTCAATTCTGGATGAAGCAATCGGAAGATCTAGCCATACAGATGAGCAGTGAAACAGCAAAACAGGATAGTCTGAAGATATATACAATTATTTAGTTTTGGTTATAGTTAAATTAGACCAGTACACAGCTGTATTAAAAAGTGTTCAATGCAATTATATTGTAGAACTTTTGAATATTTTTTATTTGAAAATGAATTATTACCGCAACCTAGAGTTCAACATTTCGGTGTCATCAGATAATTTAAAATAACTTAAATATTTTATAGATATTTTTATAGATAGATAGATAGATAGATAGATAGATAGATAGATAGATAGATAGATATGAATAGACTGAGATAGATAGATAGATAGATAGATAGATAGATAGATAGATAGATAGATAATGAATAGTCTGTGATAGATAGATAGATAGATAGATAGATAGATAGATAGATAGATAGATAGATAATAAACAGACTGAGGTCAATAAATATGAATGGATTGACTGAGATAAAAAATAGACATGAACAGATATATATATATATATATATATATATATATATATATATATATATATATGAATACTAAGGTAAGTGTATATGACGACTGATAGATTTCATAATGATCAGATAGTCAGAGATACAATTAGATGCATACATGAACTTATAAAGCGAATAAGAGTTTTGACACATATCAATTACGGGTGCTTATGTAAATATCGATAGTGCGACTGACTTGATATGATGTCTTCTGACCTATTCTTCTCGTCTGTGGTTTTGGGTTACCCTTTGAATTTAAAAAATTGTAAAGTTGATATCCCCTTTCAAAAATAGTATAAAATGACATTAATTTGTAGTATTTACATTATTTGGAATATTGTTCTCATCTTTGTTGCCATTTGTACGACGTTTAATAATAGATCATTCTATTTGTCTATATTTTTAAGATGAGGTAGTAGTTACAGTATGTACATTATTTGGACTAATGTCCTCATCTTTGTTGCCACTTGTACGACATTTAATAATAGATCATTCTATATGTCTATATTTCTGAGATGAGGTAGTATTTACAGTATTTACATTATTTGGACTATTGTCCTCATCTTTGTTGCCATTTGTACGATATTTAATAATAGATCATTCTATTTGTCTATATTTCTGAGATGAAATAGTATTAACACTATTTACATTCTTCTTCCTCTTCTTCTACGTGCCCTGTCCTTTCAGGACGTAGGCGATCATGGTTCTCCACGTCTCCCTATCCCTTGTGGCTCCTAGTATGTTTGCTCCCGTTACTCCTGTCAACCCCCGTCCTGTCAACCCCCGGCCCTGCAAATATGTTATCCGCTGCCTTCCTCTGTCTCTCTTTCCAATCAGTATCAGGTTCTCCAGGCTCTCCTTCCTCATTGCGTGTCCCAGGAACTTCAGTTGTCTCTTCCTGAAGCTCAGTAGCAATTTCTTTTTTGTTGCCATTCTTTCTAACACCTCATTGTTGCTTGCATGATCAGTCCACGATATCCGCAGCATCCTTCTGTAGAACCACATTTCCGCTGCTTCCAGTTTTGTCCTCATTTTCGATGATATTGTCCAGCATTCACTGCCGTATTGAAGAACTGACATCACGTAGCAGTCCAGCACTCTGTTCTTTGTTTCCAGTGAGATTTTCCTGTGTGTTAGTCCTTTGCTCAGCTTCTGGAACGCGTCTTTTGCCATGCCAATTCGCCTTCGGATCTCCGTGTCGCATTTTCCATCTCCAGTTAGGACACTTTCTAGGTATTTAAATTTTTGTACTTGCTTGATTCTGGTATCTCCCACATTTATTTGGCATTTTGGGTTGTACCTTTTACTGATGACCATGCACTCAGTTTTCGTAAAGTTTATTTGTAGTTCTTTTTTGTCACTCGCCACCGCTACATTCTGTATGAGGTCCTGTAGTTTGATTTCCGTGTCCGCAATCAGCACTGTATCGTCCGCATACCTTATGTTGTTCAGGTTGTGGCCTCCAATAACAAATCCTGGCGTGTCATCTAGGGTCCTCAAAATATTCTCGCTGTACAGGTTGAACAAATCTGGTGAAAAGACACATCCTTGTCTTACACCATTTTCTATCTTTGTGTATCTACTGAGGTCGTTACCTGTCCGTATGCAGGCCGTTTGCTGCCAGTAGAGATTCTTGATCACTCTTATGTCTTTGCCGAAAATATCTAGGTTGCCGAGCATCTCCATCAATTCTTTGTGTCGTATCTTATCGAATGCCTTCGCATAGTCAATGAAATATAGGTACAAATCTTTCTTCATTTGTATTGCCCTTTCGGAGAGCATCCTAATCATGAATATGGCGTTCCTTGTTCCATTGTCTTTGACGAACCCGCACTGTTCCTGTCCTATCTCTGGCTTGATTCTGCTTCTCGCTCTGTTCATCAGGATTCTGACCATCAGTTTGGTAATGTGGCTCATTAAGCTGATAGTTCTGTGTAGTTCACACTCGTTTGCACCTGGTTTCTTCGGCAGTGCTATAAATATCTACTTGCGCATGTCGTCTGGTATTATTCCGCTGGCATAAATCTCGTTTATTATGTCGGTAATTTTTTCTATGCCATATTCTTCTAAAGCTGTCAGCAGTTCTATCACTATGCCGTCTGGACCAGCTGCTTTGTTTCTGTTCATTTTGGCCATTGCAGCTTCCATTTCGGATTTTAGTGTTTCCGGTCCATCCATACTCCTTGTGTATTCTTGGTTGTTCTCTCTAGTCGCAAAAAAGATCCTTTATATATTCTTACCATCGCTGGAGTATTTCCTCTTTCTCTAATATGATTGTTCCATCCTTGGATTTTATGCATCCTGTTGAGGAGCAGGTTTTTTGTCCTGTCAGTTCTCCTTATCTCTTTATGCATCTCTGCTTTGTTGGTCCTGCTCAGTCTCTCTACTTCTTCGCATTTGTTGTTGAGCCATTCCTCCTTGGCTTGTCTGCATTTGTTCCTTATCTCCCTGTGAAGTTTCTTGTACTCTGCTCCATGTTTTGGCGGTATTTTTTGTCTCCTTTGCATTATGTGGAGGATCTCTTCGGTCATCCACTCGGTTTGTTTTTTTGCGCGTAATTTCCTTTGGGTCTATGTTATTCCCTGAGGTCGCCATTGCTTCTTTAAGTGACTCAACTTTTTGAGTGCCCTTTTCCGATTTGTTCTTCATATTTCTTCTATTTACATTATTCGGACTATTGTCCTCATCTTTCTTGCCATTTGTACGACGTTTAATAATAGACCATTCTATTTGTCTAAAATCCTGAGATGAGGTAGTATTTACAGCATTTACATTATTCGGACAATTGTCCTCATCTTTGTTGCCATTTGTAAGACGTTTAATAATAGATCATTCTATTGGTCTATATTTCTGAGATGAGGCAGTATTTACAGTATTTACATTATTTGGACTATTGTCCTCATCTTTGTTGCCATTTATACAACGTTTAATAATAGATCATTCTATTTGTCAATATTTCTGAGATGAGGCAGTATTTACAGTATTTACATTATTTGGACTATTGTCCTCATCTTTGTTGCCATTTGTACGACGTTTAATAATAGATCATTCTATTTGTGTATATTTCTGAGATGAGGTATTATTTACAGTATTTACATTATTCGGACTATTGTCCTCATCTTTGTTGCCATTTATACAACGTTTAATAATAGAGAATTCTATTTGTCTATATTTCTGAGATGAGGTAGTATTTCCAGTATTTACATTATTCGGACTATTGTCCTCATCTTTGTTGCCATTTATACAACGTTTAATAATAGATCATTCTATTTGTCAATATTTCTGAGATGATGTAGTATTTACAGTATTTACATTATTTGGACTATAGTCCTCATTTTTGTTGCCATTTGTACGACGTTTTGGCCGTTGTACGCTCCAGCCTTCTTCAGATACTAAGAATTTCGACTGAACGCTATATTACAATCACTGAGGTATATGAACTCCATTCCTTGTCTAATGCTTCTTCTAGAAGTCGAGCAAAAATCATAAGCGGCGATCCAGTGTCATACGAACAGGAAATGGTCAGTATAAGCAGCACCCTACAAGGAAACAATTATCCAGGGTACATGACAACAACTCCAACATACATGGAAGGGAGTGTACATGAAGATAACAACTCTCAAAAAACAGCTTCCGCCCGTCTACCCAATGTGAAGGGGTTACCTGAGAAAATACAAAGAATCCGTGGTATATATAACATCAGGACGACCTTCAGAAGTGGTTCTACACTTCGCTGGTATCCTTCCCGAGTAAGAACCTCAACAGAGGAGGACATGATTAAGAACTGTGTGTTTGCCATTCCATGTAGCTGTGGAAAGAAATATAAAGGAGAGACGGGTCGTCCCCTTAAGGTAAGGCTACAATAACATCGCAAGTCCGTAACGCGAGGGTAGATAGAAAAATCAGGCTTAGCTGACCTATGTGCGTCGTGGTGCAGTGGATATCGACTCGGAAGAACAAATCGAGGAGCCGAGAACGTTACTAAGGACTGCGTGTACGCCATTCCATGTAGCTGTGGAAAGAAATATAAAGGAGAGACGGGTCGTCCCCTTAAGGTAAGGCTACAATAACATCGCAAGTCCGTAACGCGAGGGTAGATAGAAAGATCAGGCTTAGCTGTCCACATATGGAAGGAGAAATGTAATCATCGCCCCCTATGGAATGAAAATGAAATTATAGATAGAGAACGCCATCGGAAATTACGTAAACTTAAGGAATCAGCACATATGCTCTGCTTTAAAAATCTTCTAAGCTGACCAAGCATAAAGATGAGTACAATATGGGAATCAATAATTACGGAGTGCCAGAGAAAATCTGTCCAAAATTGCAATATGAGCTCTGGGAAAAATACTAGAGAAAACCATTAACATCAAAAATTGCAATATGAACTCTGGTAAAAAAAGGGTACTGGACATCAGGTTCATAAGTCCCCAAAATTCAGTTGTTCTCTTTCTTAACGACACATGGTCTAGTGGATATAGACGTTGATTAGTTTTTGTGACTTGACCCAAAGAGTTGTGAGTTCAATACCAGTAATTTACAGTGTTAGATTGAGATAACTCATGACTTTTAGAAGAGGTAGTAGGCTAGGAATGGAGGAAGAGGCATTAGGCTAGGAATACCCCAGCGATTGTAATGAAGGGTTCGGTTCGAAATTCCTGAAGAAGACCGGAGCGTACAACGGTCGAAACGTCGTACAAATGGCAAGAAAGATATGGACAATAGTCTGAATAAAGTAAAAACTACCTGATCTCAGAAATATAGACGAAGACATTAATTTGTTTTTATTTTTTAAAATGTCACACTAATCCACAAATTAGATTTTACCACAAGCATAATAAGTATTAAAACTCAAAATATTTCAGAATAGCCTGCTATATGTAAATTAGGGATAGAACTACGGAAACTGAAGAAGCCTAAGGCGGCCCCGAAATTGCAATACAACAGGCTCTTAAACGACCCGAACTTAAATATATATAAAAAAATATATATGGACAGTGTGAAAAGAAGATCAGTCAGTTAAGTGCCATACGCGATACACGCTTGGGCGATCATGTCTCGAAAGAGACATGACTGACTGGGCAGAAGATTATCCCGCAGTAGGTTAAACTGGTTGCCGACCAAGGCTATGGAACTCAATCTGTCCTATTATTTAAACCATAACTAGAGAGGGAAGAGATGTATTATATTAATAAGTAGTAATTAGTGGGGGATCAGTTTATTACTTCACAACGATAGAAAACCGATCCCTCACTTTATGACCAGTAGAAGCCTTAATCATGATTCCGACTACTATATTCAGTCAAGTGCCATGCTTGAAACACGCTTGTCTAATCATGTTTCGAAAGAGACATGGCTGACTGGGCACAAGATTTTTCCGCAGTAGGCTACCATTACTTTCTGTGATAGACTGAGCTTAGAATCAAATTTGTCTTGCTTTTTAACCCATAGCTAAAAGAAAAAAGATTAATACTCTTTTCAAGGGTATTTGTGTGCAAGTGAATGCATCGAATTCAACTGGGATTCGAACTCGGTTCTCCAATTTCTCGTTCTGAACCGATATCCACTGCATCCCATCGAAGAAAGAATTTTTTTTATAATCGTCTTGCCCGAAGTAAGGCAGAACTGCTACTGGTGTGCATGGGGTTACATAAAAAGAGAGTGACGAAAAAGAAGAATAGGTCACAGTAGGTGTCGGAGAACGAGTAAGAGAAGGACTGGTGCATTGATGTAAAGAGAGCTGCGTGAGAGCAAAGTATAAAGTGAAAAGGAGGATAAAAATCAAGGAGATAAAAGATGACACTTGACGTTGCATTTAAACTCTTGTAGATTGTAGCTATCAGGGAAAAAAGAATACGGAAGAGAGTTCCACAGGCGGGAAGTGCGAAAAAAATCTGGAGAGTAGAAGTTGTAGTCACATCTGATTGTTTTTACAGTAAAAGGGTGGGACCCTGTTGTCAGTCAAGTAGCTTGAGTGAACTCGAGTAATGGGGCACCAAGGAGCTAAGCTCTTCGGAGTATAATCCATAAAAGTATTTATAAAAAAGACAGAGGGAAGCCACATCTCGTAGGTTTGAGAGAGAGAGTAAGAGAAAGAGAGAGAGAGAGAGAGGCTGGAGACTAGCTGCCAGGTCAGAATCGAGTACATTGCAGATTCTTCTTTGGATCTTGTCGAGAACCCCAAATTGAACGGCATGGACGCCCGACCAGATATGACAGCAGTATTTACCCCGAGTTCAAATTCTAGTTCATTTCCTTGCATTCACTTATGCCCAAATACGCCTGGGAAAGGTATCAATCCCTCTCTCTCCCCCAGTTATGGGTTAAATAATAGGGCAGAGTAGGTTCCACAGCCTTGAATGGCAACCAGTCTACTACTGCAAGCAACGGCAACCCACTGCGGGACAATCTCCTGCCCTTTTATGTCACTTTTGAGTATGGCGCTTTAACTGACTGACAAGAAAATTCTTCAGTTTTTGAACCGAGATATTGACATCCACAGACGATAGATAGATAGATAGATAGATAGATAGATAGATAGATAGATAGATAGATAGATAGATAGATAGGGTTAACAATAACATTAACAATTTATGCACTTGTTTGATTATTTAAGGAAAATTTAAATAAAACTTTCAAAAGCACCTTTCGGTCCTTAGTTGCAGTCACTGTAGCGATCTCTCTTGACAGGAAAAGAAAAAATAACGTTACTACCAAATCTGGTAAATGAATGAAAACTGTAGTGTGTAATTGTACACTAGACACAGTAACCATAAACACCATCATTATTTTATTTAAAATCTAAATAAAAAATAAAAGAATCTCAAATTAAGATTCTTTTATTAGTTTTATTTTTAGATAAATCGATAGCTAATCAATATATATTTTTTTTTTTAATCATCTCACCCCAAGCAAGGCATTCCACTGCCACTATTGCGCATGAGGCTACATAGGGGAAGGTAAAGAGAAGGAGTGGCTAGACACAGGGAATGTCAGGAGGAAGGTGAAAGATGAGTAAGGATAGCGAGGATGAGGGTTGGGCAGATGGGAAGAGTGTTTGATAGAATGGGAGCAGGTTAGTGTGTTAGGAGGTGTCTATTGACCTTACATTTAAACTCCTGGAGATTGTAGCCGTCGGGGAAGCAATCGTTTGGAAGAGAATTCCACAGTCGGGAAGTGCGAGGAAAAGTGGAGTAGAAGTTACGGCTGCATTTTATCGGTTTCACTGTAAAAGGGTGGGATCTAGTTGCTAATCTAGTATCTCGTGCAAATTCGTATTTAGGGGGCACCAGTGATCTAAGTTCATCGGAGCAGAAGCCGTGAAAGTATTTATAGAAGAGACACAGCGAAGCCACGTCTCGCCGGTGGGAGAGAGACTGCAGGCGGTCTGCCAAGTCGGTATCTATCACATTACAGACCCTCCTCTGAACCTTATCGAGAAGCCCGAGGAGAACAGCAGGGGCACCCGACCAGATATGGCAGCAGTATTCAATGCACGGGCGGATGGTAGATTTGTAAATGTGCAGGATAGATTTAGACGGAAAAAACTTCCGGGCCCTACACAGAGAACCGACTTTCATAGCAGCGGATTTAGCAATGGATTCGATATAGTCATTCCATTTGAGGTCCGCTGAAAGTGTGAGACCAAGGAGGCGTAGTGTTTTACTATCTGGGAGGCAAGCCTGGTCCATGCTAATGGGAGGTAGGTGAGATTGTCGATGATGGTTAATTGACAGTAGCTTCGTTTTAGAAGCATTAAAATTTACTAGCCATTTCTTACCCCAGTCCAATATGGATTGGAGGTCTTTTTCAATCTCGGCTGCGAGTTTAGCTTTGACGCCTACACCAGATTTTTGTTGGAGGCGAGAGTAAACTGTGGTGTCATCGGCGTACAAACCGATTTGGGTTCTTATGGAATCAGGGAGATCATTAATATATATCAGGAAGAGTGTAGGACCTAAGATGGAGCCTTGGGGGACACCTGCGTTTGTATGGTAGTTCTGAGAGGCATGTCCGTTTAATACCACTTTCATTGTGCGGTTAGAGAGGAATGACTGGATTAGTTCAAACAAATGTCCAGTTATACCATAGCTCCGCAGTTTACATAGAAGGCCAGCATGCCAAACTCTGTCGAACGCCTTAGATATATCCAATGCAACGGTTCGAGCTTCGCCATTCCTGTCGAGTGCCTGGTATATGTACTCGGTGATGGTCGTTAGCATATCAGCAGTAGACCTGGTGAAGCGGAAACCATATTGCTTGTCCGAGAGGAGCCTGTGTGCTGTGAGATGCTGAACCACCTCGGCGTTGATAATGGCTTCGAACACTTTGCCAAAGATCGGAAGAAGGCTGATAGGGCGGTAATTTGCAGGGTCAGAGGGTTCTCCAGTGTTTTTAAATATAGGAACTATAGAGGAAGATTTCCAACAGGCAGGAAAGCAGGAAGCAGATAGGCAGAGGTTGTAGAGCTTAGAAAGGATAGAGGAGAGTTCAGGGGCACATTTCTTTAAGACTATGGTTGGGATTCCGTCACCACCGCTCGCTTTGTGAGGGTCAAGTTTTAAGATTATCTTAGAGACAAGCGAAGGTGTAATGTGGACATCATTCAGTTGTGCCTCGGTTCTAGGTGAGAAGTCGGGTGTAAAAACTCCAGATGAGTCCAGACTCGAATTGTTCGAGAATCTGCGGGCAAAACATTCAGCTTTATCTGCTGGGGAGGTGAGGACCTCAAATTTGTTGATTAGCGGGGGTATTGTGGACTTGCTCTTGTTAAGTACTCTTTTACAGAGTCGCCAGTAGTCTTTAGAGCCGAATTTAGAGCATGCTATGCGTTGCTTCATTCTGGCAGCAAACAACATCTTAGCTTCGTTAAGTATCCTTTTACACTTATTACGAGCTGAAGTGAAAAGGCGCCTGTTTTGTTCCGACGCATAGTTACGATAGAGTCGGAAGAAATGATTCCGGTGGGCAATGGCAGCCGAGCAAGCGGGTGAGAACCATGGAGACGAATGAGATTTAAGCTGGAATTTCCTAGCAGGGATGAAGGCATCGATGCCAGCCTTAACCCAGGAGGAGACCTCGGATGCACATTCTTCGATGGGAAGACTAAAGACGTTGTTCCAAGGGATGTCACAGAGGAAGTCTCGGAACGAATCCCAGTCTGCTCTTTGATAGCAGTATGATATTCTACTTGTCTGTGTTTCATGGGTCGGGCGGGAGTGGAGTGAAATATTGACGGACACTACAGTGTGGTCAGAGTTTCCAAGTGGGCAGAGTTGTCTGGTAGTGCAAGAGTCTGGGATGGAAGTGAAGCAGAGGTCTAGAAGTGAGTTCCTTCCGTTAGGGTTGTCGGAGAAACGCGTGGGGAAGTCCACTACTTGCGTAAGGGATTGGGTGATTGAATATATATATATATATATATATATATATATATATATATATATATATATATTCTGACTAGTGTCGTGGATCAGATGCTAGATTTGTAAATGTGCATGATGGATTCAGAAGTAAAGTAGACGTACGGGTTTCAAAAGAGAAACTTGGAGTCGACACACTAAGAGTGATATTAGCAAATGAGATCATCCGAGAGAAAATAATGGACGAAGACGTAAAAGATGAATGGCCAGCCAGATAAGTTGACCGACATAAACCAAAGCGGTCAGAAAACAATGCCAAATCAAGGAACGTAATACAGAAGACTACACAAAGAAATAAAGAAGAAATGCAGAGAGGCTAAAAAAGAATGGCTCAACAAAAAATTGTAAAAATAGAAAGAATGAGTATCACTACTTAGAGTTAAACCCAAATATATATGAAAAATTAAGGCAGACAAGTTATTTCATGGTAAATCGGTAGTATGGGCCTATTTCAGGCGAACCATCATCAACTTTATTGTGCAAAGGATTTTACACGAATGAGATTCACAAAGACCTAAAAAATCGCTTCCTTAAAATACAAAATTTAAGAAAAAAAAAAAAATATATATATATATATATAGTCATCCGCAGACAGATCTGTTTTGCTGTATCACAGCTCATCCGTACGGTTAGACTCCGATTACTTTTAACCCAGGCTCGAAACCCGACCGAATTGGCGTCAGTCGGCCATTCTACCTCTGGGCTATGGGCGCTCGGTAGAAGAAGGCAGACTTTTAGCCAGAGTGCTCTAATTCATCACTGAATATATATATATATATATATATATTCAATTGTAGTAGATAGACTAAACTATCGCCCGGTTCACACTCCACCCATGTCTATTGAACAGGTCTAGAGGCTCATCCCTTGTTTCCCGTTTAGGATGCAGTTTCCGGTTTTCTCTTTTCCAATCTTCTCACTCTTATGTAGCCCCTTGCACATCAGTGGCGTTACCGCCATGCTTGGGGTGATTTTTTTTTTATCATATCACCCCAAGCAAGACGAAAAAGCCACTGATGCGTCGGGGGCTACGTAAGAATGAAAAGATTGGAAAAGAGAAAAACCGGAAAGCACATCCTAAACAGGAAACAAGGGATGAGCCTCTTCACCTGTTCAAAAGACGTGGGTGGAGTGTGAACCGGGCGATAGCTTAGTCTATCTACTCCAATTGAAAAAAAAATGAAATAAAATAAAAAAGAGTGAAAAGATTGGAAAAGAGAAAAACCGGAAACCACATCCTAAACATGATTCAATATATATATATATATGTGTGTGTGTGTGTGCGTGTGTGTGTGTGTGTGTGTGTGTGTGTGTGTGTGTGTGTGTGTGCAGGTTTCATTGAAAATGACAGCCAAGGCATTATCATTACGTTTTTTATACATTTTTTTCATGTGTTCTCATGATGTTTTTCTTTTCAGAACCAAAGTTATGTATGATGAATAGCCGAAATCTCTCGAAAAATCAAAACACTTGAACATTTCTTATATAATTCGAGTTCTGAAAATAAGGATCCTAAGAACAAATGAAAAATATATTTATAAAAAACTTAATGACAATTCATTGTCTATTATTTTCAATGAAACCCGCAGAAAAGAGAGATTGCTGCCGGAATACACAAAATATATTCGTGTAAAATCCTTTGTAAAATAAAGACGGAAGCTGATGATGGTTCGCCTGAAATAGGCCTAAACTTCCGATTCACCATGAAATAACGTGTCTGCCTTAATTTTTCTTATATTTGCTCTATATGTATTTATATACATATATATTCAGAGCTCTCTTAGAGAGTTATCCTGCCACTGTATGTACAGGATACTCCTTTGGATTCTTCTATATCTACACTGCATGCTGCTATATATATATATATATTTTTTTTTTCTAAAAATATACTGTTAAATAAAAGAGACAATGAATGTCTATTATGTTTAATCATGAGCCGTTCTAAACGTCGTATTTTGGCTTTAATTTCAGTTGAAAATAAAAACACAACATTTGGATAATTTTTTATTAACTTGTTTCTAAGCTTTCGGCTCACATGAGCCATCTTCAGAGAGGTTATTTAGACGGTAATACAATAACATCCACCAGC
>JBBBDQ010000246.1:1877500-2107500 GCA_037127315.1 Ascarosepion bandense
TACCGCAAAAAGCAATGGCAACTTACTGCGGGATAATCTTTTGCCCAGTCAGTCATGTCTCTTTCGAGACATGATCACTCAAAGCGTGTATCACGTGTGGCACTTAACTGACTCACTCATCTATCTACCTATCTCAACGTGTTCATTATCTATCTATCTATCTATATATATATATATATATGCATCGTTCATTCAGTAATGATTTAGAACACTCTAACTACTGGCGTATATTTACATGGTATATCACACGCTAAACGTCTGCTTCTTTCTACCGAGCACCTATAGCTCACAGGTAGAATCGCCGGCTGACGATAATTCGGTCGGGTTTCAGTTCTGGCTGAAAGGAATCGGATGTCTAACCGTACTAATGAGCTGTGAGACAGATCTGTCAGCGGATGAATATATATATATATATATATAGAGAGAGAGAGAGATAGAGAGAGAGAGAAACTACTAAAAGTTGTAAGTTAAAAATGTTTTTTTGACATTATTTATTCATTTCTATTATTATATATATATATATATATTTTGATATTTTTTAGGTACACTTAAAAGAATTTTTTTAAAACAACATTTAAAAGTATTATTACAGTTAGGTTTACGTTTAAAAATATCCAAACTCCATTGCATTCTACATCACGCGACGGACACATCTCGCGACGGACGCTTCTAGTTTAAAATCAATTGTTTCTGATGAAAGGCCGAGGCCGGTCTGAAATATATATATATATATAATAATAATAATAATAATAATAATAATAATAATAGAAATAACTAAATACTGTCAAAAAAGGATTTTTAACTTACAACTTTTAGTAGTTTTTTCTATACATATTAAGACAGTATACGTGGATTATCATTATGCTATATATATATATATATATATATATATATATATTATAGGACAATTATATAGAATACTCTACCCCCGTGAAACGAATAAATGGTTCTGTTCGAAAGTCCAACGTACGTCGCATGAAGTTCATAGTGTCTGAAATGTCGGAATTATGACAATAAATATGAGGACAGCCGTTTGAACAAAAATATTGCATTACACCAATCATTTGACAATGTGCAACAGCAGTGAAACACGGAAGTCAGTGACGGCGCGCCAGAGCTAGACGGTCGTGACCTAACGGACACGACAGGCTGCCGTTATAAATAAACTTAAAATATGCCTCGCTTCTTCCACAGAACAGAATCACCAACATTTTCCCCGTATTCTGTTTGTGAAGAGGAAGTTTTGTAAGAGAAGTTTCGGCGGATATGTACGACATTATCAGCACTTGTAAATTTGTTAATTATCAATTTTTTTTTTTTTTTTTTTTTTACTTTTTCCAATGCAATATCATCGATTAGACCCTAAACTTTCCGAATATCAAAAGGATTTTTGGAAAAAATATAATTATTTAAGATTTTTAGGGTGTGCTCCTTTTCTCATACAACTTTATTGTAAATCGATTCACCATTTTGGAAACACTCGCGTTGGGGTCGCTTTGATGTCGCTGAGAACATGTATAGCGAAACTTACAATTTGAAGATCGACAAAACCATGATAAACTTTTAATTATCCTTACTTCATATCAATGAAAAATAAGTTATTGACATAAAAAAAAAAACGGTTTGGACAAAGTTTCTTTAAAATAATTACTGTTGTAAAAAAAATTGGAATGAAAAATATGACATGCAAAACATTAAAAAAAATTTAGACAGAGAATCTTTGAAATAATTTTTATTCTAAAAAAAAATTTGGATAAAAACATATTTCCGGAACGAGTTTTTTCATTAATTTCCTTTTGGGAAAAAAAGAAAAAGGGCAACAACTCGAAGCGAGTTTTTCCAAAATGGAGGATCGTTTTACTATAACGTTGTATGAGAAACTGAGCACCAACTAAAAATCTTTAAATATTGAATTTTTTCCATTTTTTTTTTTTTTTAAATCGGAAACTTCTATGTACTAATCGATAAGAATACACAGAAAAAAGTCAAAAACTGCTAATCAACAAATTTACAGGTGGTGGTAATGTCGTACAGGTAAGCCAAAGTTTCTCCTCTAGATACTTTCTTGAACACAACATTCTCAATGTCTTCAAGTCTAGGCCAATTGTTAGTTACCCATTAATCCTGACAATCTTTCATTTAAAAAGAAACCGCTAAAGACCACCTTCAAAAACTGAAGGGTCGTCTCATAATCTACTTCTTCTATATACCCTGTCCTTTCAGAACATAGGCGATCATGTCTTTCCACGTCTCGCTATCCCTGGTGGCTCTTAGCACGCCTTCTCCTGTTACACCATGCAACCCCCGTTCTGTCATCAACTAGCTCAAGCCCATAAATCTAGAATATGAATGTATAGAAACTAACATGGCCACAAAATGAGAGATCAGCTTATATATTGATTATAGCATAGAATCGATCCCCCATTTTATACCCACATTATAATTTCTTATAAACAGTTGGCATATATATTCTTCTTTGATGTGCGCTGTCATTTCAGGACGTAGGCGATCACGGCTTTCCATTTCTCCCTATCCCTGGTGGCTCTTAGTATATTTTCTACTGCTCCACCTCGCAACCCCCGTTTCGTCATCCAGGCCGTTCAAATATGTTATCCGCTGCCTTCATCTGTCTCTTTTTCCTTCTCTCTGGTCTGTCAGTATCAGGTTCTCCAAGCCCTCCTTCCTCATTGCATATCCCAAGAATTTCATTTGTCTTTTCCTAATGCACACTATTAATTTTATTTTGGTTGCCATTCTTTCCAACACCTCATTGTTGCTCAAATGCTCGGTCCACGATATCCACAGCATCCTTCTGTAGAACCACATTTTCGCTGCTTCAAGTTTTTTTCAACTTTGATGATATTGTCCAGCATTCACTGCCATATTGAAGAACTGACATCACATAGTAATCCAGTACTCTCTGTTTCTAGCGAAATTGTCCTGTTTCTTAATACTTTACTCAGCTCCTGGAATGCATCCTTGTGCTTTTGGATCTCAGGAATATAAATGCATAGAAACTGCTCTGACCACAAAGTGAGGGGTTAGTTTACATATTGATTGTAATATGAAATTGATCCCCAGTTTATGTCCTGTATGCTTCTGTAGAACCACATTTCAGTTGCTTCAAATTTTTCTTTCATCTTTGATGATATTGTCCATCATTTACTGCCATATTTAAGAACTGACATCACATAGCAATCCAGTACCCTCTTCTTTGTTTCTAGCGAAATTGTCCTGTGTCTTAGTATTTTACTCAGCTTCTGGAATGTTTCCTTCGCCATGCCAATTCGCCTTCGGATCTCTGTGTTGCACTTTCCATCTCCTGTTAGAACACTTCCTAGGTATTTAAATTTTTGTACTTGATTGATTCTGGTATCCCCCACCTGTATTTAGCATTTTGGGTTGCTCTTTTTGTTGATGACCATGCATTCGGTCTTCTTGCAGTTTATTTGTAGTTCTTTTTTGTCACTCTCTTCAGCTACCTTCTGTAGGAGGTCTTGTAGTTTCCCTTACGTGTCTGCTATCAGTACCGTATCGTCTGCGTACTCTGGGTTGTTTAAATTGTGGCCTCCGATGACAAATTCAGGCATAACTTGTAGGGTCCTCAAATCGTGTATCACGTATGGTAAATTACCTGTCTGACAGGTTATTTAAAGCCAGAAAAAATTTTGAAGTCCTTTTTTGTCACTCTCCGCAGCTATCTTCTGTAGAAGATCTTGATACAATTCTAAAAATAAACCTTAAATTGTCCAGAGATTTTTTTCTTCAGGTTAGTACTTTATCCATTCTCAAGAATGTTGTATTAGTTATACAAATATTAATTTTGTAGTTAATATATTTAATTTATTGTTAGGGCGCCGATACTATTTGACTGCAATTGGACTGTTCCCATTGCTATATATAGCAATGTAGCAATGTAGAGAATCCACCATTGCTATATATAGCAATGGTGGATTCTCTACAGGGGGTCGTTAGAGAGTCACTAGACTGACGACTCTACGACACTGTCAGCTCTCTGCCTTCGTGCGGGGCCGCTCTCTGCTTCCGAGCAGAGAGCAATAACCCAGTCGTGGTTCCGCTGAAGGGTAGAACCACGACTGGGCAAAAATAGACAGATATTTTTTGGCCCGGCTATATGGCCGGGAATACCCACAATAAAATGACCATGTGTCACATCCAGCCTACGTGGGAAGGCTAGTAAATACAGTCGTTAGAGAGTCACTTGAGAGTCTCTAATGAGTTACTGAAGAGTCAGTGAAGAGTTAGTCACACTTCCGTTGGCGTACCGGAAGTAATCACGTATACACACGTCTTACGACGGATTGGACTCTTGTATCTTTCTATTGTGAATATTACTAATCACTTCTGTACATACTAACCGTCTCTCCGCGGAATACAACTTATATTCTGATTCTTTTGTTGAGTTATTCATTTATACTTGGCGACATAACATTTATTAATAATGTTATAAATTTCACTTTATTTTCTTTTCTCTTTTTTTTTTTTTTGTTCTCAATTGGAGTAGATTGTCTTAACTATCGCCCGGTTCACACTCCACCCACGTCTATTGAACAGGTGTAGAGGCTCATCCCTTGTTCTCTGTTTAGGATGTGGTTTCCGGCTTTCTCTTTTCCAATCTTTTCACTCTTTTCTTTCATTTTTTTCCTCAATTGGAGTAGATAGACTAAACTATCGCCCGGTTCACACTCCACCCACGTCTATTGAACAGGTGTAGAGGCTCATCCCTTGTCCCCTGTTTAGGATGTGGTTTCCGGCTTTCTTTTTTCCAATCATTTCACTATTTTCTTTCATTTTTTTCCCTCAATTGGAATAGATAGACTAATCTATCGCCCGGTTCACACTCCACCCACGTCTATTGAACAGGTTAAGAGGCTCATCCCTTCTTCCCTGTTTAGGATGTGGTTTCCGGCTTTCTCTTTTCCCATCTTTTCACTCTTTTCTTTCATTTTTTTTCCTCAATTGGAGTAGCTAGACGAAGCTATCGCCAGGTTCACACTCCACACACGTCTATTGAACAGGTGTAGAGGCTCATCCCTTGTCCCCTGTTTAGGATGTGGTTTCCGGCTTTCTCTTTTCCCATCTTTTCACTCTTTTCTTTCATTTTTTTTCCTCAATTGGAATAGATGGACTAAACTATCGCCCGGTTCACACTCCACCCACCTCTATTGAACAGGTGTAGAGGCTCATCCCTTGTTCCCTGTTTAGGATTTGGTTTCCGGCTTTCTCTTTTCCCATCTTTTCACTCTTTTCTTTCATTTTTTTTTCCTCAATTGGAGTAGATAGACTAAGCTATCGCCCGATTCACACTCCACCCACGTCTATTGAACAGGTGTAGAGGCTCATCCCTTGTTCTCTGTTTAGGATGTGGTTTCCGGCTTTCTCTTTTCCCATCTTTTCACTCTTTTCTTTCATTTTTTTTTCCTCAATTGGAATAGATAGACTAATCTATCGCCCGGTTCACACTCCACCCACGTCTATTGAACAGGTTAAGAGGCTCATCCCTTCTTCCCTGTTTAGGATGTGGTTTCCGACTTTCTCTTTTCCCATCTTTTCACTCTTTTCTTTCATTTTTTTCCTCAATTGGAATAGATGGACTAAACTATCGCCCGGTTCACACTCCACCCACGTCTATTGAACAGGTGTAGAGACTCATCACTTGTTCACTGTTTAGGATGTGGTTTCCGGCTTTCTCTTTTCCAATCTTTTCACTCTTTTCTTTCATTTTTTTCCCTCAATTGGAGTAGATAGACTAAACTATCACCCGGTTCACACCCCACCCTCATCTATTGAACAGGTCTACAGGCTCATCCCTTGTTCCCTGTTTAGGATGTGGTTTCCGGCTTTCTCTTTTCCCATCTTTTCACTCTTTTCTTTCATTTTTTTTTCCTCAATTGGAGTAGATAGACTAAGCTATCGCCCGGTTCACACTCCACCCACGTCTATTGAACAGGTTAAGAGGGTCATCCCTTCTTCTCTGTTTAGGATGTGGTTTCCGGCTTTCTCTTTTCCCATCTTTTCACTCTTTTCTTTCATTTTTTTCCTCAATTGGAATAGATAGACTAATCTATCGCCCGGTTCACACTCCACCCACGTCTATTGAACAGGTTAAGAGGCTCATCCCTTGTTCACTGTTTAGGATATGGTTTCCAGCTTTCTCTTTTCCCATCTTTTCACTCTTTTCTTTCATTTTTTTCCCTCAATTGGAGTAGATAGGCTAAGCTATCGCCCGGTTCAACTCCACCCACGTCTATTGAACAGGTGTAGAGACTCATCACTTGTTCACTGTTTAGGATGTGGTTTCCGGCTTTCTCTTTTCCCATCTTTTCACTCTTTTCTTTTATTTTTTTCCCTCAATTGGAGTAGATAGACTAAACTATCGCCCGGTTCACTCTCCACCCACATCTGTTGAACAGGTGTAGAGGCTCATCCCTTCTTCCCTGTTTAGGATGTGGTTTCCGGCTTTCTCTTTTCCCATCTTTTCACTCTTTTCTTTCATTTTTTTTCCTCAATTGGAGTAGATAGACTAAGCTATCGCCCGGTTCACACTCCACCCACGTCTATTGAACAGGTTAAGAGGCTCATCCCTTCTTCCCTGTTTAGGATGTGGTTTCCGGCTTTCTCTTTTCCCATCTTTTCACTCTTTTCTTTCATTTTTTTTCCTCAATTGGAGTAGATAGACTAAGCTATCGCCCGGTTCACACTCCATCTATTGAACAGGTGTAGAGGCTCATCCCTTCTTCCCTGTTTAGGATGTGGTTTCCGGCTTTCTCTTTTCCCATCTTTTCACTCTTTTCTTTCATTTTTCTTTCCTCAATTGGAATAGATATACTAAACTATTGCCCGGTTCACACACCACCCACGTCTATTGAATTGCTGTAGAGGCTCATCACTTGTTCCCTGTTTAGGATGTGGTTCCCGGCTTTCTCTTTTCCAATCTTTCCATTCTTACGTAGCCCCCTGCGCTTCAGTGGCATTACCGCCTTGATTTGGGTGATATGATAAAAAAAGAAAAATACCAATACGTTTTCAGATCTCAGTGTCTCATTTTCTGTCCTCTGTCCGAACACTTCCCAGATATTTGAATATTTGTACCTTCTTTATTTTAGTTTCCTATGTATGTGCATCTCCTACTCATTCTTTTACTGATAAGCATACGTTCTCTTTTTTTGTTTTTCATGTTTAGTCGTTCCTTCTCGCTTTCTTTCGCTATATTCTGTAGGAGGTTTTGTAGTTTCCTTTCTGTGTCTAATAACAACACTGTCACCTGTGTATATATATTAAGATTGTAGACTCCAACAATATATCATTTTAGGATTTCGAAATCTCTCAGAATTGCCTCTCTGTATAGGTTGAACAGATCCACGTGGAAGACACATCCTTATCTTACACCCCTTTATCAATATGTATAAATTGTATTAATATCATTTTTTCTGTGTAGTATTAGTTTTTATTGTGTAACCATTCTTGTGGAAGAGTCACGGTTTAGAGCAGTCACGCTGCTGGATTCATGTGAGGGTCACTTCTAATTTTTAAAAATACATAACACACCATCTCTTCTACTAATAGAACTTCTCTAATAATAAGGTCTCGATTTTTACATTCACACACACACACACACACACACACACATATATATATATATATATATATATATATATACTGTATAGCCCGGCGTTGCTCGGGTGTAATGAAGGCTTTAAAACTAATCCATGGTCCTGGAGCTCAGACTCAGCGTAAAAGATATTTGAAATAATAAAATAATCGCGACAATTTACCAATCGCACCTTATATATATATATATATATATATATATATATATATATATATATATATGCGAGCAGTATAGCCCGGCGTTGCCCGGGTGTAATGAAAGATTTAAAACTAATCCATGGTCCTGGAGCTCAGACTCTTTGGACGTTGGCACGAAAGACTAAAAATCAATAGTTGTTTCCAGTTAAAGTGAAACCGTAGAATGAAAGAAAAATGAATGGATGTAAGTCAAATTTTGATTTCCTGGTATCGATATCAAATAAGTTTTTTCGTCGTAAACTGAATTTTGAATTTTGAAGGCTAAATAAGTCCTCTGAGTAAATTGTATCATGGCTGAGACTAAGAAGTACAATTATATCTACTTAGACCCAAACTCGACGCAAAAACTAAAATAAAAGGGCTGAAAAAATACAGACATCCAGGCAGATAAACAGACACATGCACAAACATCGTGCCTTTCATGTATATATATTATCGATTTTCTGCACTATTGTAAGAACTGCAACCTTGAAACTTCTGAATATCGTTTCTTATGCCTTTGTCTATGAGTGTATCAAATTTGATTAAAATCATACCACTCCTTCTATAACCCGATTTTTTCGTTTATTGATTTTCAATATTTATCGAAGATACCTCAACACAAAACCTAGCTAAGAGCACTCGCATTCGCTTATCGTACAACTGTGTAAATTTTCAAGAAAATCGGTTCAGCCATTTCAGAGTCTATAGGTAACGGAGACACACACACACACACACACACAGTTCCATTTATAAATAAGCTTATATATATATATATATATATATACTTTCTGTTTTCTTTTAAGAAAAACTTTAAACACCGGTCATATTTCCGTAATAAATTTATTTCAGTCAATAATTGTTGTTGCCAACAATCACCGACTTCATCAGACGGAAGGCCCTATTCGACTTGTTTCATGTCGTATTACTACGGAATGAAAGTTCAGTCAAGGCCAGGCGGAGGGGGAGGCAACATAGGATAGCCCACTATAATAAGTATTTCCGTTTCCATTTGTCGGGATATAGTGGGAGGAGAAGTTTAATACAAACAAAACAACACGTGACTAATGTCACCAGCAAATTTATACATCAATTCATAATTCAAATTTCTAAGCCAAAATTTTATTTTTATTTTTATTTTCCTAGCTCTGTGATAAGTTAAATTAGATTAAGTTAAGGCTATTATTTCTTTTCTTTACTCAATTGTTGATAAGATAATTCCATTCTATTTGTTGCAAGACTAGATTATATCCATGTTATATCTAAATTCCTTGAACTTCCATTCCGATAGGTGTCGTTGGTTACCAGCAGTCCTGTCTTATTTCCTACTACCACTCCTGCTAACTTTCCTGTTTTATTAATATTTATTTACTCCCCCGTTCTTCCCATCTTATCCCACTAGTATGCTAATTTTCGCACCTCCTTTTATCTGTCTTCACTAGAGACCATTTTTCAGACTTGGTGTCTACTTCTATCCACTCCCTTCCACTTTCGATTTTCTTTCCTTCGCCCATTTAGGTAGTTTCAACCTCTCCTTCTAAACCTACATATTCTCAATCTTTCTTTATTTAATTTTTCTTATTTGGTTTCCGTATATCCATTCCTATTGATTAGATAGAGGGTCATTCCTCAGTTCGTTGTTTCAATCAGCTTCGTTGGTTCCGTCAGTTATCTGTGCTATCCGTTTCTTATTACTGTTTCAGTATCCAACTATGTTATGTTATTGAGGCTTCCCCTTCTTTGTATGCACTAAATCCATCTGGTTCAAGTAAACCGGATCAATTAACTTAGGTTTTATCCTCCCTTACGTTAGATCCTACTAAATTCTCAGGTTGTCCCATTTGTGTTAGTTCGCAGTTAAACTTGTTTGACGATATTGTTTAAATTCAGTACCCATCCTAGTGATATTTCACCTACTAATCTCGCTAGTAATTCGTCCCCCATATTACAAGGATGCCTCTTTGCCACTAATGATAATAATCATAATAATAATAATATTATTTTTCCTACTAATGATAATAATCTTCATAATAATATTAATATTAATCTTCATAATAATATTATTATTAATATTAATATTAATTTTCATAATAATATTAATAACAATCTTCATAATAATAATACTAATAACAGCATCAGTCCCCGTTTTCCACTTATGGCAATAACCTAATTCTGGTGACACTCATGTTAGAGCCTTTCTATGATCTTTCCTTTCTTACTTCTTTTTTATCACCATTACCTCTCCATGATAGTAGTAGGCTAAAATTTTGTGTTCTTTCCCAGTTTAGATATTGTCTCGGTTTCCCTTATTGTAACTCCAATGGCTGAATTGAGTAGTTCCAGCTATCTTATCTTATCTTACTTCACATCTAAAGGTAATTTTATTAGTTTTGCAATTTATACTATCTGGGCGTCAATCCTAGTCCATCCAATTTTTGCTAAATTGATATTAATAAGTCAATCCTTGCCATCTAATAGATCCTAATTTAAATTTAAATAAAATTTATAACCCTACAAGTGAATCATCAAAAATACCGGATATGCTGCATAAAAAACAACCTTTAAAGGCCAAAAGTCATCCTAAAAAATTGGGGCTCGTTTTATACACAGTCAGTCAGTTAAGTGCCATAGGTAATACATGCTTGGGCGATCATGTCTCGATAGAGACATGACTGACTAGGCTGAAGATTATACCACAGTAGGTTGCCATTACCTTTTCTGGTAGACTGGTTGTTAGTCAAGGCTATAGAACCCAATCTGTCCTTTTTTATCAACCCATAACTGGAGGAAAATGACGGATTAATCTTTCCCAAGTGTATTTGTGTATAAGTGAATGCAAGGAATTCTACTGGAATTCGAACTCAGCTCTCTCATTTCTCGTTCCGAGCCGATATCCACTGCACCACAACGCTAAACCTAGCTTGCGAAAAAACTCATTTCAAAAGTTCTACAATATAAATGTATTGTACCCAATCTGTCCTGTTATTTAACCCATAACTGGAGGGAAGAGGTGGATTCATACTTTTCCCAAGGGTATTTGTGTCTAACTAAATGCAAGGAATTCAAATGGAATTCGAACTCGGCTCCTCACGATTTCTCATTCCGAGCCGACAACCACTGCACTCAATGCACATTCTCGTTTTATACTATGATTCTAAAAAAATAACTTAAATTGTGATTGATGTTTGTTGGTAGGCTACCTGTAAAGACTCACATTATCAAAAACCTGATCATAAAACTAATAAAACCGATTCTCTTTTACTAGTATAACTTTCTAAGCAATTCCATATTCAAAGAATAATTCCATATCAAAATAAATCAACTTATGTTTATGGAAGCTCAGCTCAAAAAGGGTAAACATCGAGTCATGATAGCGTTCACTGCAACGGAATATACTATAAACCTACAGTTATTAGCAGTATTTTGTAATTGTCGATGAAGTATAAGTGAATGGCCATATGTACACCAGGCTGTTTGTAACTATTTAGACATAAAATCCAACGGAAAATCTGTAATGTGATCGATTCCGACTTGGCAGCTCGAATACAGTCATTTTCTCACCGGCACAATGTGGCTTCCTTGTGTCTCTTCTACAAATACATTCACGGCTTTTGCTCCGATTAGTTTAGTTCTCTGGTGCCCCCTATATAAAGAATTTACTCGAGCTACAAGATTAGCAACTAGGTCCCACCCTTTTACTGTGAAACCAATAAAATGTACAAGCAAATTCTACTCCATCAGCTTCTTTTCTCGCACTTCCCGACTGTGGAATTCCCTTCCGCTTACTTGCTTTCCCGACAGCTATAATCTTCAAGAATTAAATGTAAAATCAATAGTTATCTCCTATCTAACTTGTATCCTCTCTGGCAAGCTCCTTTCTACGTTCATACTACTCTCATCAGTATTCTCATCCTTCTCTTACCCACTTCCTGACACCCCTATAACTTGTCACTCTTTCTCATAACCTTCCTCTTATATAACCCGCTCACAGCAGTGGCAGTAAAATACCTTGCTTGAGGCGATATGATTATAAGAATTTTAATGTTAAGTCAATAGTCATCTATCTTACTAACCTGATTCCTCTCTATCATGCTCCTTTCTTCATCCACTCCACTCTCATAAGTATTCTCATCCTTCTCTTACCCTCTTCCTGACACCCCCTATAACCTGTCTCTCTTTCTCATAACCTTCCTCCTATGTAACCCCCCCTGCACAACTGTTGCAGTAAAATGTCTTGCTTGGAGCGGTATGATTATAAAACAAAATTCTATACTGTTATAATGTGGATATAAATTGGGGGATCGATTCTACATTACAATCAATGTATAAACTGATCCCTCACTTTATGGCCACATTCAAATTTCTCTTACCCACTTAATGACACGCCATATAACCTGTCACTCTTTCTCATAACTTTCCTCCTATGTAACCCCCTGCAAAACTGGCAGTAAAATGCCTTGCTTGGCGCGATATGATTATTAAAAAATGTATATAGAAGAAGAAGAAGAAAAAGAAGAAGAAGAAGTATTCACAAGTGATCACGTGGTGAAACATAAGCAAAATGATGTTTTCCTTTTTACTGGGGCGTGTTTAGGTAAAACATGATAGAAAATCGGTTTTGATATTTGATTTATGTTGATACGACAGGTTTACGATAAATTCATTACATTTAGCTATATTTTTTAGTTAATCTTATGTAAAGGTCGACTTATACGCGGAAATATACGGCAGCTATCTTTGCACAGTTTTCTATATTACTATTAGAGTTGACAAGGATTTATTTTAAATTTCTAAGGATACAGTATTTGAACAACATAAGATAGGCAGACGACACAGTGTGGATTGCAGACACGGAAAGGAAACTGCAGGGCCTCCTGCAGAAGATAGCTGAAGAGAGTGACAAAAAGGGACTACAAATAAACTGCAACCCCCCCCCCCCCCCAAAAAAAAAAACGAATGCATGGTCATCAGCAACAAGAACAGCCCAAAATGCAAAATACAGGTGGAGGATGTTAAAACCAAGCAGGGACGAAAAATTAAATTTCTGGAAAGTGTTATAACTGAAGACGGAAAGTGCGACGCAGAGTTCCGAAGGCGAATTGGCATGGCGAAGTACGAGATTCAGAAGTTGAGTAAATTATTAAGAGACAGGAAAATTTCGCTAGAAACAAAGAAGAGAGTACTGGATTGCTATGTGATGTCAGTTCTTAAATATGGCAGTGAATGTTGGACAATATCATCAAAGATGAAAGAAAAACTTGAAACAACTGAAATGTGGTTCTACAGTAGCATACTGGACATAAAGTGGGGGATCAATTTCATATTACAATCAATATATAAACAGACCCCTCACTTTGTGGTCAGAGCAGTTTCTATGCATTTATATTCCTGAGATCCAAAAGCACAAGGATGCATTCCAGGAGCTGAGTAAAGTATTAAGAAACAGGAAAATTTCGCTAGAAACAAAGAAGAGAGTACTGGATTGCTATGTGATGTCAGTTTTTCAATATAGCAGTGAATGCTGGACAATATCATCAAAGATGAAGGAAAAACTTGAAGCAACTGAAATGTGGTTCTACAGAAGGATACTGCGGATATTGTGGACCGAGCATATGAGCAATGATGAGGTGTTGGAAAGAATGGAAACGAAAAGGATATTAATATTGAACATCAGGAAGAGACAACTGAATTTACTGGGACATGCATTGAGGAAGGAGGGCTTGGAGAATCTGATACTAACAGGCCAGATTGAGGGAAAACGAGACAGGGGAAAACAGGGGATAACATATTTGAAGGGCCTAAGCAGATGGATGACAGAACGGGGGCTGCGAGACATCACAGGAGAAAATATACTAAGAGCCACCAGGGATAAGGAGACGTGAAAGGCCATGAGCGCCTACGTCCTGAAAGGACAGGGCACATAGAAGAAGAAGAAGAAGAAGAAGAAGAAGAATAGGTTAACAGCATTTCCAATTGCATCATCTTTATATAATCAATAAGCCGTCGTCTTATACGAGGGTCATTCAGTAAATAAAGTGAATTTTTCTAATACAGATAGAAGCTTGTATTTTTATTTTTATTTTTCAACGTAGTCTCCCAGCAGTGTCACACACTTTTCTCATCTGTGCACAAAATTCCGTATTATCTCAGCATAAAAATCTTTGAACCAATGTCTCAGTCAATCGCCCACAGCACTTTCGACTTCATCGTCACTTTCAAACTTCTTTAAACAATTTAGCCCACTTGTAGACATTTTTTGGCTGAAACGTGTGGCACCATACACAGTTGACTTACTCCTTTGAATTTCAACTGGTTTGCACCCTTCAGTAACGAAAAACTTGATAATTGAACTCTGTTCAATCCTGGAGCATGCTTCTTGGTCGGCCATCTTTGTTAATCTTAAAAACTTTCAAAGTCTTTTTTCAATCTGCAAAACAATTAAATCCATTGAAAAAGAAGTAAAGAAAATGTTTTTTAAAAAATGGAAGCTTCTATCTATCTTAGAAGTCCTTATAGCGAAAAATTCACCTTATTTATTGAATGACCCTCGTAGAAGTCCTTATACCGAAAAATTCACCTTATTTATTGAATGACCCTCGTAGATGTCCTTATACTGAAAAGTTCACCTTATTTATTGAATGACCCTCGTTTTCCTATCCCGAAAAATTCACCTTATTTATTTAAATACATTCATGCATAGGGCGAACCAGAGAGCTAAGTTCATCGGAGCAAAAGCCGTGAAAGCCGTGAAAGTTCTTGTAGAAACGACACAGAGAAGCCACATTGTGCTGGTGAGAAAGTGATTGTATCTTGACTGCCAGGTCGGGATCGATCACATTACAGATTCTTCATTGGATTTTGTCAAGGAGCCCTAGGTGGATAGCAGTATTCAATGCAAGGGTGGATGGTAGATTTGTATATATGCAGAATGGTTTAGGAAGGGAAATACTTCCTGTCCTTCTTAGCAGCGGATTTAGCTATGGATTCGATATAGTCATTCCCCTGAGGTCTGTTGTGAGAGTTATCCCGAGGAGGCGCAATGTTTTGCTCACAGGGAGACTAACCTGATCCATGCTAATGGCGGGGGTAGGAGTGATTGTCTGTAATGGTTACTAGATAGCAGCTTCTTGCAATATAAAAGCATATTCTAGCTTTACATAACCTGCAAAGGGTTTGCAAGTCTTAGAAAACGAATCAGTTAATCAATTGCTTAATTCTACTTAAGATATTTAAAACTGAGAACCGCTGTGCCACATCCATAAAGTCGAATCATCTTCATTCCCATCGTATTTCATTCGTAAGGAAGAAGTTCTACTTAGACTGCTTCTTCCAGGAAACCACTACTCCCGAGAGAATACTTCCCTGATTACCACAATCTTAAGCTCTCCAAGCCTTACCTTCGTGCGGCTATAGGACAACCTCTTCCAGTAATATTCTGCTTTGTCTCTTGAGACTTATGTTGGAGGAATATTTAGTAAAAAAAAAATTTAAAAAAAAAAAGAAAAAGAAAGAAATAAAAATTGCAGGAACTAAAATGCAAGTTACCATATTCCAGTTCTTCGAGACTGACAAGTCAGCATCGAAAACCGAAAATTTCTGATTCCAGTCATTCCGACCCACTGACACACACACACATACAAAATTTACACGTGTAATTTGATTCCATTGTTCACTTCCGTTCAATTCCAGTCATGCGCATGTGCAGCCTTTTTAATTCCTTCCTGTGTTTTTTTCCCCTCATCGCCTCTTTTCTTATCAGATCCGTGCGTTCTTCTCACTGTTAATTACTCTTTTTTATTTAATTTTATATGTTATTTTTCTTGTCACATTTCTTCATGTTACACTTCTTCTTCTTCTTCTTTTTCTTCTTCTTCTTCTTCTTTTTCTTCTTCTTCTTCTTCTTCTTTTCTTCTTCTTCTTTTCCTTCTTCTTTTTTTCTTCTTCTTCTTTTCTGCTTCTTCTTCTTTTCTTCTTTTTCTTCTTCTTTTTCTTCTTCTTCTTCTTTTTCTTCTTCTTCTTCTTTTCTTCTTCTTTTTCTTCTTCTTCTTTTTCTTCTTCTTTTTTTTCTTCTTCTTTTTCTTCTTTTTCTTCTTCTTTCTGCTTCTTCTACTTTTTCTTCTTTTTCTTCTTCTTCTTTTTCTTCTTCTTCTTCTTCTTTTTCTTCTTCTTCTCTTTCTTCTTTTTCTTCTTTTTCTTTTTCTTCTTCTTCTTTTCTGCTTCTTCTTCTTTTTCTTCTTCTTCTTTATCTTCTTTTTCTTCTTCTTTTTCTTCTTCTTTTTCTGCTTTTTCTTCTTTTTCTTCTTCTTCTTTTTCTTCTTTCTCTTCTTCTTTCTCTTCTTCTTCTTTTTCTTCTTTTTCTTCTTTTCTGCTTCTTCTTTTCTTTTTCTTCTTCTTCTTCTTTTTCTTTTTCTTCTTCTTTTTCTTCTTTTTCTTCTTTTTCTTCTTCTTCTTTTCTGCTTCTTCTTCTTTTTCTTCTTCTTCTTTATCTTCTTTTTCTTCTTCTTTTTCTTCTTCTTTTTCTGCTTTTTCTTCTTTTTCTTCTTCTTCTTTTTCTTCTTTCTCTTCTTCCTTCTCTTCTTCTTCTTTTTCTTCTTCTTCTTCTTCTTTTTCTTCATCTTCTTTTTCTTCTTCTTTTTCTGCTTCTTCTTATTTTTCTGCTTCTTCTTCGTATGACCCTTCTTCTGCATTCTTTTTTTTGTCTTCTTCTACTACTTCTTCTTCTTCTGTCCCTTCTTCTGCATTCTTCTTCTTTTTCTTCTACTTCTTCTGTTCCTTCTTCTGATTTTTCTGCTTCTTCTTCTTCTTCTTCTTCGTCTTTTTCTTTTTCTTCACCTTTTTATGCCCATTCTTCTTCTGCATTCTTCTTCTGTTCCTTCTTCTTCTTCTTCTTCTTCTTCTTCTTCTTCTTCTTCTTCCACTTCGTCTTTTTCTTTTTCTTCACCTTTTTATGCCCATTCTTCTTCTGCATTCTTCTTCTGTTCCTTCTTCTGCTTCTTCTTCTTCTTCTTTTTCATTTTCTTCACCTTTTTATGACCATTCTTCTTCTGCATTGTTCTTCTGTTCCTTCTTCTTCTTCTTCTTCTTCTTCTTCTTTTTCTTTTTCTTCACCTTTTTATGCCCATTCTTCTTCTGCATTCTTCTTCTGTTCCTTCTTCTTCTTCTTCTTCTTCTTCTTTTTCTTTTTCTTCACCTTTTTATGCCCATTCTTCTTCTGCATTCTTCTTCTGTTCCTTCTTCTGCTTCTTCTTCTTTTTATGCCTCTTCTTCTTCTGTATTGTTCTTCTCCTTCTGTTTCTTCTTCTTCTTCTTTTTCTTCTTTTTCTTCTTCTTCTTTTTCACATTCTTCTTCTTCTTTTTCTGCTTCTTCTTCTTCGTATGCCCCTTCTTCTTCTGCATTCTTTTTTTTTGTCTTCTTCTTATTATTCTGTTTCTTCTGCATTTTTTGTGCTACTTCTTCTTCTTCTTCTGTAACTTCTTCTTCTGCATTCTTCTTCTTCTTCTTTTTCTTCTTCTTCTTCTTCTGTTCCTTCTTCTGATTTTTCTGCTTCTTTTTCTTCTTTTTCTTCTCCTTTTTATGCCAATTCTTCTTCTGCATTCTTCTTCTGTTCCTTCTTCTGCTTCTTCTACTTCTTCTTCTTTTTATGCCCCTTCTTCTTCTGTATTCTTCTTCTTCTTCTTCTTCTGTTTTTCTTCTTCTGCTTCTTCTTTTTTTCTTCTTCTTCTTCTTTTTATGCCTCTTCTTCTTCTGCATTCTTCTTCTTCTTCTGTTTCTTCTTCTGCTTTTTCTTTTTTTCTTCTTCTTCTTTTTATGCCTCTTCTTCTTCTGCATTCTTCTTCTTCTTCTTCTGTTCCTTCTTCTGCTTCTTCTTTCTTCTTCTTCTTCTTCTTATGCCCTTTCTTCTTCTGCATTCTTCACCTTCTTCTTCTTTACATCCTACTCATTCTTCTCCTCCTTTTTCTTCTTCTTTATTTTCTTCTTCTTCTTCTTCTTATGCCTTTTCTTCTTCTGCATTCTTCATCTTCTTCTTTACATCCTACTCATTCTTCTCCTCTTTTTTCTTCTTCTTCTTCTTTACATCCTAGTCAGTCTTCTTCTACTCCTCCTTTTCTTTCTTACATCCTACTCATTCTTCTCATCCTTCTTCTGTTCTTCTCCTTCTATTTTTTCGATTTTTAGCACCATTTTATCACATTTACATTCTTCTTCTTCTTCTTCTTCTTCTTCTTCTTCTTCTTCTTCTTCCAAAAATTCATGAGATTTCGCCTCGACATGCCTTTTCCATCGAAATGTTTGACTCTCCCGACGTGAAACATCGACACTGACACCAAACTCCAAACCTGAACCTATTATTTTTTTTTATTTTTTTGTCCATAATGTCATAGAGGCCTATCGATCCAGGGAAGCGATGGCCGTCGACAACAACAAACAACAAAAGATGGAGGCTGGGAGAGTCGGTTGGACGGACATTTGTTTGGTCGTCCGCTTGACAAAATCTGTTCTGTTCCCGGGAAGAGAACTCAGAAGGGCCTTGTCCTTGGAAAGAATGTCCACAGGAGATGAGACGTTTTAAAGAGACTCAAATAAGAATGAAAGTGTGTGTGTGTGTGGGTGTGATAGGGGTTCAATTTAAGGGAACAGGTGAAGAAGAAAGACGAAGAATAAATATGATGCAAAGAATACAAAGGAGAAAAGGCAAAGAAAGAGGAAGAAGGAAAGATGGGGAGAAGAAGAAAGAAAGATAAATCCAAAAGAAAATGGCGTTTGAAAGGAAATGAGAAATGAAAATGAATAATGAGAAGGAAAAGGATGAAAAACAAAAAAGAAAAAGAAAAAACAAATCGTCATGAAAGAAAAAATTAAAAAGGATGGAAAACGGAAATATTAAGGAGAAGAAGAACAGAAGAAGGATGAGAAGAATGAGTAGGATGTAAGAAAGAAAAGGAGGAGTAGAAGAAGAATGACTAGGATGTAAAGAAGAAGAAGAAGAAGAAGAAAATAAAGAAGAAGAAAAAGGAGGAGAAGAATGAGTAGGACGTAAAGAAGAAGAAGAAGAAGAAGAAGAAGAAGAAGAAGAAGAATGAGAAGTAGGATGAAAAGAATAAGGAGGAGAAGAATGAGTACAATATGAAGCAAAAGAAGAAAGAAAAGGAGGAGAAGAAGAAGAATGAGTAGGATGTGAAGAAGAAGAAAAAGAAGAAGGATAATAATAATAATAATAATAGTAATAATAATAATAAGAAGAAGAAGAAGAAGAAGAAGAAGAAGTAGGAAGAAAAGGAGGAGAAGAATGAATAGGATGTGAAAAAAAGAAAAAGAAGTAGGATAGAAAGAAGAAGAAGGAGAAGAATGAGTACGATATAAAAAGAAGAAGAAGATAGAGAAGAAGAAGGAGGAAAAGAACGAGTACGATATGAAGAAGAAGAAGAATGAGTAGGGTGTGAAGAAGAAGAAGAAGAAGGAGGAGGAGAAGAATGAGTAGGATGTGAAGAAGAAGAAGAAGAAGAAGAAGAAGAAAGAAAAAGAGGAGAGGAATGAGCACGACGTGAAAAAGAAAAAGAAGTAGGATGAAAAGAAAAAGAAGGAGAAGAATGAGTAGGCTGTAAAGAAGAAGAAATAGAAAAAGAAGAATTCGAATAAGTAGGATGAAAAGGAGGAGAAGAAGAAGAAGAAGAAGAAGAAGAAGAAACTACTTTTATCGAGAGGCAGCAAGAAGAAAAAGAATGCATACAAAAAAGAAGAAAAAGAAGCAGACGAAGAAGAATGAAAAAAATTAGGAAGAAGGTAAGCAGAAAAAGGAGAAAAAACGAAGAAGCAGTAGACGACTGCAAAGAAAATGAAGATTAAAAAATAAAACGAAGATGAAAAATAAAACGAAGAAGAAGAAGAAGAAGAAGAAGAAGAAGAAAATGTTCTTGTTGAGAGGCAGAAAAAAATTAGTTAACTAAGAAGGGAAGCAGGATAAGAAGAAGAAGAAGAAGAAGAAGAAGAAGAAGAAGAAGAAGAAGAAGAAGAAGTAAGAAGAAGAAGAAGAAGAAGAAGAAGAAAATGTTCTTGTATCCGTCAAGGAGGGAAGCAATCGTTGTGGAATTCCCTTCCACACGATTGCTTCCCCGACGTATACAATCTCCAGGAGTTTAAATGTAAGGTCAATAGACACCTCCTAACACACTAACCTGCTCCCATTCCTCCTGACATTCCCTATTTCTAACCACTCCTTCTCTATACCTTCCCCTATGTAGCCCCATGCGCAATAGTGGTAGTGGAATGCCTTGCTTGGGGTGAGATTATTAAAAAAAAAAATGAAGAAGAAGACGTTGTTCTGGTGTTAGGAAGCTGAAAAAAGAAAAAACAATTTTGTACAATTTTTTGAGTTAAAACGTTTCAAAAAATGTAAAATTTGGCTAGCCACGTGTGGAAATTGAAATTAAAATATTTAAAAGACCCAGACATGACGTGGAGTACAATGATAACAGCCAAACCATACAAATGTGGCAAAATATATAGACTTTGCCATGAAGGAAAGTTAGCTATTATGTTATTCCCAAACAATAAGGAATTGCTAAATGAAAGAACAGAAATTATGACCGAGTGTAACCATACCAACAAAGAACTATTAGGATCATACAGTATGGATGAAAGTGTTTTAAGACCTTTAAGGAAACGTCTGCTAATTTTGAAAGTTATGCGTTCAAAAAAGACCTCTGTTACATGAAACTTTTCTGATGAAGGACCGAGGGCAGTCTGAAATATAAAATACAATAATAAAAATAAACAAATACTGTCCAAAAAAAGTATATTTTTAAATTCAAAACTTTTTATTAATATTGTTTCCTATATATATATATATATATATATAATGTATCGAGGCAGCAAGCAATTTTCTAAATATATGCTGTTAAATATAAGAGAAAATGAATGGCTATTATGTTTAATCATGAGCCGTTATAAACGTCGTATCTTTGCTTTAATTTCAGTTGAAAATAAAGACAAAAATTCTCCAACATTTGGATAATTATTTATTGATTTTCTTCTAAGCTTTCGGCTCACATGAGCCATCTTCAGTGAGGATGTTTAAACTGAAATATTATTAATAACAAAATCCCATTCTTTGATGTATTCATTGATTCTAGCACACATAAATTTACTACTTCTCTATATAGGAAACCAACGAGCATATATTCGTGTCTTCTTAATTATAATAGTGAATGCCCCCAACGATATAAATTAGCTGTTATAAAAAACTTACTTCAACGCACACAAATGATATCTTCTTCCAAATCTATATTTTATAAAGAATTACACAACATTAAGAAAACTCTAGTCAATAATGAATTTTCTAACTCCGTTATTGATCAACAAATTAAAATGTATCTCAACAAAATTAACAATAGCTCTAAAAATAATGACAATATTAATAATAATGGTTTACATCAAAATAAACATAACACTATTAACTTATACTATTGCAACCAAATACATAATAATTATAAACAAGATGAAAAAACTCTCAAAAACATAATACGTAGAAATGTTAAACCAGTGGAAAGTAATAATCAAATTAAACTCATTATATATTATAAAAAGTTAAAACAATTGACCTCATAGTCTATAATAACCCAACAAGCACTAAACTAAATTCTCTACAAAAACAATGTAGTGTACCAATTTACATGCCCATTCAGAGATTGCATCTCTGATACTAATAAAAAACCTAGTACATATATTGGTTTTACTACAACCACGCTCTCCCGTAGACTTACATGTCATCTTTCTGATCAGAGTACTATTAAACAACATTTCTCTGAAAAACATAAACATGTAGGTAATATCAGACAGATTTTGGTCAACAATACGGTGATCCTTATTCATACACACAGTAAGAGGAACCTGCAGATATTGGAGGCCATGTACATCAAATCTAAACAACCAACACTCAATAAAATCAAAACCGGAAATAACATATTACATTGCATTTGACTACATGGTTTCGTTGTCATTTCGCGCTATCCCGCGGTGTGACGTCATAAAACCGCATCGCAAACTTAAGAAATGCGTTTATTATTTTTGGTAACTATTGCCGTTACCAAGCGGAGTTTTATGTCAACACAAAATAAAATCGTCGGTGATGGTGGATGTTATATTTCAGTCCAAACAACCTCTCTGAAGATGGCTCATGTGAGCCGAAAGCTTAGAAGAAAATCAATAAATAATTATCCAAATGTTTGAGAATTTTTGTCTTTATTTTCAACCGAAATTAAAGCAAAAATACGACGTTTATAACGGCTCATGATTAAACATAATAGACATTCATTGTCTCTTATATTTAACAGCATATGTTTAGAAAATATATATACATATTGTCATCCGCAGACAGATCTGTTTCGCCGTATCACAGTGAATTACCCAGGATTGAAACCCGACCGAAATGGTATCAGTCGGCGATTTTACCCCTGGGCTATGGGCGTTCGGTAGAAGTTGGTAGAATTTTTAGCACATATCATTATACGCGCCCAATAGCTAGTGCGCTCTAATTCATTTCACTGAATGAGCGATGCGTACATGCCAGAGCAGCTACTGCTTATCAAAGTCTACTGTATCGAGACAGCAGATAATTTTCTAAACATATATTGTTAAATGTAATAGACAATGTCTATTATGTTTGATCATGAGCCGTTCTAAACATCGTATTCTGAATTTCATTTCAGGTGAAAACAAAGACAAAAATTGTTCAACATTTGGATATTTATATTATGTTGGTTCTAAGCTTTCAGCACACATGAGCCATCTTCAGAGAGGTTGCAGGGACGTTATTGTCGTATAGCAATGTTTTATGTCAACACAAGTTTAATATCATCTTTGATGGTGGATGTCTTTATGTTAATGTACCTGTAACCTCTCTGAAGATAGCTCATGTGAGTCGAAAGCTTAGAACGAGCATAATAAAAATATATCGAAATGTTGGATAATTTTTGTCTTTATTTCCACCAGAAATTAAAGCCAAAATAAGCTGTTTAGAACGGCTCGTTATTAAACATAATAGACATTCATTGTTATATATATATATATATATATATATATATATATATATATATATTGTCATCCGCAGACAGATCTGTTTCGCTGTATTACAGCTCATCAGTACGGTTAGACTTCCGATTGCTCCCTAACCCAGGCTCGAAACCCGACCGAATTGGCGTCAGTCGGCGACTCTACCCCTATATATATATATATATATATATATATTGATTGATTGATTGAATAATACTTAGTTTTTCGTCCTGATAGGGTCAGACCAGCACACATTTGTATTAAAAAGTGTTCTATACAATTATATTGGAGAACTTTTGAATATTTTTTCATTTTTAAACGAGTTATTTCGCTACCTTGGTTTCCACCATGAGTATTGTCTTCAGGTGATTTTTAATAACCTTTAAAATTTTAAAATTCAAAATTTAAAATTTTAATTCTTATTAAAAATCGCCTGAAGAAACCACTCATGGTGGAAACCAATGTCGCGAAATAACTATATATATATATATATATATATATATATATATATATATATATATATATACTATAAGTTACCGTCTCCGATGGAGAAAGATTATTTACACTATTTATATTATTCAAACTATTTTCCTCGTGTTTACAACCTTTCGATCGTTGTACGCCCCGGCTTTCTTCAGGTGCTAGAAATTTCTAGCTGAACCCTTTATTTCGATCATCGAGGTACATCATTCTCGTTCTATGTGCGATGCCACTTCTGGTATCCATGTAGTTATCTCCCTTTAACTTAACTCTTTTAAGTTATTTGTTTACCATTGCTGTAGCCTGGTATTGAACTCACAACTCTTTGGGTCAAGTCACTGGAACTAAGCAATGTATATATCCTTGAGGACAACAGCATTTAAATTTCTGGGACTTATCAACCTAATGTCTCAGTAATTATATAATAGAGTTCATACTGCAAATTTAATGCTAATGATTTTCTCTCTTTTTTTTTTATCAGAGCTCATATAGCAATTTTTTAGACGCTAATTATTTTCTCTAGCATTTTGTATTACTGGTTCCCATATTGTGTTCATCTCTATGCTTGGTCGACTGATTCCTTAAGTACACGTAGTTTCCAGTGGTGTTCTCTATCTATTTTTTTAATCATCTCACCCCAAACAAGGCATTCTACTGCCACTGTTGCGCAGGGGGTTACATAGGGGAAAGTGATGAGAAAGAGGGGTTAGTCATAGGAATAGTCAGGAGGAGGGTAATAGACGGATGAGGATACCGAGGATGTGGGTGAAGTAGATGAAAAAAGAGCTTATGAGAACGGATGCGAGTTAGTGTGATAGGAGATGTCTATTGACCTTACATTTAAATTCCTGGAGATTGTAACTGTCGGGGAAACAAGTATATGGAAGGGAATTCCACAGATGGGAAGTGCGTGAAAAGAAGCTGTTTGAATAGAAATTGCGGTTATATTTTATCGGTTTCACTGTAAAAGGGTGGGACCTAGTTGCTAATCTAGTAGCTCGTGTAAATTCATACCTAGGGGGCACCAGTGATCTAGGTTCTTTGGAGCAGAAGCCGTGAAAGTATTTATAGAAGAGGCACAGGGAAGCCACGTCACGCCGGTGAGACAGCGAGCTGCCAAGTCGGTATAGATCACATTACAGATTCTCCGTTGGATTTTGTCAAGAACTCCGAGGTGAATAGCAGGTGCACCCGACCAGATGTGGCAGCAGTATTCAATACACGGGCGGATGGCGGATTTATATATGTGCAACACGGGATTTCAACTTCATCCCATAGGGGACGTGATCCCTTTTCTCCCTCCATGTGTGGTTAGCTACGCCTGATTTTTCTATCTGCCCTCGTGTTACGGCCTTTGCGATGTCCTTGTAGCCTTACCTTAAGAGGACGACCCGTCTCTCATTTATATTTCTTTCCACAGCTACATGGAATGGCGTACACGCAGTCCTTAGTAATGTTCTTGGCTCCTCGATTTGTTCTTCCGAGTCGATATCCACTGCACCACGACGCACATAGTTCAGCTAAGCCTGATTTTTCTATCTGCCCTCGTGTTACGGCCTTTGCGATGTTCTTGTAACCTTACCTTAAGCCAGTTTCTCCTTTATATTTCTTTCCACAACTGCATTTCAGAAGTTTAGGCAAAGATTATTTTATTTCATACGAGTTGTTTTTGTAAAATAAAAGTCCGAGAACGCTGCGTCTTTCTTTGCAGTGAGGGTTTGTATTTTTACAATTTATAAACCTTTTAAAATTTCGACACTGGTAGAGAATGATGTTATATTCAATTCAGTTATTTTTTTTTTTTTGTATAAGGGATTAAAATATTTTGTGTCTTTCCTTGCAATAAGTTCTGTATTTAATATTTTTATAAACATTTTCAAATTCCGTCTCTTGGTGGAAAGGATATATTTAATGTGGGTTTTTTTCTTTTTTGTGTTTGTGTGTATGTGTGTGTGTGTGTGTGTGTGTGTGTTTGTGTGTTTGTGTGTGTGTAATAAGGGATTTTGATATTTTGTGCCTTTCCTTTCAATCAATTCTGTATTGAATCTTTTTAATAAACATTTTCAAATTCCGACTCCTGTCGGGAAAAATATATTCAATGTTGGATTCTTCTTTTCCAATTTTTTCTGCCTTTCCTTGCAATAAGGCTTGTATTTAACATTTTTATAAACATTTTCAAATTCCGTCTCCTGTCGGGAAAGATAAATTTAATGTGAGTTTTTTTCTTTTGTGTCATAAGGGATTTGGATACTTTGTGCCTTTCCTTGCAATGATTTCTGTATTTAATATTTTTAAAAACATTTTCAAATTCCGTCTCCTGTCGGGAAAGATAAATTTAATGTGAGTTTTTTCTTTTGGTTTGTCATTTCCTTAATGGGATTTGGATTTTTACAAATTTGTGCCTTTTTTCCTTCGTTAATGATTTCTGTATTTAATATTTTTAAAAACATTTTCAAATTCCGTCTCCTGTCGGGAAAGATAAATTTAATGTGAGTTTTTTCTTTTGTGTAATAAGGGATTTGGATACTTTGTGCCTTTCCTTGCAATGATTTCTGTATTTAATATTTTTAAAAACATTTTCAAATTCCGTCTCCTGTCGGGAAAGATAAATTTAATGTGAGTTTTCTCTTTTGTGTCATAAGGGATTTGGATACTTTGTGCCTTTCCTTGCAATGATTTCTGTATTTAATATTTTTATAAACATTTTCAAATTCCGTCTCCTGTCGGGAAAGATAAATTTAATGTGAGTTTTTTCTTTTGTGTCATAAGGGATTTGGATACTTTGTGCCTTTCCTTGCAATGATTACTGTATTTAATATTTTTAAAAACATTTTCAAATTCCGTCTCCTGTCGGGAATGATAAATTTAATGTGAGTTTTTTCTTTTGTGTCATAATAGATTCGAGTATATTGAGATTTTTTTCTTTGCAGTGAGTACTGTAATTGAAATATTTAGTCATTTTCAAATTCTTTCTCCTGTGGTGAAAATGCAAATTGTTGCTTCTGTATGTGAAGCGTTTGAGTATCTGGTGTATTTCCTTGTAATGAGTGCTGTATTTTAAATATCTAAACTTATTTATAAATGGAATATTGGCTCTGTGTGTGTATATGTCTGTGTATGTGTGTGTCCGTTACCTATAGACTCCGAAATGGCTGAACCGATTTTCTTGAAAATTTACACAGTTGTACTATAAGCGTCTGCGAGTGTTCTTAGCTAGGTTTTGTGTCGAGGTACACCCGATAAATATCGACAATCGATAATCGAAAAAATCGGGTTATCGAAGGAGTGGTCTAATTTTAATCAAAATTGATACACTCATAGACAAAGACATAAGAAACGATATTCAGAAATTTCAAGGTTGCAGTTTTTACAATAATGCAGAAAATCGATAATATATATTTATATAACAGGCAAGATGCTTGTGTGTGTGTGTGTATTTATCTGTCTGTGTAAAGACACACACGCACACAAACATCTTGCCTGTTATATATATATATATATATATTGTGTGTATTTTGGCAGCATTTTTTCATTAATGCAGGTTTCATTGAATAATATAGACAAGTTTTGTCTATTAATTTTGTGTAGGATCCGTTCATACCGTCTGATATACTTGATGGTGATGTCGTTAAAAGACAACAAAAAATCACAGTATTTGTTGAATTTTTTATCAGGTCTAAGCTTTCGGCTCACATAAGCCATTATCAAAGAGTAAATAATAACACACAGTAAACATAGAACATTTAAGCTATTAACAATAAAGATAATTGAATTGAAAATATAAGTCCATCCCTACCGTGGCGGATGGCTGAAGACAGTGACAAAATAGTGGTGTTGTGGTCCCTGGTCTGATTACAGACATTTGAGTACGTTGTTGGAAATATCGAAATTGATTGTATTCAAACCAGGTTTAAATTGTTTAATGTAGAGTGCTTCGAGGATTTTTAGTTTCTGCTTATTATTTTCTTGTTTGAGTATGTACGTGTTATCAACAAGCGTTTTTCTCAGAAGTGTGCGTTGATAACCATGTTGTTCTAAATGACGGAATATATTTGAATTTTTATTTAAGTGCAACGTCAGACGCCGTGAGAGCGAATTTGTGGTGTGGCCGATGTAGATATTATTGAGGTTGTTAGAGATACATTCTCTAAATGGACATATGAATTTATATACTACATTGGTCTTTTGCAAATCACTAACGGTGGGGGAAGAGTCGTTGCGGACAAATGAATTAGATGTAGTGGATTTAGTGTAATATATAATGAACTTAATTCTTTTGTTAGAGTCTGTCGGAGAAATATTAGTATTTATGAGTTTTTTTAGGATGTTTTCATCTAGTTGGTAGTTGGAGTGCATCTGGCTACGGTATAAGAGAGTGATATGTTTAGGATTGGTATATATATTAAACCCAAGCAATGCCGGGCTATACTGCTAGTTTATAAATATTCCTAATTCCGTGATAATAGATATTTTAATCATTGTGGGTTGTTTTTTTTTGTATAAAAGCTTGGTATGCATTGAGACTTACTTTGCAGTGAATGATGTATTTTAGATATTTATGAACAATTTCGAAATCCGTCTACTGAATTTTTTTTAATGCAAGTTGTTTCATTTTTATAATAAGACGTCTAAGTGACAAAAAAGAACTACAAATAAACTGCAAGAAGACCAAATGCATGGTCATCGGCAAAAAGAGCATCCCAAAATGCCAAATACAGGTCGGGGATACTAAAATCAAGCAGGTACAAAAATTTCAATACCTGGGAAGTGTGTTAACAGAAGAGGGAAAGTGCAACACCGAGATCTGAAGGCGAATTGGCAAGGAAAAGGACGCGTTCCAGAAGCTGAGTAAAGTAATAAGAGACAGGAAAATTTCGCTAGAAACAAAGAAGAGAGTACTGAACTGCTATGTGTTGCCAGTTCTTGAAAATGTCAGTGAATGATGGACAATATCATCAAAGATGAAGGAAAAATTTGAAGCAACTGAAATGTGGTTCTATAGAAGCATACTGGACATAAAGTGGGGGATCAATTTCATATTACAATCAATATGTAAACTAACCCCTCACTTTGTGGTCACAGCAGTTTCTATGCATTATATTCCTGAGATCCAAAAGTACAAGGATGCATTCCAGGAGCAGAGTAAAGTATTAAGAAACAGGGCAATTTCGCTAGAAACAAAGAAGAGAGTACTGAATTGCTATGTGATGTCAGTTCTTCAAAATGTCAGTGAATGATGGACAATATTATCAAAGATAAAGGAAAAACTTGAAGCAACTGAAATGAGATTCTACAGAAGGATGCTGCGGATATCATGGACCGAGCATGTGAGCAATGATGACTTTATGGAAAAGATGGAAACGAAAAGGAACTTAATATTGAGCATCAGGAAAAAAAACAAATGCAAAGTTAATACTCATCTACTAACCACTGGCCTCTAGCTCTCTCCCCTCCCCTGTATAACCTTCCCTTTCTCTCCGCCTATGTATCTGTCATCGCACCTGCTTTCTATTGTTCCTTTCTAACTAGTTTGTACTCCTCACTCTTTTCTAATTAATCTTTTTACATTTATGTAACCCCCTGCACATCAGTGGCGTTTCCGCCTTGCTCGGGGTGAAATGATTAAAAAAAAAAACAAAAAAAAAACTAAAGTTCCTAGGACATGCAATGAGAAAGAAGGGCTTGGAGAACCTGATACTAACAGGCTAGATAGAGAGAAAAAGAGACAATCGCCCAGTTGAGTTTTTGAACGACTGAGTTGATCAGGCGAGCGAGATCTCAAAGGCTGGTACGCTTTAACTCCTACGATCGTGGTACCTAGGATGATAGCTGATTTTAACAATTAGCGTGAAAATATCTATAAAAGAAAGACAGGTTATGCAGCGTCGCAACATTATTATCGCGACTGAAGTCGATATTCTAAGTCAGGACCGGTGACGTTGCGGACTCTTGTTTGGGTTTTATGAAGACTCAAGATATACAGCAGAAACACAAGATCAGATTGGCAGCAAGCTACAAGACAGTGTGGTGTAAGTGTAATCAATGTATTAGAACCTTCAATAAATTCTCGCTCTTTTCCAACAGATGGCGTTCCCAGAACTGCACGTGTGTAGTTTCAGATGGTAACGCATCTATAAGGAAGTACTATAAGCAAACTTGAAATTCAGTGTATGTCATTTTGTTAAAGTGTAAACAACTTTGTTATTGATGACGCTAAACATATCGGATTTCGTGTAAAAGAAAGTGTATTAGCAGGGAATTTTACTGCACTACTTTACTCAAAAAATCTGCAACGGAAGCACAGATAATTCTTCTTGAGAATTACGGTGACTATGCTCTGTCGGAAGCAAAATGCAGAGATTACTTTAGATGCTTAAAAATTAATGGTTTTGATGTTGAAGGTAAAGAACTCTCAGGTGCAAAGAAAAAGGTTGGGGACGAAGAATTACTTAATGAAAATTCATGTCAGGCGCAAGCTAAACTTACAGAATCATTAGGAGTTGATCATACAACAGTTTCGAAACGTTTATGAAGACTTATGTCAGGGCCAAGCTGAACTTGAAGAATCATCAGGAGTTGATCATACAACAGTTTCGAAACGTTTATGAAGACTTATGTCAGGCGCAAGCTGAACTTGAAGAATCATTAGGAGTTGATCATACAACAGTTTCGAAACGTTTATGAAGACTTATGTCAGGCGCAAGCTGAACTTGAAGAATCATCAGGAGTTGATCATACAACAGTTTCGAAACGTTTATGAAGACTTATGTCAGGCGCAAGCTGAACTTGAAGAATCATCAGGAGTTGATCATACAACAGTTTCGAAACGTTTATGAAGACTTATGTCAGGCGCAAGCTGAACTTGAAGAATCATCAGGAGTTGATCATACAACAGTTTCGAAACGTTTATGAAGACTTATGTCAGGGCCAAGCTGAACTTGAAGAATCATTAGGAGTTGATCATACAACAGTTTCGAAACGTTTATGAAGACTTATGTCAGGGCCAAGCTGAACTTGAAGAATCATTAGGAGTTGATCATACAACAGTTTCGAAACGTTTATGAAGACTTATGTCAGGGCCAAGCTGAACTTGAAGAATCATTAGGAGTTGATCATACAACAGTTTCGAAACGTTTATGAAGACTTATGTCAGGCGCAAGCTGAACTTGAAGAATCATTAGGAGTTGATCATACAACAGTTTCGAAACCTTTATGAAGACTTATGTCAGGCGCAAGCTGAACTTGAAGAATCATTAGGAGTTGATCATACAACAGTTTCGAAACGTTTATGAAGACTTATGTCAGGCGCAAGCTGAACTTGAAGAATCATTAGGAGTTGATCATACAACAGTTTCGAAACGTTTATGAAGACTTATGTCAGGCGCAAGCTGAACTTGAAGAATCATTAGGAGTTGATCATACAACAGTTTCGAAACGTTTATGAAGACTTATGTCAGGCGCAAGCTGAACTTGAAGAATCATTAGGAGTTGATCATACAACAGTTTCGAAACGTTTATGAAGACTTATGTCAGGGCCAAGCTGAACTTGAAGAATCATTAGGAGTTGATCATACAACAGTTTCGAAACGTTTATGAAGACTTATGTCAGGGCCAAGCTAAACTTGAAGAATCATTAGGAGTTGATCATACAACAGTTTCGAAACGTTTATGAAGACTTATGTCAGGCGCAAGCTAAACTTGAAGAATCATTAGGAGTTGATCATACAACAGTTTCGAAACCTTTATGAAGACTTATGTCAGGCGCAAGCTGAACTTGAAGAATCATTAGGAGTTGATCATACAACAGTTTCGAAACGTTTATGAAGACTTAAGTCAGGCGCAAGCTGAACTTGAAGCATCATTAGGAGTTGATCATACAACAGTTTCGAAACGTTTATGAAGACTTATGTCAGGCGCAAGCTGAACTTGAAGAATCATTAGGAGTTGATCATACAACAGTTTCGAAAACTTTATGAAGACTTATGTCAGGCGCAAGCTGAACTTGAAGAATCATTAGGAGTTGATCATACAACAGTTTCGAAACGTTTATGAAGACTTATGTCAGGCGCAAGCTGAACTTGAAGAATCATTAGGAGTTGATCATACAACAGTTTCGAAACGTTTATGAAGACTTATGTCAGGGCCAAGTTGAACTTGAAGAATCATTAGGAGTTGATCATACAACAGTTTCGAAACGTTCATGAAGACTTATGTCAGGCGCAAGCTGAACTTGAAGAATCATTAGGAGTTAATCATACAACAGTTTCGAAACGTTTATGAAGACTTATGTCAGGCGCAAGCTGAACTTGAAGAATCATTAGGAGTTGATCATACAACAGTTTCGAAACCTTTATGAAGACTTATGTCAGGCGCAAGCTGAACTTGAAGAATCATTAGGAGTTGATCATACAACAGTTTCGAAACGTTTATGAAGACTTATGTCAGGCGCAAGCTGAACTTGAAGAATCATTAGGAGTTGATCATACAACAGTTTCGAAACCTTTATGAAGACTTATGTCAGGCGCAAGCTGAACTTGAAGAATCATTAGGAGTTAATCATACAACAGTTTCGAAACCTTTATGAAGACTTATGTCAGGCGCAAGCTGAACTTGAAGAATCATTAGGAGTTGATCATACAACAGTTTCGAAACCTTTATGAAGACTTATGTCAGGCGCAAGCTGAACTTGAAGAATCATTAGGAGTTGATCATCACAACAGTTTCGAAACGTTTATGAAGACTTATGTCAGGCGCAAGCTGAACTTGAAGAATCATTAGGAGTTGATCATACAACAGTTTCGAAACGTTTATGAAGACTTATGTCAGGGCCAAGCTGAACTTGAAGAATCATCAGGAGTTGATCATACAACAGTTTCGAAACGTTTATGAAGACTTATGTCAGGCGCAAGCTGAACTTGAAGAATCATTAGGAGTTGATCATACAACAGTTTCGAAACGTTTATGAAGACTTATGTCAGGCGCAAGCTGAACTTGAAGAATCATCAGGAGTTGATCATACAACAGTTTCGAAACGTTTATGAAGACTTATGTCAGGCGCAAGCTGAACTTGAAGAATCATCAGGAGTTGATCATACAACAGTTTCGAAACGTTTATGAAGACTTATGTCAGGGCCAAGCTAAACTTGAAGAATCATTAGGAGTTGATCATACAACAGTTTCGAAACGTTTATGAAGACTTATGTCAGGCGCAAGCTAAACTTGAAGAATCATTAGGAGTTGATCATACAACAGTTTCGAAACCTTTATGAAGACTTATGTCAGGCGCAAGCTGAACTTGAAGAATCATTAGGAGTTGATCATACAACAGTTTCGAAACGTTTATGAAGACTTAAGTCAGGCGCAAGCTGAACTTGAAGCATCATTAGGAGTTGATCATACAACAGTTTCGAAACGTTTATGAAGACTTATGTCAGGCGCAAGCTGAACTTGAAGAATCATTAGGAGTTGATCATACAACAGTTTCGAAACCTTTATGAAGACTTATGTCAGGCGCAAGCTGAACTTGAAGAATCATTAGGAGTTGATCATACAACAGTTTCGAAACGTTTATGAAGACTTATGTCAGGCGCAAGCTGAACTTGAAGAATCATTAGGAGTTGATCATACAACAGTTTCGAAACGTTTATGAAGACTTATGTCAGGGCCAAGTTGAACTTGAAAAATCATTAGGAGTTGATCATACAACAGTTTCGAAACGTTCATGAAGACTTATGTCAGGCGCAAGCTGAACTTGAAGAATCATTAGGAGTTGATCATACAACAGTTTCGAAACCTTTATGAAGACTTATGTCAGGCGCAAGCTGAACTTGAAGAATCATTAGGAGTTAATCATACAACAGTTTCGAAACCTTTATGAAGACTTATGTCAGGCGCAAGCTGAACTTGAAGAATCATTAGGAGTTGATCATACAACAGTTTCGAAACCTTTATGAAGACTTATGTCAGGCGCAAGCTGAACTTGAAGAATCATTAGGAGTTGATCATACAACAGTTTCGAAACGTTTATGAAGACTTATGTCAGGCGCAAGCTGAACTTGAAGAATCATTAGGAGTTGATCATACAACAGTTTCGAAACGTTTATGAAGACTTATGTCAGGCGCAAGCTGAACTTGAAGAATCATCAGGAGTTGATCATACAACAGTTTCGAAACGTTTATGAAGACTTATGTCAGGCGCAAGCTGAACTTGAAGAATCATTAGGAGTTGATCATACAACAGTTTCGAAACGTTTATGAAGACTTATGTCAGGCGCAAGCTGAACTTGAAGAATCATCAGGAGTTGATCATACAACAGTTTCGAAACGTTTATGAAGACTTATGTCAGGCGCAAGCTGAACTTGAAGAATCATCAGGAGTTGATCATACAACAGTTTCGAAACGTTTATGAAGACTTATGTCAGGCGCAAGCTGAACTTGAAGAATCATCAGGAGTTGATCATACAACAGTTTCGAAACGTTTATGAAGACTTATGTCAGGGCCAAGCTGAACTTGAAGAATCATTAGGAGTTGATCATACAACAGTTTCGAAACGTTTATGAAGACTTATGTCAGGGCCAAGCTGAACTTGAAGAATCATTAGGAGTTGATCATACAACAGTTTCGAAACGTTTATGAAGACTTATGTCAGGGCCAAGCTGAACTTGAAGAATCATTAGGAGTTGATCATACAACAGTTTCGAAACGTTTATGAAGACTTATGTCAGGCGCAAGCTGAACTTGAAGAATCATTAGGAGTTGATCATACAACAGTTTCGAAACGTTTATGAAGACTTATGTTAGGCGCAAGCTGAACTTGAAGAATCATTAGGAGTTGATCATACAACAGTTTCGAAACGTTTATGAAGACTTATGTCAGGCGCAAGCTGAACTTGAAGAATCATCAGGAGTTGATCATACAACAGTTTCGAAACGTTTATGAAGACTTATGTCAGGGCCAAGCTGAACTTGAAGAATCATTAGGAGTTGATCATACAACAGTTTCGAAACGTTTATGAAGACTTATGTCAGGGCCAAGCTGAACTTGAAGAATCATTAGGAGTTGATCATACAACAGTTTCGAAACGTTTATGAAGACTTATGTCAGGGCCAAGCTGAACTTGAAGAATCATTAGGAGTTGATCATACAACAGTTTCGAAACGTTTATGAAGACTTATGTCAGGCGCAAGCTGAACTTGAAGAATCATTAGGAGTTGATCATACAACAGTTTCGAAACGTTTATGAAGACTTATGTCAGGCGCAAGCTGAACTTGAAGAATCATTATGAGTTGATCATACAACAGTTTCGAAACGTTTATGAAGACTTATATCAGGGCCAAGCTGAACTTGAAGAATCATTAGGAGTTGATCATACAACAGTTTCGAAACGTTTATGAAGACTTATGTCAGGGCCAAGCTAAACTTGAAGAATCATTAGGAGTTGATCATACAACAGTTTCGAAACGTTTATGAAGACTTATGTCAGGCGCAAGCTAAACTTGAAGAATCATTAGGAGTTGATCATACAACAGTTTCGAAACCTTTATGAAGACTTATGTCAGGCGCAAGCTGAACTTGAAGAATCATTAGGAGTTGATCATACAACAGTTTCGAAACGTTTATGAAGACTTAAGTCAGGCGCAAGCTGAACTTGAAGCATCATTAGGAGTTGATCATACAACAGTTTCGAAACCTTTATGAAGACTTATGTCAGGCGCAAGCTAAACTTGAAGAATCATTAGGAGTTGATCATACAACTGTTTCGAAACGTTTATGAAGACTTATGTCAGGCGCAAGCTAAACTTGAAGAATCATTAGGAGTTGATCATACAACAGTTTCGAAACCTTTATGAAGACTTATGTCAGGCGCAAGCTGAACTTGAAGAATCATTAGGAGTTGATCATACAACAGTTTCGAAACGTTTATGAAGACTTATGTCAGGCGCAAGCTGAACTTGAAGAATCATTAGGAGTTGATCATACAACAGTTTCGAAACGTTTATGAAGACTTATGTCAGGGCCAAGTTGAACTTGAAGAATCATTAGGAGTTGATCATACAACAGTTTCGAAACGTTCATGAAGACTTATGTCAGGCGCAAGCTGAACTTGAAGAATCATTAGGAGTTAATCATACAAGCAGTTTCCAAACGTTTATGAAGACTTAAGTCAGGCGCAAGCTGAACTTGAAGAATCATTAGGAGTTGATCACTTTAACAGTTTTCGAAGAAACCTTTATGAAAGACTTATGTCAGGCGCAAGCTGAACTTGAAGAATCATCAGGAGTTGATCATACAACAGTTTCAGAAGCGTTTGAAGACTTATGTCAGGGCCAAGCTGAACTTGAAGAATCATTAGGAGTTGATCATACAACAGTTTCGAAACGTTTGAGGCTTATGTCGGAATGAAAGCTGAACTTGAAGAATCATTAAGAGTTGATCATACAACAGTTTCGAAACGTTTATGAAGACTTATGTCAGGGCCAAGCTGAACTTGAAGAATCATTAGGAGTTGATCATGCAACAGTTTCAGAAGAGCATTTGTGAAGACTTATGTCAGGCGCAAGCTGAACTTGAAAGATCATTGGGAGTTGATCTTCCCAACAGTTTCGAAACGTTTATGAAGACTTATGTCAGGCGCAAGCTGAACTTGAAGAATCATTAGAGTTGATCATACAACAGTTTCGAAACCTTTATGAAGACTTATGTCAGGCGCAAGCTGAACTTGAAGAATCATCAGGAGTTGATCATACAACAGTTTCGAAACGTTTATGAAAGACTTATGTCAGGGCCAAGCTGAACTTGAAGAATCATTAGGAGTTGATCATACAACAGTTTCGAAACGTTTATGAAGACTGTCTCAGGGGCAAGCTAAACTTGAAGAATCATTAGGAGTTGATCATACAACAGTTTCGAAACGTTTATGAAGACTTATGTCAGGCACAAGTAAACTTGAAGAATCGTGGGAGTTGATCACACCAACAGTTTCCGAAACCTTTATGAAGACTTATGTCGGGCGCAGCTGAACTTGAAGAATCATTAGGAGTTGATCATACAACAGTTTCAGAAACGTTTATGAACTTTAAGTCAGGCGCAAGCTGAACAGGCATCATTGAGGTTGATCATACAACAGTTTCGAAACCTTTATGAAGACTTATGTCAGGCGCAAGCTAAACTTGAAGAATCATTAAAGATTGGCGATAGCCACAACAGTTTCGAAACGTTTATGAAGACTTTATGTCAGGCACAAGCTAAACTTGAAGAATCATTAGGAGTTGATCATACAACAGTTTCGAAACCTTTATGAAGACTTATGTCAGGCATAGCTGAACTTGAAAGAATCATTAGGAGTTGATCATACAACAGTTTTAAAACGTTTGAAAAGGGCTATGTCGAGCGCAAAGCTGAACTTGAAGAATCATTAGGAGTTGATCATACAACAGTTTCGAAACGTTTGCAGACTTATGTCAGGGCCAAGTTGAACTTGAAGAATCATTAGGAGTTGATCATACAACAGTTTCGAAACGTTCATGAAGACTTATGTCAGGCGCAAGCTGAACTTGAAGAATCATTAGGAGTTAATCATACAACAGTTTCGAAACGTTTATGAAGACTTATGTCAGGCGCAAGCTGAACTTGAAGAATCATTAGGAGTTGATCATACAACAGTTTCGAAACCTTTATGAAGACTTATGTCAGGCGCAAGCTGAACTTGAAGAATCATTAGGAGTTGATCATACAACAGTTTCGAAACGTTTATGAAGACTTATGTCAGGCGCAAGCTGAACTTGAAGAATCATTAGGAGTTGATCATACAACAGTTTCGAAACCTTTATGAAGACTTATGTCAGGCGCAAGCTGAACTTGAAGAATCATTAGGAGTTAATCATACAACAGTTTCGAAACCTTTATGAAGACTTATGTCAGGCGCAAGCTGAACTTGAAGAATCATTAGGAGTTGATCATACAACAGTTTCGAAACCTTTATGAAGACTTATGTCAGGCGCAAGCTGAACTTGAAGAATCATTAGGAGTTGATCATACAACAGTTTCGAAACGTTTATGAATACTTATGTCAGGCGCAAGCTGAACTTGAAGAATCATTAGGAGTTGATCATACAACAGTTTCGAAACCTTTATGAAGACTTATGTCAGGCGCAAGCTGAACTTGAAGAATCATTAGGAGTTGATCATACAACAGTTTCGAAACCGTTTATGAAGACTTATGTCAGGCGCAAGCTGAACTTGAAGAATCATTAGGAGTTGATCATACAACAGTTTCGAAACCTTTATGAAGACTTATGTCAGGCGCAAGCTGAACTTGAAGAATCATTAGGAGTTGATCATACAACAGTTTCGAAATGTTTGAGAGCATTAAATATAATTCAAAAGCAAGGAGGAGTTAAACCCAAGAGACGTCAAACGGCATCTTGTCACGTACACTACCGGCCATAATTATTAGGCCATCCATTTTTTTAAAAAAAGAAATGATGTATTTCATACTATTTTTAAGTGGATAATTCTAAATGAAAATACAATGGTTCTTTTGTTATTATTACTTGGCAAAATTTTACAAGGTAAATAGCGACAATTTGCCCATCGCACCTTTTAGATTTGCGATAAACATTTATATATATACACTACCGGCCATAATTATTCAGCCATCCAGTTTTTTTTTTAAAGAAATGATGTATTTCATACTATTTTTAGTATTTATTGCCAAGTGGATAATTCTACATGAAAATAGAATGGTTCTTTTGTTATTATTACTTTGCAAAATTTTACAAGGCAAGGAAGCAAAGATGAACTCGTCTGAATCACTTTAAATTTTCTTCATTCTTTCATTGATGAAACTGCATTATAGGTAACTATTAAATATTTCTAAATTCATTTGATGTACATGTTATTGTGCAGTATTAACAAAAGAACCATTCTATTTTCATTTACAATTATTCACTTGGCAATAAATACTAAAAAATAGTATGAAATACATCATTTTTTAGTATTTATTGCCAAGTGGATAATTCTAAATGAAAATAGAATGGTTCTTTTGTTATTAATACTTTGCATAATTTTACAAGGCAATGAAGCAAAGATGAATTCGCCCGAATCACCCTAAATTTTCTTCATTTCTTTCATTGATGAAACTGCAATATAGGTAATTATTAAAAATTTATAAATTCATTTGATGCACATGTTATTGTGCAGTATTAACAAAAGAACCATTCTATTTTCAATTACAATTATTCACTTGGCAATAAATAATAAAAGATAGTATGAAATACATAATTTCTTTTTAAAAACTAGTGTGGCCTAATAATTATGGCCGGTAGTATGTATATATATATATATATATATATATATATATATGGAACCTACAGGGTGCGATGGATAAATTGTCACTGTTTGCATTGTAAAATTTTGCAAAATAATAATAACAAAAGAACCATTCTATTTGCATTTACAATCATCCACTTGGCAATAAATATAAAAATAGTATGAAATACATAATCTTTCTTTTTTAAAGCTGAGGTGGCCTAATATTTATGTCCGATAGTGTATAAGCAGGTGCTTCAACGGCAGTAAAAAGGTTTTTTACATCGTATCGTGGCCGGCGATGAAAAGTGGATACACTACGATAACCTTAAGCGTTGAATTTCGTGAGGTAAGGCCGGTCAGGCATCAATATCGACAGCAAAGCCAAGTATCCATGGCGGGAAGCTTCTGCTCTGCATTTGTTAAAATCAGCTGGGTGTAGTTTATCATGAGTTCCTCAAACCGACTGAAACCATCATGGGAGATCATTATTGACTAAAATTGATGCGTTTGAGACGAGAAGAGAAAACGTCATTTTTTACGGCAATGTGATTTTGCAATATGACAACGCTAGGCCATAGACTACAAAACGGGTGAAACCCTACTTGGAAACGCATAAATGGGAAGTCCTTCCCCACCCGCCGTATTTATCAGACATTGCAGCGTCCGGTCATTATTTGTTTTGATCGATGGCACATGACTAGGCCGAGCAGCATTTTCATTATTATGAATATGCCAGAAATGGATCAACTCGTGGCTAGCCTCAAAAGATAGACGTGACGTTTTTCCGACGTGGAATTCAAATGCTGCCAGAAACGTTTTAAAACGTAGTGGTTAGCGATAGACAATATTTCAGTGACATAATTCTTACTAATTTTTGTAATAAAACATTGAAAAAAAACAAAAAACAAAACTTCTTCAAGCTTCTAATAATAAATTAATGTTTCAACTTCTCAAACGATATGAGAATGTATAAAAATAAATACCTCTAATCATTTTCGATATCTAACATTTAAATTGAATTTTTAACAATAAAATGTTTTCTTGAACGTTTTATCTTAATTTTAGTTTTGTCACCGAAAAAAAAAAACTGAGTTATGTAATATTTTACTGTAATCCAATTGAATTTCAGTTGAATTCCTTACATTCACTTACGCACAAATACCCTTCTCTTCCCTCCAGTTATGGGTTAAGTAATAGGACAGATTGGGTTCTATAGCCTTGGTCGGCAACCAGTCTACGGCAGAAAGTAATAGCAACCTACTGCGGGATAATCTTCTGCCCAGTCAGTCATGTGTCTTTCGAGATATAATCGCCCAAAGCGTGTCTCGCGCATGGCACTTAACTGACTAAGGCTTCTACTGGTCATAAATTGAGGGATCGGTTTTCTATTGTTGTGAAGTAATAAACTGATCCCCCAATAATTACTACTTATTAATATAATACATCTCTTCCCTCTCTAGTTATGGGTTAAATAATAGGACAGATTGGGTTCTATAGCCTTGGTCGGCAACCAGTCTACGGCAGAAAGTAATAGCAACCTACTGCGGGATAATCTTCTGCCCAGTCAGTCATGTCTCTTTCGAGACATGATCGCCCAAGCGTGTATCACGTATGGCACTTAAATGACTGACTGAATATAATAATTGAAAACATGATTAGGCTTCTACTGGTCATAAAATGAGAGATCGGTTTTCTATTGTTGTGAAGTAATAAACTGATCCCCCCTAATTACTACTTATTAATATAATACATCTCTTCCCTCTCTAGTTATGGGTTAAATAATAGGACAGATTGGGTTCTATAGCCTTGGTCGGCAACCAGTCTACCGCAGAAAGCAATGGCAACCTACTTCCGGATAATCTTCTGCCCAGTCAGTCATGTCTCTTTTGAGACATGATCGCCCAAGCGTGTATCACGTATGGCACTTAACTAACTGACTGACCTATATAAATAGAAAAAAAATTATGTGGGGGGAATTTTAAGTGGCTTTGTGTTTCGTGGTACTGCATGTGTTAGTTTTTTTTTTTTGATCTCAACTCCGTTGCGTAAATGCCCGCCAGCTGAGAAAAGAGAAATGTTTATTTCTTTTTCTTTTCCTTGTTGTTTCTCTACTTTCTTTCTGTTTACTTCTTCTTTCTGTTTACTTCTTTCTTTCTTCCTTCCTTCCTTTCTTTCTTTCTTTCTTTCTTTCTTTCTTTCACTCGTTGTTTGCTGCTTTTTCTTTTCCGCACTGTTTCTCTATTTTTTCGTTTATTTTTGCCACAAGATTTTGTTTTTTTTTTTGTCTTCGTTATTTCTTTTTTTTGTTTGTTTGTTTCTTATTTTCATTATTGTTTTTCTTTTTCTCTACCACATTCTTTCCTTCTTTCTTTCCTTCTTTCTTTCTTTCTTTCTTTTTTTCTTTTTTTCTTTCTGTCTTTCTTTCTTTCTTTCTTTCTTTGGAATTAAATAAGATTTCCCTCTTCTTTCTTACTTTCCGTTTTTCTTTCTTTGGAATTAGATAAGATTTCACTCTTCTTTCTTTCTTTCTTCTTGGGAATTTAATAGAGATTTCGCTCTTCTTTTTTTCTTTCTTTCATTCTTCTTTCTTTCTTTCTTTCTTGCTTTGGGATTAAATAAGTATTCCTTCTTCTTTCTTTTTTCTTTCTTTCTCTCTTTCTTTCTTTGTTTTTGGGAATTTATGCGAGATTTCCCACTTCTTTCTTTCTTTCTTTCTTTTTTCTTTCTTTCTTTCTTTCTTTGGGATTAAATAAGATTACCCTCTTTTCTCTTTTTTTCTTTCATTCCTTCATTCTTTCTTTCTTTTTCTTTTTTTTGGTGGGTGGGGGGATCCATGCGCTCTGTTTTTCTAGGCTGATTTTTTCTTTCTTTCTTTCTTTCTTTCTTTCTTTCTTTCTTTCTTTCTTCTTGGGAATTGAATAGAGATTTCCCTCTTCTTTCTGTCTTTCTTTCTTTCTTTCTTTTTTCTTTATTTCTTTCTTTGTTCTTGGGAATTTAATAGAGATTTCCTCCTTCTTTTTTTTCTTTTATTTTTTCATTGTTCTTAGAAATTTTAATAAGATTTCCCTCTTCTTTCTTTTATTCTTTTTTCTTTCTTTTTTCTTTCTTTTTTCTTTCTTTCTTTCTTTCTTTCTTTCTTTCTTTCTTTGTTCTTGGGAATTTAATAGAGATTTCCCTCTTCTTTATGTCTTACTTTCTTTTTCCTTCTTTTTTTTAGAATCCATGCGCTCTGTTTTTCTAGGCTGATTTTTTCTTTCTTTCTTTCTTTCTTTCTTTCTTTTCATCTCATTCTTTCTTTTTTCAGTCCATATTTATTTACTTGTTTCTTTCCTCTCCTTCTTTCCCGCTCTCGTTTCTTTGTTTCTTTTAGCTGACTTTCATTCTTATTGAAAATCTTTCTTTCTCTCTCTTTAAAAATCGGTATCAAGCAACATTAAATAAAAAAAAAACCCACATTCTACCTCTGTTCTAACACCAACCAATAACCATGTTCGTGACTTCCATTTTCACTTCAATGTCCGGCAATTTCTATTATTTTGGATGACAATATCAAGTCCCAGTGTCCCTTCCTAACCTCTTTTTTTTTTTTTTACATTCCCCGATTGTCCCTTTTCCTCACTACTTAGCCATACAGATTTTACTTTTTAGCCTAGACGCTGGGGGTTGTTCACTGTTCAAAGCTGTGGTTAAGAAGAAAGGTTTGTACTTGGTGAAAAAAGAAAAAAACGAAAAACAAACTACAAGCCGGACAATTGTTATCGATCGAGGGAAGTCGTTCAAGGGTACGCCACATTGAAATGCGATCCCGTAATCTCTTTCCATTAAGGGAGATTCAATGTAAGTGCTCGATGATATTCAACCAGAGTAAGAGCGTCACTCATGCGTAAAATGAACCTATATCGATATCTCTCTCTCTTTTTCATTCTCTGTTTCCTTTTAATTTCTCCCTCTTTCTTTCTTTCTTTCTTTCTTTCTTTCTTTCTTTCCATCTATCAGTCTCGGTCATTCTATCTATCTATCTATCTATCTATCTATCTATCCGAGTCCGTTTATATATATATATATATATATATATATATATATATATATATATATATATATATATATATAGGTACCTCCATTCATTTTCGATAACTGACTTTTAAATTGAACTTTAAAAAGTAAAAGAATTATCCTGAAAATTCTATTTTACGTTAATTGAAAGCTAAATGAGCAAATTTACTGTTTCCAGGAAGCAAACTATTCTGGTGTATTTCAAACAGAAATTATATAGATTGGAATCTAAAAATTTGTTGTTGTTTTTTAATTTTTCAATTTGTTGATCATTTTAGAGCGATCGACAAATTAGTAAACAAAAGTAAATTTTTAAAAATCTTGCAAAAACAAAATATATGGCATATTATTTTTGAAAAATTAGTAAATTTAATTATAAATTGACCAGATTCATACAGGTATTATTTATTTATAGCAAGAAATTTAGAATAAAACTATTTCTTTAACACAGAATTCAACCTTCTGACCTTTCCCCCGTATTTGAAATGTGATGACAGCTCGACAGATAAGTTTATGGCGATCACAAGTGACATAACTGTACAATTTTTTTCCTGTAAGGGAAAGAAACCGTGAAACATATGACTTTTTAATGTACACATATAAATTACTATACAAAAATAAAAAATCAATAAAAAATCAAATACTTACACAGAAAAATAAAATTTGTTTTAAAAATACGAAGACACCACGATTTCTATTAAACTTTTCAATTTTCAATTAGTAAATATAATCTTCGCTTCATAAGTTAATAAACTAACAACAAATTTTTGAAGTATTTTAAAAATACTTTTGAAACTTTATAAATTATTATAAATAAAATAACGAAAACAATTCTTTTAAAATTTCATTATTAATCGAAAAATATGTTTTACTTCAGACTATAGAGTTCTAGGATGTACGTTGTGGTGTTGTAGATATCAGCTTAGAATGAGAAATCGGAAAACTGAGTTCGAATTCCAGTTGAATTACTTGCATTCACTTACGCACAAATAGTCATGGGAAATGGATTAATCCGTCTCTTCCCTCCAGTTATGTGTTAAATGGGTATAAAGTGGGGAATCGGTTTTCTATTGTTATGAAGTAATAAACTGATCCTCCACTAATTACTACTTAATAATATAATACATTTATTCCCCCTCGAGCTATGAGTCGAATAACAGGACAGATTGGGTTCTATAGTCTTGGCTGGCAACCAGTTTACCTCAGAAAGTAATGGCAAACTACTGCGGGATAATCATCTGCCCAGTCATGTCTCTTTCGAGACATGATCGCCCAAGCGTGTATAACATATGGCACTTAACTGACTGACTGAATATAATAGTTGGAAACATGATTAAGGCTCCTACTTAGCATAAAATGGGGGATCAGTTTTTTATTGTTATGAAGTAATAAACTGATCCCCCACTAATTACTACTTAATGATGTAATACATTTCTTCCCCCTCTAGCTATGAGTCAAATAACAAGACCAACTGGGTTCTATAGCCTTGGCTGGCAACCGGTCTACCACAGAAAGCAATGGCAAACTACTGCGGGATAATCTTCTGCCCAATCAGTCATGTCTCTTTTGAGACATGATCGGCCAAAACGTGTATCACGTATGGCATTTAACTGACTGACTGATAATGTTCTTAATGTATGTATTATTAACTAATATCATAGTTTTATTACATTTTTATTTTGCTATTAGGAGCGAATTTTCGGAAATAATGACAAAATATTTTTAAAAAAAGGTACAGAATAACCCGGATATAAGATTGATTTTATCTGGCCCAAAATTAGAGATTGTAGTAATGTACAGTATAACCCGCATATAAGAGAGATTTTATCTGCTCCCAAGTCAGAACTTGTGTTAATGTACAGTATAACCCTGATATAAGAGACTCTGACATAAGTGAGGTTTTATCTGGTCCCAAATTAGAGCCTGCGGTAATGTACAGTATAACCCGGATATAAGAGACCATGATACAAGAGAAACTCGGATATAATAGAGATTTAATCTGGTCCCAAATTAGAGCCTGCGGTAATGTACAGTATAACCCGGATATAAGAGACCATGATACAAGAGAAACTCGGATATAATAGAGATTTAATCTGGTCCCAAATTAGAGCCTGCGGTAATGTACAGTATAACCCGGATATAAGAGACCCCGATACAGGAGAAACTCGGATATAATAGAGATTTTATCTGGTCCCAAATTAAAGCCTGTGGTAATGTACAGTATAACCCTGACATAAGAGACCCGGATATAAGAGAAACTCGAAGATAAGAGAGATTTTCTGGTACGTTTAATTAATGAAACCAATTTTCCCTACAAAATTTAATTTCTTGAAATTTGGAGGTAAAGGATAAAAAACGTAAAAAAAAAAGTTTACCAAGATTTTTTAAATTTTCAAAAATAATTCCATTCATTTTTGAATAAATTCTGAAAGTTTTATTAAAATCCAACAATAATTTGATTTTTGCAAGAATTTTCATTTTAATGTGTCTTTCTCTGGAAAAAAACTGATTTATATAACATTGCATTATACATTGTAAGGCTTTGGTTACCCGATGTCGAAAATCAAAATAAGATTTTTTACCAAAATTTCGAACCTGTTAGAAAGGATTAAAATAATTAAAAAAATAATTAAAATTCATTTGATCTTTTCTCTTAATAATAACATGAAGCTTTTGATGGAAAAGTTCGTTTTTATAAAGTCTGGGGCCTTTTTTGCTACATACTATGTTGTTTTTCAGCGATTCCATCGAGTTATCTAATATATATATATATATATTTTAAATCATATCGCCCCAAGCAAGGCGATAACGCCACTAATGCGCAGGAGGCTAGGTAAGAGTAAAAAGATTGGAAAAGAGAAAGCCGGAAACCGCTTCCTAAACAGGAAACAAGGGATGAGCCTCTCCACCTGTTCAATAGACGTGGGTGGAGTGTGAACCGGTCGATAGTTTAGTCTATCTACTTCAATTGAAAGAAAAAAAAAATAAAGAAAAGAGTAAAAAGATTGGAAAAAAGAAAGCCGGAAACCGCATCCTAAACAGGAAACAAGGGATGAGCCTCTCCACCTGTTCAATAGACGTGGGTGGAGTGTGAACCGGTCGATAGTTTAGTCTATCTACTTCAATTGAAAGAAAAAAAAAATAAAGAAAAGAGTAAAAAGATTGGAAAAAAGAAAGCCGGAAACCGCATCCTAAACAGGAAACAAGGGATGAGCCTCATCACCTGTTCAATAGACGCGGGTGGAGTGTGAACCGGGCGATAGTTTAGTCTATCTACTCCAATGTTTAGTCTATCTAATCCAATATATATATATATATATATATATATATATGAAAAACAGTTAAAAAGTAGTAAATTTAAAAAAGTATTTTTTTGACAGTATTTGTTTATTTCTATTATTATATTTGATATTTCAGACCGCCCTCGGTCCTTCATCAGATACAGATGATTTTAAAATTTAAATTACAAACGTAATTCGCGAGAACGTCCAAAATAATTTTTTTAAAGTTTTAATACATAGAAACAGTATGTTGCCTGAGGTTTTATTTTGTAGTAGGTTATCTGTTATATTGAAGCGTATTTGTGTGTTGAAACAGATTAGATTGATTTGGCCTTGTTAGTAGATAGCCCAGTATAAGAGGGGTACAAAACAAGAAAATCAAATTGTGTATAAAAACATCTATATATATATATATATATATATATATTGTGTGTAAACACAACATATATATATTTATATACAATAATTACGCTCTCACAACCTGATTGAGCACTCTTTAAGAAAGGTAGACTTTGAAAAACAGTAGCCACTCTAGCGTGTACGCATCGCTCATTCAGTAAAAATGAATTTGAGTACTCTAGCTATTGGGCGCGTAATATGATATGCGCTAAAAAGACTGCCTTCTTCCACCGAACGCTCCGTGGCCCAGGGGTAGAGTCGCCGACTGACGCCAAATCGGTCGAGATTCGAGCCTGGGTTGTGTAGCAATCGGAGTCTAACCGTACTGATGAGCTGTGATACAGCAAAACAGATCTGTCTTCGGATGACAATAATATATATATTAATTAAGTTTTTTTTACAAATAAAAGTCATGTCTTTTGGTTGATACAAAGGTCGTTAAAATGTTCATAGCAGTAAATACCGAAAAGAGTTTGTGCGTGTGTTTGTGTGAGCGTTCGTTTGTTAGGAGTTCTTTGATGTCTCCGCTCAGTCCATTGGATAAATGGCTAAGTGAACAGTGAGGAAGAAGATGAGAGAGAAAGGAGAGGCAAGCGTGATGCGATCGCTTGACGTGGTCAAGGGACGTATTAATTATGCTCGTATTTTAGCAACTGGCGATGCTTCCTGTGGAAATTCAATTTAATTCTGGGCTTCCCATTGGATGATAAACAAAATTCACGTCGGCTCGCAAAAAGGGTCCGTAAAAGAATTTGGTATTTATTTATTTTTGGTTTACCTCCGGAACTTCTGCGTGGAGTCCAGATGCTGCAAGGCCAGTTTTGATCATTTGCTTTCTGGATTTCTGAGGGCAAACATCCGGTCCTTGGTATCACCACAATTTCATTGGTTAAATACCGGTCGCGTGTAATAAAGCAATGGATGGATGTTTTTTTAAAAAGTGTATGTATTTCGCTCTGTCATTCATGCGCGCTAACGTTACCGACATATAAATACACTTGATTTGTTCATATGATTGACCCATGCGTTATTTTGGATTACATACACTTTCATTTAAAATATCTCTCCACTGCTTTATTAAACGTGACCCGTATCTGACCAATGAAATCAAACCTCAATCAACATACTGTCTCTGTGGTTTTTAAAATTAATTTAAAAAAAAAATAATTTGTCTTTAAAAAATCTCTGAGGAAGCTTGTTAAAGTGAAACATGTTAAATTAAAGACACTTTTTTCCTACCTATTCTTTACTTGTTCTATTCATTTTGTAGGACTTCGATATATTGACCTCATATATATATATATATATATATATATATATATATATATATATATATATATATCAGTCTGTTCATATCTATCTATCTATCTATCTATCTATCTATCTATCTATCTATCTATCTCAGTCTGTTCATCTATCTATCTATCTATCCATCTATCTATTTCAGTCTGTTTATCTTTATCTATCTATCTATCTATCTATCTATCTATCTATCTATCTATCCATCTATCAATCTATCTATCTATCTATGGTTAACTGAAATAAAGACAAGATATGATTTGATTGATTTACTTTTATTTTATTTCAAAAATAAATAAAAATAAATAAATATCTAAATTCTATCTATCTATCTATCTATCTATCTATCTATCTATCTATCTATCTATCTCAGTCTGTTCATCTATCTATCTATCTATCTATCTATCTATCTATCTATTTCTATCATCTGTTTATCTTTATCTATCTATCTATCTATCTATCTATGGTTAACTGAAATAAAGACAAGATATGATTTGATTGATTTACTTTTATTTTATTTCAAAAATAAATAAATATCAAATTCCTATCTATCTATCTATCTATCTATCTATCTATCTATCTATCTATCTATCTATCTCAGTCTGTTTATTATCTATCTATCTAAAATTATGCTATTTAAGAAACAATGATGGAATTTTCATTTTTTAAAAATGACGTCCTGTAGTTGGCGTCCTCTTGTAAGAATACATTCTTGAAATCTGCTGTTAAGACAGTGACAATGACTGAAGCAATGGATGGATATTTAAAAAAATAGTGTATGTATTTCGCTTTGTGATTCACACACGCTAACGTTACCGACATATAAACACAGTTAATTTGTCCGTAGTTTGAATATACTTGACCCATGCATTATTGTTGCTTACATACAGTTTCATTTAAAATATCTCTCCACTGCTTTATGACACGTGACCCGTATCTGACCAATGAAATCAAACCTCAATCAACATACTGTCTCTGTGGATTTTAAAATTAATTTAAAAAAAAAATTGTCATTAAAAATCTCTGAGGAAGCATGTTAAAGTGAAACATGTTAAATTAAAGACACTTTTTTTTCCTACCTATTCTTTACTTGTTCTATTCATTTTGTAGGATTTCGATATATTGAACTCATATAAATATATATATATCTATATATATATATATATATATATATATAGTCTGTTCATATCTATCTATCTATCTATCTATCTATCTATCTATCTATCTATCTATCTATCTCAGTCTGTTCATCTATCTATCTATCTATCCATCTATCTATTTCAGTCGGTTTATCTATCTATCTATCTATCTATCTATCTATCTATCTATCTATGGTTAACTGAAATAAAGACAAGATATGATTTGATTGATTTACTTTTATTTTATTTCAAAAATAAATAAATAAATTCAAATCTATCTATCTATCTATCTATCTATCTATCTATCTATCTATCTATCTATCTCAGTCTGTTCATCTATCTATCTATCTATCTATCTATCTATCTATCTATCTATCTATCCATATATCTATTTCAGTCTGTTTATCTATCTATCTATCTATCTATCTATCTATCTATCTATCTATCTATGGTTAACTGAAATAAAGACAAGATATGATTTGATTGATTTACTTTTATTTTATTTCAAAAATAAATAAATATCAAATTCCTATCTATCTATCTATCTATCTCAGTCTGTTCATCTATCTATCTATCTATCTATCTATCTATCTATCTATCTATCTATCTATCTATCCATATATATATTTCAGTCTGTTTATCTCTCTATCTATCTATCTATCTATCTATCTATCTATGGTTAACTGAAATAAAGACAAGATATGATTTGATTGATTTACTTTTATTTTATTTCAAAAATAAATAAATATCAAATTCCTATCTATCTATCTATCTATCTATCTATGTATCTATCCATCCATCTATCTAACTATATCCATCATTCATCCATCTATCTATCCATCTATCTGTCTGTCTATCTATCTATCTATCTATCTATCTATCTATCTATCTATCTATCTATCTATCTATCAGTCTGTTTATCTATCTATCTATCTATCTATCTATGGTTAACTGAAATAAAGACAAGATATGATTTGATTGATTTACTTTTATTTTATTTCAAAATAAATAAATATCAAACTTATCTATCTATCTATCTATCTATCTATCTATCTATCTATCTATCTATCTATCTCAGTCTGTTCATCTATCTATCTATCTATCTATCTATCTATCTATCTATCCATATATATATTTCAGTCTGTTTATCTATCTATCTATCTATCTATCTATCTATCTATCTATGGTTAACTGAAATAAAGACAAGATATGATTTGATTGATTTTACTTTTATTTTATTTAAAAATAAATAAATATCAAATTCCTATCTATCTATCTATCTATCTATCTATCTATCTATCTATCTATCTATCTATCTATCTCAGTCTGTTCATCTATCTATCTATCTATCTATCTATCTATCTATCTATCTATCTATCTATCTATTTCAGTCTGTTTATCTATCTATCTATCTATCTATCTATGGTTAACTGAAATAAAGACAAGATATGATTTGATTGATTTACTTTTATTTTATTTCAAAATAAATAAATATCAATCTCTATCTATCTATCTATCTATCTATCTATCTATCTATCTATCTATCTCAGTCTGTTTATTATCTATCTATCTAAAATTATGCTATTTAAGAAACAATGATGGAATTTTCATTTTTTAAAAATGACGTCCTTTAGTTATTCCTTGTAAGAATAATATTCTTGAAATTCAAGGTTAAGACAGTGACAATGACTTAGCAATGGATGGATATTTAAAAAAATAGTGTATGTATTTCGCTTTGTGATTCACACATTTCCTAACGTTACCGACATAAAAACACAGTTAATTTGTCCGTAGTTTGAATATACTTGACCCATGCATTATTGTTGCTTACATACAGTTTCTAAAATATCTCTCCACTGCTTTATGACACGTGACCCGTATCTGACCAATGAAATCAAACCTCAATCAACATACTGTCTCTGTGATTTTAAAATTAATTTAAAAAAAATTGTCATTAAAAATCTCTGAGGAAGCATGTTAAAGTGAAACATAGTTAACTAAAGACACTTTTTTTTCCTACCTATTCTTTACTTGTTCTATTCATTTTGTAGGATTTCGATATATTGAACTCATATAAATATATATATATCTATATATATATATATATATATATCAGTCTGTTCATATCTATCTATCTATCTATCTATCTATCTATCTATCTATCTCAGTCTGTTCATCTATCTATCTATCTATCCATCTATCTATCAGTCGGTTTATCTATCTATCTATCTATCTATCTATCTATCTATGGCTAACTGAAATAAAGACAAAGATATGATTTGATTGATTTACTTTATTTTATTTCAAAAATAAATAAATATCAAATTCCTATCTATCTATCTATCTATCTATCTATCTATCTATCTATCTATCTATCTATCTATCTATCTATCTCAGTCTGTTTCATCTATCTATCTATCTATCTATCTATCTATCTATCTATCTATCTATCTATCTATCTATCCATATATCTATTTCAGTCTGTTTATCTATCTATCTATCTATCTATCTATCTATCTATCTATCTATCTATGGTTAACTGAAATAAAGACAAGATATGATTTGATTGATTTACTTTTATTTTATTTCAAAAATAAATAAATATCAAATTCCTATCTATCTATCTATCTATCTATCTATCTATCTATCTATCTATCTATCTCAGTCTGTTCATCTATCTATCTATCTATCTATCTATCTATCTATCTATCCATATATATATTTCGGTCTGTTTATCTATCTATCTATCTATCTATCTATCTATCTATCTATGGTTAACTGAAATAAAAGACAAGATATGATTTGATTGATTTACTTTTATTTTATTTGTACAAATAAATATCTCTATCTATCTATCTATCTATCTACCTATCTATCTATCTATCTATCTATCTATCTATCTCAGTCTGTCTATCTATCTATCTATCTATCTATCTATCTATCTATCTATCTATCTATCTATCTATTTCAGTCTGTTTATCTATCTATCTATCTATCTATCTATGGTTAACTGAAATAAAGACAAGATATGATTTGATTGATTTACTTTTATTTTATTTCAAAATAAATAAATATCAAATTCCTATCTATCTATCTATCTATCTATCTATCTCAGTCTGTTTATTAATCATCTATCTAAAATTATGCTATTTAAGAAACAATGATGGAATTTTCATTTTAAAAAAATGACGTCCTGTAGTTGGCGTCCTCTTGTAAGAATACATTCTTGAAATCTGCTGTTAAGACAGTGACAATGACTGAAGCAATGGATGGATATTTAAAAAAATAGTGTATGTATTTCGCTTTGTGATTCACACACGCTAACGTTACCGACATATAAACACAGTTAATTTGTCCGTAGTTTGAATATACTTGACCCATGCATTATTGTTGCTTACATACAGTTTCATTTAAAATATCTCTCCACTGCTTTATTAAACGTGACCCGTATCTGACCAATGAAATCAAACCTCAATCAACATACTGTCTCTGTGGATTTTAAAATTAATTTAAAAAAAAAATTGTCATTAAAAATCTCTGAGGAAGCATGTTAAAGTGAAACATGTTAAATTAAAGACACTTTTTTTTCCTACCTATTCTTTACTTGTTCTATTCATTTTGTAGGACTTCGATATATTGAACTCATATAAATATATATATATCTATATATATATATATATATATATCAGTCTGTTCATATCTATCATATCTATCTATCTATCTATCTATCTATCTATCTCAGTCTGTTCATCTATCTATCTATCTATCCATCTATCTATTTCAGTCTGTTTATCTATCTATCTATCTATCTATCTATCTATCTATCTATCTATCTATCCATCCATCTATCTATCTATCTATCTATCTATCTATGGTTAACTGAAATAAAGACAAGATATGATTTGATTGATTTACTTTTATTTTATTTCAAAAATAAATAAATATCAAATTCCTATCTATCTATCTATCTATCTATCTATCTATCTATCTATCTATCTCAGTCTGTTCATCTATCTATCTCTATCTATCTATCTATCTATCTATCTATCTATCTATCTATCTATCTATTTCAGTCTGTTTATTTATCTGTCTATCTATCTATCTATCTATCTATCTATGGTTAACTGAAATAAAGACAAGATATGATTTGATTGATTTACTTTTATTTTATTTCAAAAATAAAAATATATATCAAATTCTTATCTATCTATCTATCTATCTATCTATCTATCTATCTATCTATCTATCTATCTATCTCAGTCTGTTCATCTATCTATCTATCTATCTATCAATCCATATATCTATTTCAGTCTGTTTATCTATCTATCTATCTATCTATCTATCTATCTATCTATCTATCTATCTATGGTTAACTGAAATAAAGACAAGATATGATTTGATTGATTTACTTTTATTTTATTTCAAAAATAAATAAATAAATCAAATTCTATCTATCTATCTATCTATCTATCTATCTATCTATCTATCTATCTATCTATCTATCTATCTCAGTCTGTTTATTATCTATCTATCTAAAATTATGCTATTTAAGAAACAATGATGGAATTTTCATTTTTTAAAAATGACGTCCTGTAGTTGGCGTCCTCTTGTAAGAATACATTCTTGAAATCTGCTGTTAAGACAGTGACAATGACTGAAGCAATGGATGGATATTTAAAAAAATAGTGTATGTATTTCGCTTTGTGATTCACACACGCTAACGTTACCGACATAAAAACACAGTTAATTTGTCCGTAGTTTGAATATACTTGACCCATGCATTATTGTTGCTTACATACAGTTTCATTTAAAATATCTCTCCACTGCTTTATGACACGTGACCCGTATCTGACCAATGAAATCAAACCTCAATCAACATACTGTCTCTGTGGATTTTAAAATTAATTTTAAAAAAAAATTGTCATTAAAAATCTCTGAGGAAGCATGTTAAAGTGAAACATGTTAAATTAAAGACACTTTTTTTTCCTACCTATTCTTTACTTGTTCTATTCATTTTGTAGGACTTCGATATATTGAACTCATATATATATATATATATATATATATATATATATATATATATATATATATATATATATATATATATCTAGTCTGTTCATATCTATCCATCTATCTATCTATCTATCTATCTATCTATCTATCTATCTCAGTCTGTTCATCTATCTATCTATCTATCCATCTATCTATTTCAGTCGGTTTATCTATCTATCTATCTATCTATCTATCTATCTATCTATCTATCTATCTATCTATCTATGGTTAACTGAAATAAAGACAAGATATGATTTGATTGATTTACTTTTATTTTATTTCAAAAATAAATAAATATCAAATTCTATCTATCTATCTATCTATCTATCTATCTATCTATCTCAGTCTGTTCATCTATCTATCTATCTATCTATCTATCTATCTATCTATCTATCTATCTATCCATATATCTATTTCAGTCTGTTTATCTATCTATCTATCTATCTATCTATCTATCTATCTATGGTTAACTGAAATAAAGACAAGATATGATTTGATTGATTTACTTTTATTTTATTTCAAAAATAAATAAATATCAAATTCCTATCTATCTATCTATCTATCTATCTATCTATCTATCTATCTATCTATCTCAGTCTGTTCATCTATCTATCTATCTATCTATCTATCTATCTATCTATCTATCTATATATCTATTTCAGTCTGTTTATCTATCTATCTATCTATCTATCTATCTATCTATCTATCTATCTATCTATCTATGGTTAACTGAAATAAAGACAAGATATGATTTGATTGATTTACTTTTATTTTATTTCAAAAATAAATAAATATCAAATTCCTATCTATCTATCTATCTATCTATCTATCTATCTATCTATCTATCTATCTATCTATCTATCTCAGTCTGTTTATTATCTATCTATCTAAAATTATGCTATTTAAGAAACAATGATGGAATTTTCATTTTTTAAAAATGACGTCCTGTAGTTGGCGTCCTCTTGTAAGAATACATTCTTGAAATCTGCTGTTAAGACAGTGACAATGACTGAAGCAATGGATGGATATTTAAAAAAATAGTGTATGTATTTCGCTTTGTGATTCACACACGCTAACGTTACCGACATAAAAACACAGTTAATTTGTCCGTAGTTTGAATATACTTGACCCATGCATTATTGTTGCTTACATACAGTTTCATTTAAAATATCTCTCCACTGCTTTATGACACGTGACCCGTATCTGACCAATGAAATCAAACCTCAATCAACATACTGTCTCTGTGGATTTTAAAATTAATTTTAAAAAAAAATTGTCATTAAAAATCTCTGAGGAAGCATGTTAAAGTGAAACATGTTAAATTAAAGACACTTTTTTTTCCTACCTATTCTTTACTTGTTCTATTCATTTTGTAGGACTTCGATATATTGAACTCATATATATATATATATATATATATATATATATATATATATATATATATATATATATATATCAGTCTGTTCATATCTATCTATCTATCTATCTATCTGTCTCAGTCTGTTCATCTATCTATCTATCTATCTATCCATATATCTATTTCAGTCTGTCTATCTATCTATCTATCTATCTATCTATCTATCTATCTATGGTTAACTGAAATAAAGACAAGATATGATTTGATTGATTTACTTTTATTTTATTTCAAAAATAAATAAATATCAAATTCCTATCTATCTATCTATCTATCTATCTATCTATCTATCTATCTATCTATCTCAGTCTGTTCATCTATCTATCTATCTATCTATCTATCTATCTATCTATCTATTTCAGTCTGTTTATCTATCTATCTATCTATCTATCTATCTATCTATCTATCTATCTATGGTTAACTGAAATAAAGACAAGATATGATTTGATTGATTTACTTTTATTTTATTTCAAAAATAAATAAATATCAAATTCCTATCTATCTATCTATCTATCTATCTATCTATCTATCTATCTATCTATCTCAGTCTGTACATCTATCTATCTATCTATCTATCTATCTATCTATCTATCTATCTATCTATCTATCTATCTATCTATCTATGGTTAACTGAAATAAAGACAAGATATGATTTGATTGATTTACTTTTATTTTATTTCAAAAATAAATAAATATCAAATTCCTATCTATCTATCTATCTATCTATCTATCTATCTATCTATCTATCTATCTATCTATCTATCTCAGTCTGTTTATTATCTATCTAAAATTATGCTATTTAAGAAACAATGATGGAATTTTCATTTTTTAAAAATGACGTCCTGTAGATGGCGTCCTCTTGTAAGAATACATTCTTGAAATCTGCTGTTAAGACAGTGACAATGACTGAAGCAATGGATGGATATTTAAAAAAAAATAGTGTATGTATTTCGCTTTGTGATTCACACACGCTAACGTTACCGACATATAAACACAGTTAATTTGTCCGTAGTTTGAATATACTTGACCCATGCGTTATTGTTGCTTACATACACTTTCATTTAAAATATCTATCAACTGCTTTATTTAGGTACCTACAAAAAATCACTGCTCATTTTCGATACCTCAATTTAAATTTAATTTTTAAAAATAAAAACGTTTTCTTGAAGCTTTAATTTTAACTTTAATTGAAAGCCAAGAGATTGAATTTACTAATTACCATAAGCAAAATACCCTGGTTTAGTTCAAACCGAAATTATATTGATCGGAATCAAAAATTTAACTGCTGAAAAAATTTGTTTAAAAATTTACCGCCATTATTGACTAATCGACAGATTATGTAAACAGTAGCTAAATTTCTGTTTTAAAAATCTTGCAAAAAGAAAAAATATATATATACCTCCTTGACACGTTATTTAAGTCGATTTTTATAATTGAAACCTACCTTTATCTGATTTCAAATAAGTATTATTACACGTGACACGTATCTGACCAATGAAATCTGTAGGAGTGTCTGCTATGACTGGTACAAGGCCGCTCCCAAACAAAGCCGAAGATCCACGCATTTAAAGATAGCATCAGGTTGTGGAAAAAATAAGTAGAATTCTGTTCGCTGTTAATGCTATTACATAGTTTTGAGAAGAAGAAGATGTAAATTTTCATTGAGAAGGATGTTCGATGAGAAAAACGTATGTAATTGGTTTGCAAAGTGAAATGTATGTCATTGAAATTGTGCCGCTGAGGTTTAGTTTGGCACGTTTGATAGTATTAAGTAGGTAAGTATCCCGGGGCCGTATACTGTTAGTAGTAAATTTTGAGTCTTGCTTCCACGGAAGTTTACATTAAAGGGAGGCATTCTTTACTTTATGACCAAGATGTAAAAAGGAAAATATAAGTGAAATTTGTTAACTGAAAGAAAAATGTTAATTCAGAAAATGCATGCTGTTTTGTAGTTGAAATTGTTCGTCGTAGTATTGTATGTATTTAAAATGTCCGCAGAAATTTAGAGTTTATGTTTCTGTAGCAGCGGATTGTAAAGGTTTTGTTCCTTCCTCTTTTTAGTAGGTCACGACAGGTTTAGAGAAGGAGAAGGCAAAACAAATAAAGGAGTGGTCCTTAACACGGACATTTGCTTGTTGTGCTGTCCTCATTAGTGGCGCGGTGTGAAAATGAAGAAGAGGACACTGAAAGTGAGGGAGAATGAAACTGTGACGTACCCTGCGTCAAGGTCGGCTTCTTGAATTTTTCATTCGTTACATTGCCACGGGCTCCTCGGCTAACCACTCCCATCTGAGTGACTGCAGTGACCGGTTAGAGGCTATCCTTACATATTGAATCCAGTCATATGGGGTGGCTCCGGCGAGGAATTTTTTTCCTTAACTGTAAAAAAACCGTTTCTCACCCGTCGAGCTAGACCGCAAAATGCAGACGATAAGTCGAATCTATCAAACAAACAAATCACAACGTCTATCTCGTCACTTATATATATATATATATATATATATATATATATTTCTGAGATGAGGTAGTATTTACAGTATTTACATTATTCGGACTATTGTCCTCATTTTTGTTGCCATTTGTACGACGTTTAATAATAGATCATTCTATTTGTCTATATTTCTAAGATGAGGTAGTATTTACAGTATTTACATTATTCGGACTATTGTCCTCATCTTTGTTGCCATTTGTACGACGTTTAATAATAAATCATTCTGTTTGTCTATATTTCTGAGATGAGGTAGTATTTACAGTATTTACATTATTCGGACTATTGTCCTCATCTTTGTTGCCATTTGTACGACGTTTAATAATAGATCATTCTATTTGTCTATATTTCTAAGATGAGGTAGTATTTACAGTATTTACATTATTCGGACTATTGTCCTCATCTTTGTTGCCATTTGTACGACGTTTAATAATAAATCATTCTGTTTGTCTATATTTCTGAGATGAGGTAGTATTTACAGTATTTACATTATTCGGACTATTGTCCTCATCTTTGTTGCCATTTGTACGACGTTTAATAATAAATCATTCTGTTTGTCTATATTTCTGAGATGAGGTTGTATTTACAGTATTTACATTATTCGGACTATTGTCCTCATCTTTGTTGCCATTTGTACGACGTTTAATAATAGATCATTCTATTTGTCTGTATTTCTGAGATGAGGTAGTATTTACAGTATTTACATCATTCGGACTATTGTCCTCATCTTTGTTGCCATTTGTACGACGTTTAATAATAAATCATTCTGTTTGTCTATATTTCTGAGATGAGGTAGTATTTACAGTATTTACATTATTCGGACTATTGTCCTCATCTTTGTTGCCATTTGTACGACGTTTAATAATAAATCATTCTGTTTGTCTATATTTCTGAGATGAGGTAGTATTTACAGTATTTACATTATTCGGACTATTGTCCTCATCTTTGTTGCCATTTGTACGACGTTTAATAATAAATCATTCTGTTTGTCTATATTTCTGAGATGAGGTTGTATTTACAGTATTTACATTATTCGGACTATTGTCCTCATCTTTGTTGCCATTTGTACGACGTTTAATAATAGATCATTCTATTTGTCTGTATTTCTGAGATGAGGTAGTATTTACAGTATTTACATCATTCGGACTATTGTCCTCATCTTTGTTGCCATTTGTACGACGTTTAATAATAAATCATTCTGTTTGTCTATATTTCTGAGATGAGGTAGTATTTACAGTATTTACATTATTCGGACTATTGTCCTCATCTTTGTTGCCATTTGTACGCTCCGTTCTTATTGAGTTGCGAGGATATTCGAACTGAACTTTTTATGACAATCTCTGGTGTATATGATTCTTATTTCTTGTGCAAAGCCTCTTTTGATAGTCATGAGTTATCTCCCCCTAAGTTACTTATTCGCCACTGCTGTAGCCTGGTATTAAACTCATAATTCTTTGGGTCAAGTCGTGGGAAATAACCAACATCAATATCCACTAGGCCATGTGTCCTTAGGGACACGAACAACTAAAATTTTGCGACTTATAAACCTAATGTTCAGTCACCATTTCTTACCAGAATTCATATTGCAATTTTTGATGTTAATGGCTTTCTCTAGCATTTGTTTTACCAGAACCCATATTGCAATTTTTGACATTATTGACTTTCTTTACCACTCTGTATTACTGGATCCCATATTGTATTCATCTCTATGCTTGGTTGGCTCAGGAGACCTTTGTAGTCTAGCATATGCGCTGATTCCTTAAGTTAACGATTTTTCTATAGGTGTTCTCTATGATCTCCGTTCTCCCTCTCTACGCCTAATTTTTCTATCTCCTCTCGTGTTACGGCCTTGCCATGTTCTTATAGACTTTTTTTTTTTTTTTTTAATCGTATCACCCCGAGCAAGGCGGTAACGCCACTGATGTGCAGGGGGCTACGTAATAGTGAAAAGATTGGAAAAGATAAAGCCGGAAACCACATCCTAAACAGGGAACAAGGGATGAGCCTCTTAACCTGTTCAATAGACATGGGTGGAGTGTGAACCGGGCGATAGATAGATCTATCTACTCCAATTGAAAAAAAACCCTCAAAAAAAACAAAGTGAGAAGATCGGAAAAGAGAAAGCCGGAAACCACATCCTAAACAGGGAACAAGGGATGAGCCTCTTAACCTGTTCAATAAACAAGGGTTCCAAGTTTAGTGGGGGGCTCATTTTCTCATACAACGTTATAATAAATCGATCCTCCATTTTAGAACACTCGCGTTAGGGTCGCTTTGTTTGTTTTTTTTGTTTTTTTTTGTGACGTGTTAAGAGGGCGGCTTGTTTCTCTTTTCACGGCTACATGGAATGGCGTACACACCGTCCTTCAACATGTTACTCGGCTGAGGTACCTGCGAAATGTAGAACCACTTCTGAAATCGTCCTGATGTCATATGGACCACGGGTCCTTTATATTTTCTCCGATAACCCCTTTATATAGAGTAGACTGGCCGAGGCTGTTTGCTGAGAGTTGTTACCCTCAGGCACCCTTCCTTCCATGTTTGTTGAAGTTGTTGCCATGTACCCTGGATAAATGTTTCGTTGTAGGGTACTGCTTATACTGACCATTTCCTGTTCGTATGTCTCTGGGTAGCCGCTTAAGACTTTTGCTCAATGTAGGCAGCGGACGATCCTTTTCTTTACATTGTATGGGTGGTAGGAATTGAAGTTGAGGTATTGTGCGGTGAATGCTGGCTTACCGTATACGGATGTCTTGAACCCCACCTCTGTTCGAGTTATTAGCATATCCAGCAATGCCAATTTATTGTCATAGTGAACTCGATTGATGCCCTTACTGAGTTCACATGGTCCAGTTGCGTTTGGACCTCATCCTGGTCTGGTCAGAGTATGAAGGTGTCATTAACGTATCTCAGCCATACAGTTGGCTTTAGAGCTGTGGATTCTAATGCCATCACTTTAAAGTATTTCATATATATGTTTGCCAGTGATGGTGATAATGGCGATCCCATTGCTAAGCCTTCATATATGTTTGATCCTAATACGAAGTGTGTTGTTTGTGTGCAGAAGTCATCATCTCCATCATGTTATCTAGTGGAATACTTCTTCTAGGGATGAGTCTGTCCCTGACTACCGATATGCCTCCACAGTGGGTACCTTGGTGAACAGACTTACACGTCCAGACTCACAATCTCGTTGCATTGGATGGAAGCATCTTTGAATATTTCCACGAAGAGGGCGGAGTTTTGAACATATGATGATGACTTTCTTATCAGTGGTCAATTCCATCGACAAGGAAGCGACTCAGAGGGTGGCACACCGAGCCTAGGTTGTTAAAAATCGGACTGAGCGGAATACCGTCTTTATTAATCTTAGCTAGATCATATTTTTTTAATCATATCACCCCGAGCAAGGGGTAACGCCACCGATGTGCAGGGGGCTACGTAGAAGTGAAAAGATTGGAAAAGAGAAAACCGGAAACCGCATCCTAAATAGGAAACAAGGGATGAGCCTCTTCACCTGTTCAATAGACGTGGGTGGAGTGTGAACCGGGCGATAGTTTAGTCTATCTACTCCAATTGAAAAAAAAAAGGAAAAAAAAAGTTAGAAGATTGGAAAAGAGAAACCCGGAAACCGCATCCTAAACAGGAAACAAGGGATGAGCCTCTTCACCTGTTCAATAGATGTGGGTGGAGTGTGAACCGGGCGATAGTTTAGTCTATCTACTCCAATTGAAAAAAAAAAGAAAAAATTGAGAAGATTATAAAAGAGAAAACCGGAAACCGCATCCTAAACAGGAAACAAGGCTGAGCCTCTTCACCTGTTCAATAGACGTAGGTGGAGTGTGAACCGGGCGATAGTTTAGTTTATCTACTCCAATTGAAAAAAAAAAGAAAAAAAAAGTGAGAAGATTGGAAAAGAGAAAACCGGAAACCGCATCCTAAACCGCAAACAAAGGATGAGCCTCTTCACCTGTTCAATAGACGTGGGTGGAGTGTGAACCGGGCGATAGTTTAGTCTAGGATGGTCGCATATGTATCCTGGTCGTCGGTCACCTGCTGTTAACGACCGTTTTTCTATGCACGGACAAACTGCTAATGTTAATTGACCCTTAGTGAGCGACCACCTCCAGAACGCGACTAGCAACTAACATCAACGACTGAAAATCACTAATCAAGCGACCGCTTTAAAAAAATATCCATTTCGGTCGTATACTGCGAACTTCTAAATTGGAACAAACTAAATGGGTAATCTATTTCATTTTTTCGTTGATCTAAGCCAGGAACACTTCCTCATTGTTGTTCAAGGTATTTATCGCACTCTCTGTACTGATTTGGATAAATTCAGAAATAGGGAAAAACACAATTATGTCCCTTCCTCAAATGTCTATCTCTACCGTCATTTTTTTGTGTATCTAACTACTCTATTTCTATCTGGGTATATCTATCTCTATCTCTCTGTTTTTCTAACCCCACCCATGATCGCTGTCAGTTTTTTGTATATATATATTTTTTTTTCCATGTATTATCGCAGATTCTATTTTGATTCACTCACTTCTAAGAAAAAAAAACTGAAACCATATACTTTTTTTAAGTTCACTTAAGAAATATTTTTTGCGAATAAATATTTTGGTCTCTTGTTGACCGTTGTAAATACGCTTTTAAATTTTAAAATGAATTATGCTGAATAAATTTCTTTAAAGTGAGGCCATTCTCTCATGTTCTCATTTATGTATTACCAGATTACATGGTAAAATTCTAATATGAACATTCTGATGAATGGAATATGGCGTAAATAGGTCATTACTGTGAGCCTTTAGTAAGCGAACACCTGTCGTATGCGATCAGATTTTGATGGCAGTAGGGGTGGTCACATATGACAGGTTCCACTGAAAACCCTGAAAAATCTCGCTGAATTTTTTTTATTGTTGTGGCCTGTTAGGGCCAAAACGAAAGAGACAGCAAAAATAGGTACGTTGAACCAGCGGATTGAAATAACAGAACGTATATCCAAAATAAAAGTGTTACTAGTCAACAGATGGAAGTGTTTGACCGAACTGTCAAGGAGGCAGGCTTTTTAGCGTGTATATTATCATTATACACGCCCAATAGCCAGAGTGCTCTAATTCATTACTCAATGAGCGATACACATATAAATAGATTGACAAATAGTTATGAACAAACTGAGATAGATAGATAGATAGATAGATAGATAGATAGATAGATAGATAGATAGATAGATAGAATAGTTCATCTTCTCACCGCCCACAAGCTGTTCTCCGACAGGCAATATGGATTCCGATTTGACAGGTCCACAGCCGACCTGCTAACAACTGTAACTGAGTACATGCTACAGGCCCTTGATGAGTCTGACGAGGCTCGCGCGGTTGCTCTGGATATCTCCAAGGCTTTCGACAGGGTTTAGCGCCCTGGCCTCCTATGCAAACTACGCGGTTATGGTATTACCGGTCGCCTGCTTGACCTAATCCAATCTTTCTTAAATAACCGCAAAATGAAGGTCGTTCTGAATGGGGTGCCTCTTCGTCCTACAGCACGAATGCTGGTGTCCCACAAGGCTCTATCCTGGGCCCAACGCTCTTCCTTATTTTCATCAACGACCTCCCAGATGAGATCAAGTCCCAAGTAGGCATCTACGCAGATGGCACTACAATATACTCCCGCTCCAGTAAGAAACCTGTCGTGGTGGACAGACATAATCTCGCTGCTGACCTTGAGCGGGATCTACACTCTGTGGTGAACTGGGGCAAGAAGTGGCTTGTCAACTTCAATTCCTCTAAGACCAAGCTGTTGTCTGTCAACCATTACAGGCAACCTCTTCTGCCTCCCATAAGCATGGACCAGATGATTCTCCCGGAGAGTAATACACTACGCCTCCTCGGACTTACCCTGTCCTCAGACCTCAAATGGAACCACTATATTGAATCCATAGCAAAATCTACTGCTAAGAAGATTGGGTCACTATGTCGATCCAGGGTGTTTTTTCCACCTGAATCCATCCTGCATATATACAAGTCAACCATCCGTCCGTGCATGGAGTACTGCTGCCATTTATGGTCAGGTGCCCCTGCCGTTCTCCTCAGTGTTCTTGACAAGCTCCAAAGGAGAGTCTGTAATGTGATAGGTACTGATCTGGCGACTCGACTGCAGCCACTTCACCATCGTCGAAATGTGGCCTCCCTTTGTCTCTTCTACAAATACTTTCATGGCTTCTGCTCGGATGAGCTTAAGTCACTGATGCCTCCTCAACAGGTGTTTACCCGTGCAACCAGACTGGCAACTGGGTCCCACCCATTCACAGTCAGGTTAGCCAAACGCAGACGACAATTCTACTCCTGCAGCTTCCTCTCTCGCACTTCCCGCCTGTGGAACTCACTCCCGTATTCTTGCTTTTTTGACGGCTACGACCTCCAGAAATTTAAAAGCAAAGTCAATACTCACCTACTAACCACTGGACTCTAGCTCTCTCCCCACCCCTGTATAACCTTCCCTTTCTCTCCACCTATGTATCTGTCATCGCACCTGCTTTCTATTGTTCCTTTCTAACTAGTTTGTACTCCTCACTCTTTTCTAATTAATCTTTTTACATTTATGTAGCCCCCTGCACATCAGTGGCGTTTCTGCCTTGCTCGGGGTGAAATGATTAAAAAAAAAAAAGAGATAGAAAGAAAGAAAGATAGATAGATAGATAGATAGATAAGAGCCCACTAAAATAAAAAGAGAGAGAGAGAGAGAGAGAGAGAGAGAGAGAGAAAGAAAGATAGACAGCAAGAGATATATAGGAAAACTGCTTTAAGAATTTTATTATTAAAAATTTTTAATGAATTATGCTGAATAAATTTCTTTAAAGTTAGTCCATTTTCTTATGCTCTCATTTATTTATTACCAAATTACAAGGTAAAATTCTAATATGTACATTCTGATGAGGGGAATATACATTCCTGGTGTAAATAGGTCATTACTGTGAGCCTTTAGTAAGCGAACACCTGTCGTATGCGACCAGTTTTTGATGGCAGTAGGGATGGTCACACACGACAGTTTCAACTATATATATATATATATATATATATATATATATTAAAATACGTACCTACAATAAAGTAGCACTAATTAAAGACTAAAGTCCGAAAAACTAACGCTAACTTATCAGTAACGTAAATCGTCAACAACCCAACGAGGACTACCACGTGGGTTAAAGGGGAAGAAAAAAAAGAAACAAACAAAGCCCGATAACAATGAGTCAAGAGCTTGTTTGAAAGAAGAAAAAAAATCCCAAGACGAAAACCTTAACAGCAGAGAGCTCAATACGAAAGTACGAAAGTAGAGCAAACTTGCCCTGACGATCCGTTGCGTGAAACCGCGGTCGGTCTTTGGCTCATCTTTAGATCTAGTGTTATATATATATATATATATATATATATATATATATATATATATATATATATATATATATATATATAAATATATATATATATACACATATATATATATATATATATATATATATATCTGTGTATATATATATATATATATATATATATATATATATATATATTAGAAAAAGCAGTAGATTATATTATGCAAAATTTATAAGGCCTACGCTAAAAGTTAAGGAACGATGTTATTAATTTGCAGAAAATTTTAATTTACATTGTTAAAAATCTCGATGGAGCTTTTCAACAACAAGTAAAAGTTCACTTATCATTAGGACTTTATTTTTAAGCAATATGGCAAATTCTACGCGCAAAACGCTCTCTTTTGAAGAAGAAACTCATTATCGCTTCCTATCAACCTAGACAGTTTCAGAAATTTCTGATATTGTTCATAGGTCTAAAAGTGTCGTTCATCGTGTAATTAGCAGGTATAAAACCGATAAAACGTTAGATGCAAAACCAAAATCCGGCAGACCTCCAAAAACTTCGCAAAGAGAAGATCGTAGAATTGTTAGAATATCTACAAGAAAACCGTTTTGAAACTGCTACATCAATTGACCGTAAATTTAACGAAAAACACAGATAATAAGATCTCAAAGAAAACAGTTGCTCGCAGGTTAAAAATGCAGGATTGCATGCCCGTATTCCAGCTTCGAAACCTCTCATTTCAAATCGAGACCAAAGAGCACGACTGGAGTATGCGAAAGAATATGTTTGAACTGACACACAATCGGATACAGTATATCTCAGTGACAAGTTCAAGTTTACTATATTTGGTTCTGAGGGCAAAACTTACGTACACCGTAGAACAGGTGAAAAACTGTCTTCTTAATGTGTCAAGAAAACAGTCAAGTTTGGTGGCGGCAGTGTGATGGTGTGGGGAATGATTTCATCTGCAGGAGTTGGCCCTATCATCCGCGTACAGGGCAATATCAATGCTGAGATTTACAAAAAGTTTCTTCAACAGCATGAGATACACAATCTTTATGAATCTCCTATTTTCATGCAGGATAATGCACCTTGCCACAAGGCTCTGAAGGTTATGGCTTTATTTGAAGAAGAAGGAATCGCCCTAATGCAGTGGCCAGCCCAGAGCCCAGAGCCCAGAGCCCAGAGCCCCGACCTGAATCCAATAGAAAATGTTTGGAAAATAATTAAAGAAAGGGCTCAGAAAGGAAAACCGAAAAACCAGGATCACCTATGGGAGTTATTGAAAGATGAATGGGAGGAAATTACTGCTGATTTTTGCAAGAAATTAATTAGATCTTGTGGTCGATGATGCAGAGAAGTCATTGCAAATAAGGGGATGTTTACCAAATATTAAACTTTGTTGATATTTTGTTCAAAATCAAGTATTAACGAGATCGTTCCTTAACTTTCGTCCAGTAGCTTATTTCATTTGTTCTGTTTAATTTTTATTAAAAAAAAACTATTATGTAAATTCTTGTAACTTTGTATAATATTTATGCATTACACCCTAATCTTTATTGGGTAAAAATTTCATTGCTAATCATGCATTAATTTTTATGTAATACACATATTTATGTCTTTGTTGTTTCCGTTCCTTATAATATGTTCGCTACTGTATACTGCAGCACGGAAATGACAAACAAAACACTCTCGATATCAAGATCAAACAATCAACACTCAACAAAATTTATTGTAAATGTAGCAACAGCATACTAAAATAGATATAACATTTATATACTACAGGGTGGCCGTTAAAAGACTGAATGATATAAAACACTGCTGGGTAGGTATCTCTGGGTAGTAAAGTTTGCATCATTTGAATCTTGATTGAAACATTTTTAAATCTAGTTTCAGGTTCTTCTAAAGCGATGTTCCGAGGGTGCCTAGCTGAGCAGACCGACGACGTGTAGAAGCTGGTGGATCCTTAAGGACACTCTGCCGTTCAGCTTCCAGGGCTGAGTCAATTCACACAGTGCGCTTAGGAAGATTGCCGATTGATTCAGTTCTTTTAAAACGAGCGATTAATTTCCGAAAGATAGTATCGCTAGGAGATTCTCTGACATTGGAATGTTGCCGATATCTTTCTCTGAATTTGAATAATTGATATTTCACTGGAAAAATAAATTTACATATTTTATATATACTAGCAGTATAACCCGGCGTTGCTCGGGTGTAATGTAAAGCTTTATGGATCTAATCCATGGTCCTGGAGCTCAGACTCAGCCTAAAGAATATTTGAAATAATAAAATAATTGCGACAATTTACCAATCGCACCTAGTATATATATATATAAGTAGCATAGCACGGCGTTGCTCTGGTGTAATAAAAGCTTTAAAACTAATCCATGGTCCTGGAGCTCAGACTCTTTGGACGTTGGCAGGAAAGACCAAAAAGCAATAGTTGTTTCCAGTTAAAGCGAAACCGTAGACTGAAAGAAAAATGAATGGATGTAAGTCAAATTTTGATTTCCTGGTATCGATATCAAATAAGTTTTTTCGTCGTAAACTGAATTTTGAAGGCTAAATAAGTCCTCTGAGTAAATGGTATCATGGCTGAGACTAAGAACTACAATTATACCTACTTAGAGCCAAACCTGAAGCAAAAACTAAAATAAATGGGCTGAAAAAATACAGACATACAGGCAGATAAACAGACACACACATCATCATCTTGCCTTATATATATATATATATATATATATATATATATTATCGATTTTCTGCAACCTTGAAACTTTTGAATATCGTTTCTTATGGCTTTGTCTATGAGTGTATCAAATTTGATAAAAATCGGTCCACCTCATCTAAAACCCGATTTTTCGATTATCGATTTTCGATATTCATCGGGGGTACCTCGACACAAAACCTAAGAACACTCGCAGACGCTTATAGTCCAACTGTGTAAATAGTCTATAGGTAACGGACACACACACACAGGCATACACACACAGACACACACACATACGCACACACAGACAAAGTTCCATTTATAAATAAATTTATATATATATATATATATATATATATATATATATATATATATATATTATCTTACATGTATGGCACACGACTGGAAGTTTCATGCGTTATGCAGTCATCAGGTGCGTATTTTAAACTGACAGTTTTTGAATTTAGGTTCACTCGTTTTCAATGGGAATTAAATCTTACAAAGTTAAGTTACTGCTCTTTTAATAACAAGATTACAAATTTAAATATTCTACGGTTACATGTAGATAACAATTTAAATGTAAATTTGAAATTAAAATTAAAATTAAAAATAACAAAAGCAGTTCGAAGAAATCAAAGGCAGTGTCATGTTTCTTAAAGATTTAAATATTCAAATATTACATGTTAATAAAAATGTAGGGAAAATGAAATTGCCATTCTCTCTCTCTCTCATATATATATATATATATATATATATATATATTATAAATTATAATTTCGAACATGTACAATTTTTTTTATATCAACTACAAAGTGTACATTTTGCTTCAACATTGAAATTACAATGTCTCATCAGGTTGTGTGGAAAGGAATGGAAGGCCTTTTCTTTTATTTGGCGAGTTGTGTGTGGGATGTTGGTGGGGGTTAGCGACAAGGGAATAAGTCTTGTAAATTGTCCGTTAGAATTTTGAAAGAAGTGGGGTGGGTAGGGAATATAGTTGATTAATGAAAGTGTCGGGAATTTTGTAGACGGATTTAATATTAGAAGGTGGGGTAAGGTTTTATGGCCTCATGAGTTTATTCTTTGGGTTTAAAATACTAACACACAGGAAAATCTCAATAGAAACGAAGAAAAGAGTGCTAGACTGCTACGTGATGTCAGTTCTTCAATACGGCTGTGAATGCTGGACAATATCATCGAAAATGAGGACAAAACTGGAAGCGGCCGAAATGTGGTTCTACAGAAGGATGCTACGGATATCGTGGACTGAGCATACAAGCAACAACGAGGTGTTAGAAAGAATGGCAACAAAAAGGAAATTGATGCTGAGCATCAGGAAGAGACAACTGAAGTTCCTGGGACATGCAATGAGGAAGGAGAGCCTGGAGAACCTGATACTGACTGGACAGATAGAAGGAAGGAGAGACAGAGGAAGATGACGGAACGGGGGTTGCCAGGAGCAACAGGATCAAACATACTAAGAGCCACAAGGGATAGGGAGACGTGGAGATCCATGATCGCCTACGTCCTGAAGGGACAGGGCACATAGAAGAAGAAGAAGAAGAGGGGAAAAGTAAGGAGGGGTAAGGGTTGGGAGGAACAGGATTGGACCTATGTTTAATGTTTATTTGTACTACTATAGAATATTTATGTATTTAAACACAGTTTTTATAATTTTTTTTTAAAATCATATCACCCCAAGCAAGGCGAAAACGCCACTGATGCGCAGGGGGCTACGTAAGCGTGAAAAGATTGGAAAAGAGAAAACCGGAAACCACATCCTAAACAGGAAACAAGGGAGGAGCCTCTTCACCTGTTCAATAGATGTGGGTGAAGTGTGAAGCGGGCGATAGTTTAATCTATCTACTCCAATTGAAAAACAAAATAAATAAAAGAGTGAAAAGATTGGAAAAGAGAAAGCCAGGAACCACATCCTAAACAGGAAACAAAGGATGAGCCTCTTCACCTGTTCAATAGACGTGGGTGGAGTGTGAACCGGGCGATAGATGAGTCGATCTACTCCAATTGAAAAAAAAAATAAAAGAGTGAAAAGATTGGAAAAGAGAAATCCGGAAACCACATCCTAAACAGGAAACGAGGGATCAACCTCTTCACCTGTTCAATAGACGTTTATCTAATTTTATATATTTAACCTTAATTTTAAATTTAGGAATCACTTTTTTCTATAAAACTTTAAATTAGATTATAGTTTGTGGTGTGTAATAGGTAAAATTTGATGTAAGAGTGTTGTTAATACTATAAAGGTTTATCGTCTCTAAGGTGTCCTAGCGTTGGTTTTTGCAGTATTTTTTAGCATGATTGTAATGTTAGTTCTTTAACTATTCATGTATTTAATGATTTCAATTTTTTCTTGATGACAAAGGAAACGTGGTTCCTTTATTGATTTAGATGTTCTTGCTTGTAAAAATATACTCAGTTTTAATCCGAGATTATGGACAATATGGTTAAATAAAATAAAGACAAGAGGAAAACTGTATTTTAAATCGCCTACGCGATTACGGACGAAACGCGTAGGCGATTTAAAATACAGTTTTTCTCTTGTCTTTATTTTATTTAACCATGTTCTTGCTTGTTTGAGGATTTTCCATTTAACTTTAGGTGTTTTATTTTCGTTTTTTTAACTTCCAAAATTATTTGGAAAGAGACGACAGGTTTTTACACTTTCTCGTAGTCATTTTAATCCTTAAGGGGTGCTCTGTAAATGAACAAGTAATGGCGTTTTGAAACCGTTCAGATTTTCAGTGGCCACCTTATATATATGTTTGTGTGCGTGTGTGTTTGTGTGATTGTACACTAGATTCTCGGGGGTAAATAGTAAGGCCTGCTTGGCTTTAAGATAATTACGATGGCTAAAGAATTTACGTACAAATATTGTCACGAGGTTCTTCTTCTTCTTCTTCTATGTGCCCTGTCCTTTCAGGACGTAGGCGATCATGGCTTTCCACATCTCCCTATCCCTGGTGGCTCTTAGCACACTTTCTCCTGTTACACCAAGTAACCCTCGTTCCGTCATTCACCTGATGAGACCCTTCAAATATATTATCTGCCTCTTTCCACTGTCACTTTTCCCCTTTATCTGGCCTGTTAGTATCAGGTTCTCCAAGCACTCCTTCCTCATTGCATATCCCAGGAACTTTAGCTGTCTCTTGCTGATGTTCAATATTAATTTCCCTTATCGTTTCCATCCTTTCCAAGACCTCGTCATTGCTCCCATGCTCGATCCATGATATTCTCAGCATCCTTCTGTAGAACCACATTTCAGTTGTTTCAAGTTTTTCCTTCATCTTCGATGATATTGTCCAGCATTCACTGCCATATTGAAGAACTGACATTACATAGCAATCCAGTACTCTCTTGTTTGTTTCTAGCGAAATCGTCCTGTTTCTTAATACCTTACTCAAGTTCTGGAATGCTTCCTTCGCCATGCCAGTTCGCCTTCGGACCTCTGCGTCACACTTTCCGTCTTCAGTTAGAACACTTCCCAGTTATTTAAATTTTTGTACCTGCTTGTATCTCCGTCCTGTATTAGGCATTTTGGGTTGCCGTTTTTGCTGATGACCATACATTCTTTTTTTTCTTGCAGTTTATTTGTCGTCCTTTCTTGTCACTCTCTTCACCTACCTTCTGTAGGAGGTCTTGTAGTTTCCTTTCCGTGTCTGTTATCAGCATTGTATCATCTGCGTACCTTATGTTGTTTAAATTGTGGCCTCCGATGACGAATCCTGAAGACGTTCGATTACGTAGTCCGGTAGATATCACTGATTAAAGACGTAGGCCTTATAAACTGTTTTTCAAAGACCATGATCTTAACTAACGCTAAGATCATAAATTTCGTAGATGTTGTATTCGATCTGAGCAATGGCCTGTACAAACCATACACGAAGGAAAACGAACAAGTTGTGACATTTTCAAAACCTTCAGCCTGCCATATCCCTTTGAGACATAGATAAATTCGGCCCCTCCAAATCTGGAATCATGACAATGGCCGAACAGGAGTATTTTCAATTTAAGCCTTTTTTTTTCTTTTGATATTTTGCTTTACGTTGGAGAAAACAAATATGTTTTTCTACAGGGTTGGATATTTTTTATACATATATGTAATAGTGGGTTATTCATTCTTTTCCTGTTTATAGTGGAGAGTCCGTCCTAGCGAAGGGTAATTGTGTATTGTTGAAGATTGACGGAATTTGGCCTTGTTGAAGATAGCCCACTATAAGTCATAAAATGATTATAAGTCAAGAAAAGCAAATTGAGTTGAAAAATAGCATTTTATATATACACATATCAAATAAGGTTTTTGACAATTAAAGTAATACTTGAAGTATAGGTCCAACCGATGTTAAAATGTTCATGGCAATAAATGCTGAAAAGAGAATTAATGCTTAAGAATGTGGGAGCGCTAAGTAAGGAATGTCTTCGAGGTATTCGCTCCTTAGGTCAGTAAGTAGTTTTGAGACAGTGAAAGATAAGATGAGAGGGAAGGGGGGTAGCATAGTAAGCCGCTTGACATAGGTCAAGGGGGATGCTGATTACACTCGTCTCCCTCGAGTCAGTCCGTGTGAGTCTGTCTGTCTGGCGATGCTTTCTGTGTCGGCTTTTTATATCTTCTTTTTGGATCGCAGCAGATTATTTGGGAATTTTTTTTTAATCGTATCAGCCCGAGCCAGGCGGTAACGCCACTGATGTGCAGGGGGCTACGTAATAGTGAAAAGATTGGAAAAGAGAAAGCCGGAACCCACATCCTAAACAGGGAACAAGGGATGAGCCTCTTAACCTGTTCAATAGACGTGGGTGGAGTGTGAACCAGGCGATAGATGGATCTATCTACTCCAATTGAAAAAAACAAAAAAAAACAAAGTGAGATGATTGGAAAAGAGAAAGCCGGAAACCACATCCTAAACAGGGAACAAGGGATGAGCCTCTTAACCTGTTCAATAGACGTGGGTGGCATATTTATATTTGATTCTGGGCTTCCCATTGGCCGATAAATAAAATTCGCTTAGGCTCGTGAACAGAAAATTTAATATTTAATTAATTTTAGTTTTCAACCGGAACATCTGCGCGAACCCGGATGCGCACCGACGAGTATTGGTCATTTGCTTTCTGGTCGTTAATCCGGTTCATCGCTTTTGCTCGGTCGGTATTACCACATTATAAAATTCTCTGTGAGAACAGCATTTATTCATTCATTCATTCGTTTCATTTCTCCGTTCCAAGTTATAGTTACATGGCGACTCGTCTTAATATTATATATTTACGAACAAAGTAGGGAATACGAATAAGATATATTAAGGAAAATTATGATAAATCCCTTCAGAGAGAACAAAGAAGATGAACACAAATAGGAGAAACATATTGCAAACTTGATAAATATAAAAAATTGAGATAGGAATGACAAAAATTTAGATAGAAACGAATAAATTGAGATATATAGGACGAAATAGAGATAGAAACATCTATATAAATCAATTTAGAAAGATGAGTAGATAGATACGAATGAATATAGAGATATTAATGGGCAGATAGATATGAATAAATTTAGAGAGATTAATGGGTAGATAGATATGAATAAATTTAGAGAGATTAATGGGTAGATAGTTATGAATAAATTTAGAGAGATTAATGGGTAGATAGATATGAATAAATTTAGAGAGATAAATGGGTAGATAGTTATGAATAAACTTAAAAAGATAAATAGGTAGATAGATATGAATAAATTTAGAGAGATTAATGGGTAGATAGATATGAATAAATTTAGAGAGATTAATGGGTAGATAGATATAAATAAATTTAGAGAGATTAATGGGTAGATAGATATGAATAAATTTAAGGAGATTAATGGGTAGATAGATATGAATAAATTTAGAGAGATTAATGGGTAGATAGATATGAATAAATTTAGAGAGATTAATGGGTAGATAGATATAAATAAATTTAGAGAGATTAATGGGTAGATAGATATGAATAAATTTAGAGAGATTAATGGGTAGATAGATATGAATAAATTTAGAGAGATTAATGGGTAGATAGATATGAATAAATTTAGAGAGATTAATGGGTAGATAGATATAAATAAATTTAGAGAGATTAATGGGTAGATAGATATGAATAAATTTAGAGAGATAAATGAGTAGATAGATATGAATAAATTTAGAGAGATTAATGGGGAGATAGATATGAATAAATTTAGAGAGATTAATGGGTAGATAGATATGAATAAATTTAGAGAGATTAATGGGTAGATAGATATGAATAAATTTAGAGAGATTAATGGGTAGATAGATATGAATAAATTTAGAGAGATTAATGGGTAGATAGATATGAATAAATTTAAGGAGATTAATGGGTAGATAGATATGAATAAATTTAGAGAGATTAATGGGTAGATAGATATAAATAAATTTAGAGAGATTAATGGGTAGATAGATATGAATAAATTTAGAGAGATTAATGGGTAGATAGATATGAATAAATTTAGAGAGATTAATGGGTAGATAGATATGAATAAATTTAGAGAGATTAATGGGTAGATAGTTATGAATAAACTTAAAAAGATAAATAGGTAGATAGATATGAATAAATTTGGAGAGATTAATGGGTAGATAGATATGAATAAATTTAGAGAGATTAATGGGTAGATAGATATGAATAAATTTAGAGAGATTAATGGGTAGATAGATATGAATAAGAGAGATTAATGGGTAGATAGATATAAATAAATTTAGAGAGATTAATGGGTAGATAGATATGAATAAATTTAGAGAGATTAATGGGTAGATAGTTATGAATAAACTTAAAAAGATAAATAGGTAGATAGATATGAATAAATTTGGAGAGATTAATGGGTAGATAGATATGAATAAATTTAGAGAGATTAATGGGTAGATAGATATGAATAAATTTAGAGAGATTAATGGGTAGATAGATATGAATAAATTTAGAGAGATTAATGGGTAGATAGATATGAATAAATTTGGAGAGATTAATGGGTAGATAGGTATGAATAAATTTAGAGAGATTAATGGGTAGATAGATATGAATAAATTTAGAGAGATTAATGGGTAGATAGATATGAATAAATTTAGAGAGATTAATGGGTAGATAGATATGAATAAATTTAGAGAGATTAATGGGTAGATAGATATGAATAAATTTAGACAGATAAATGGGTAGATAAATATGAATAAATTTAGAGAGATTAATGGGCAGATAGATATGAATAACATAAATGTGTAGATAGATGAAGTTCAATTTAGAGTGATAAATGTGTTTATAGATCCGAAAAAGTTAGATAGATAGATAGATAGATAGATAGATAGATAGATATGAAATGACTGAGATAGATAGATAGATAGATAGATAGATAGATAGATAGATTTTCTAAACATATACTGTTAAATATAACAGACAATGAATGTCTATTATGTTTAATCATGAGCCGTTCTAAACGTCGTATTTTGGCTTTAATTTCAGTTGAAAATAATAACAAAAATTCTCCAACATTTGGATAATTTTTTATTAAGTTGGTTCTAAGCTCTCGGCTTACATGAGCCGTCTTCAGAGAGGTTACAAGGACGTTATCACGAAAACATCCACCATCAGCGACGATTTTATCTTGTGTTGACGTAAAACTCCAGGAAGCAACGGCAACAGTTACCAAAAATAGCAAACGCAGTTCGCAAATTTGCAATGCTATTCTATGACGTCACACCGCGTGATAGCTCAAAAAGATAACAGAACCATATATTTAGATGCAATGTAATGTGTTATGATAGATAGATACGAACAATTTGAGATATATACGACAATATTGAGATAGATAGATAGATAGATAGATAGATAGATAGATAGATAGATAGATAGATAGATAAGCAGTATAGCCCGGCGTTGCTTGGATATAATGAAAGCTTTAAAACTAATCCATGGGTCTGGAGCTCAGACTCTTTGGACGTTGGCACGAAAGACTAAAAAGCAATAGTTGTTTCCAGTTAAAGTGAAACCATAGACTGAAAGAAAAATGAATGGATGTAAGTCAAATTTTGATTTCCTGCTATCGATATCAAATAAGTTTTTTCGTCGTAAACTGAATTTTGAAGGCTAAATAAGTCCTCTGAGTAAATGCTATCATGGCTGAGACTAAAAACTACAATTATACCTACTTAAAGCCAAACCCGAAGCAAAAACTAAAATAAAAGACATATAGGCAGATAAACAGATACACACACACAAACATCTTGCCTTGTATATATATATATATATATATATATATATATATATATATATATATATATATATATTATCGTTTTTCTCACTATTGTAAGAACTGCAACCTTGAAACTTCTAAATATCGTTTCTTATGTCTTTGTCTATAAGTGTATCAAATTTGATTAAAAGCGAACCACTCTTTCTATAACCCGATTTTTTTCGATTATCGATTTTCGATATTTATCGGGGGTACCTCGACACAAACCCTAGCTATGAACACTCGCAGACGCTTATAGTACAACTGTGTAAATTTTCAAGAAAATTGGTTCAGTCGTTTCGGAGTCTATAGGTAACGGATATACACACACACAAAGACAAAATTCCATTTATAAATAAGTTTAGATATGACGAAGATAGATACAAACAAATTTAGAAAATGTATAGATAGACAGATAGATAGATAGATAGATAGATAGATAGATAGATAGATATGAATAAATTTAAATAGATTGTTGTAGAGAAATTATAAATAAAAAGCTTACGAGTTATATATTCGTGAAATACTCCCGCGCCGTTCAGCTGACGTTTCCCACTCTCTTCCATCTATGCTAGGCATCTGACATGTTTTATTTGGCCTGCCAATCATCTGTCTCCAGTGCAACCGGCGCATGCGTCTTACATCCCGACCATTTAGCGATTGCGTCAACACTGCTGAGAAATGTAGCTTGGAGCGCACATCGACAAACAATATGGACGACACCGATAGATGTCAGCCAGAACCACAAGACGACACAACGTTGTTTGCGGGCCATAAAATCAAGAGGATATTCCAGCAGAGATCAGATAAAATCAGACAGACGACACTCTACGAATTGTCTAACGTCGAGTAGAGAATGATCTCCAATGATAGGGCTATGTGCAAAATGATAAAGTAGTACTTGGTAAGGCGGATACGATTTCTTCTTTATAATTGCACCGATATTGACATAGCAAATGCCAAAAGCAGATATAGAAATTCATTGGAGATGATTTTAATACAAGCTTTTAAAGCAACCATTGATATATAAGGTAGGATTTCTTTCGTTCTCTCTAATGATTACATATATAGTGACATAGCAAATGCCAAAAGCAGATATAGAAATTCATTGGAGATGATTTTAATACAAGCTTTTAAAGCAACCATTGATATATAAGGTAGGATTTCTTTCGTTCTCTCTAATGATTACATATATAGTGACATAGCAAATGCCAAAAGCAGATATAGAAATTCATTGGAGATGATTTTAATACAAGCTTTTAAAGCAACCATTGATATATAAGGTAGGATTTCTTTCGTTCTCTCTAATGATTACATATATAGTGACATAGCAAATGTCAAAAGCAGATATATAGAAATTCATTGGAGATGATTTTAATACAAGCTTTTAAAGCAACCGATATATAAGGTAGATTTCTTCGTTCTCTCTAATGATTACATATATAGTGACATAGCAAAATGCCAAAAGCAGATATAGAAATTCATTGGAGATGATTTTAATACAAGCTTTTAAAGCAACCATTGATATATAAGGTAGGATTTCTTTCGTTCTCTCTAATGATTACATATATAGTGACATAGCAAATGCCAAAAGCAGATATAGAAATTCATTGGAGATGATTTTAATACAAGCTTTAAAGCAACCATTGATATAGTAAGGTAGATTTCTTTCGTTCTCTCTAATGATTACATATATAGTGACATAGCAAATGCCAAAAGCAGATATAGAAATTCATTGGAGATGATTTAAATACAAGCTTTTAAAGCAACCATTGATATATAAGGTAGGATTTCTTTCGTTCTCTTAATGATTACATATAGTGACATAGCAAATGCCAAAAGCAGATATAGAAATTCATTGGAGATGATTTTAATACAGTTTAAAGCAACCATTGATATATAAGGTAGGATTTCTTTTGTTCTCTCTAATGATTACATATATAGTGACATAGCAAATGCCAAAAGCAGATATAGAAATTCATTGGAGATGATTTTAATACAAGCTTTTAAAGCAACCATTGATATATAAGGTAGATTTTCTGTTCTCTTAATGATTACATATATAGTGACATAGCAAATGTCAAAAGCAGATATAGAAATTCATTGGAGATGATTTTAATACAAGCTTTTAAAGCAAACTGATATATAAGGTAGGATTTCTTCGTTCTCTCTAATGATTACATATATAGTGACATAGCAAATGTCAAAAGCAGATATAGAAATTCATTGGAGATGATTTTAATACAAGCTTTTAAAGCAACCATTGATATATAAGGTAGGATTTCTTTCGTTCTCTTCTAATGATTACATATATAGTGACATAGCAAATGTCAAAAGCAGAGATATAGAAATTCATTGGAGATGATTTTAATACAAGCTTTTAAAGCAACCATTGATATATAAGGTAGGATTTCCTTTCGTTCTCTCTAATGATTACATATATAGTGACATAGCAAATGTCAAAAGCAGATATAGAAATTCATTGGAGATGATTTTAATACAAGCTTTTAAAGCAACCATTGATATATAAGGTAGATTTCTTCGTTCTCTCTAATGATTACATATATAGTGACATAGCAAATGCCAAAAGCAGATATAGTGAAATTCATTGGAGATGATTTTAATACAAGCTTTTAAAGCAACCATTGATATATAAGGTAGGATTTCTTTCGTTCTCTCTAATGATTACATATATAGTGACATAGCAAATGCCAAAAGCAGATATAGAAATTCATTGAGATGATTTTAATACAAGCTTTTAAAGCAACCATTGATATATAAGGTAGGATTTCTTCGTTCTCTCTAATGATTACATATATAGTGACATAGAAAATGCCAAAAGCAGATATAGAAATTCATTGGAGATAATTTTAATACAAGCTTTTAAAGCAACCATTGATATATAAGGTAGGATTTCTTTCGTTCTCTCTAATGATTACATATATAGTGACATAGCAAATGCCAAAAGCAGATATAGAAATTCATTGGAGATGATTTTAATACAAGCTTTTAAAGCAACCATTGATATATAAGGTAGGATTTCTTTCGTTCTCTCTAATGATTACATATATAGTGACATAGAAAATGCCAAAAGCAGATATAGAAATTCATTGGAGATGATTTTAATACAAGCTTTTAAAGCAACCATTGATATATAAGGTAGGATTTCTTTCGTTCTCTCTAATGATTACATATATAGTGACATAGCAAATGCCAAAAGCAGATATAGAAATTCATTGGAGATGATTTTAATACAAGCTTTTAAAGCAACCATTGATATATAAGGTAGGATTTCTTTCGTTCTCTCTAATGATTACATATATAGTGACATAGCAAATGCCAAAAGCAGATATAGAAATTCATTGGAGATGATTTTAATACAAGCTTTTAAAGCAACCATTGATATATAAGGTAGGATTTCTTTCGTTCTCTCTAATGATTACATATATAGTGACATAGCAAATGCCAAAAGCAGATATAGAAATTAATTGGAGATGATTTTAATACAAGCTTTTAAAGCAACCATTGATATATAAGGTAGGATTTCTTTCGTTCTCTCTAATGATTACATATATAGTGACATAGCAAATGCCAAAAGCAGATATAGAAATTCATTGGAGATGATTTTAATACAAGCTTTTAAAGCAACCATTGATATATAGAGTAGGATTTCTTTCGTTCTCTCTAATGATTACATATATAGTGACATAGCAAATGCCAAAAGCAAGATATAGAAATTCATTGGAGATGATTTTAATACAAGCTTTTAAAGCAACCATTGATATATAAGGTAGGATTTCTTTCGTTCTCTCTAATGATTACATATATAGTGACATAGCAAATGTCAAAGCAGATAGAAATTCATTGGAGATGATTTTAATACAAGCTTTTAAAGCAACCATTGATATATAAGGTAGGATTTCTTTCGTTCTCTCTAATGATTACATATATAGTGACATAGCAAATGCAAAAGCAGATATAGAAATTCATTGGAGATGATTTTAATACAAGCTTTTAAAGCAACCATTGATATATAAGGTAGGATTTCTTTCGTTCTCTCTAATGATTACATATATAGTGACATAGCAAATGTCAAAAGCAGATATAGAAATTCATTGGAGATGATTTATTAAAGCTTTTAAAGCAACCATTGATATATAGGTAGGATTTCTTTCGTTCTCTCTAATGATTACATATATAGTGACATAGCAAATGCAAAAGCAGATATAGAAATTCATTGGAGATGATTTTAATACAAGCTTTTAAAGCAACCATTGATATATAAGGTAGGATTTCTTTCGTTCTCTCTAATGATTACATATATAGTGACATAGCAAATGCCAAAAGCAGATATAGAAATTCATTGGAGATGATTTTAATACAAGCTTTTTCAGCAGCCATTGATATATAAGGTAGGATTTCTTTCGTTCTCTCTAATGATTACATATATAGTGACATAGCAAATGTCAAAGCAGATATAGAAATTCATTGGAGATGATTTTAATACAAGCTTTTAAAGCAACCATTGATATATAAGGTAGGATTTCTTTCGTTCTCTCTAATGATTACATATATAGTGACATAGCAAATGCAAAAGCAGATATGAAATTCATTGGAGATGATTTTAATACAAACTTTTAAAGCAACCATTGATATATAAGGTAGGATTTCTTTCGTTCTCTCTATTGATTACATATATAGTGACATAGAAAATGCCAAAAGCAGATATAGAAATTCATTGGAGATGATTTTAATACAAGCTTTAAAAATAATAGCATTGATACTAGGTAGGATTTCTTTCGTTCTCTCTAATGATTACATATATAGTGACATAGCAAATGCCAAAAGCAGACTATGAAATTCGTGGAGATGATTTAATACAAGCTTTTAAAGCAACCATTGATATATAAGGTAGGATTTCTTTCGTTCTCTCTAATGATTACATATATAGTGACATAGAAAATGCCAAAAGCAGATATAGAAATTCATTGGAGATGATTTTAATACAAGCTTTAAAGCAACCATTGATATATAAGGTAGGATTTCTTTCGTTCTCTCTAATGATTACATATATAGTGACATAGCAAATGCCAAAAGCAGATATAGAAATTCATTGGAGATGATTTTAATACAAGCTTTTAAAGCAACCATTGATATAAAGGTAGGATTTCTTTCGTTCTCTCTAATGATTACATATATAGTGACATAGCAAATGCCAAAAAAGCAGATATGAAATTCATTGATAATTTTAACCTAGCTTTTAAGCAACCACTGTGATATATAAGGTAGGATTTCTTTTAGTTCTCTCTAATGATTACATATATAGTGACATAGCAAATGTCAAAAGCAGATATAGAAATTCATTGGAGATGATTTTAATACAAGCTTTTAAAGCAACCATTGATATATAAGGTAAGTTTCTTTCGTTCTCTCTAATGATTACACATATATAGTGACATAGCAAATGCCAAAGCAGATATAGAAATTCATTGGAGATGATTTTAATAAAAACTTTAAAGCAACCATTGATATATAAGGTAGGATTTACTTTAGTTCTCTCTAATGATTACATATATAGTGACATAGCAAATGCCAAAAGCAGATATAGAAATTCATTGGAGATGATTTTAATACAAGCTTTTAAAGCAACCATTGATATATAGGTAGGATTTCTTTCGTTCTCTCTAATGATTACATATATAGTGACATAGCAAATGCAAAAGCAGATATAGAAATTCATTGGAGATGATTTTAATACAAGCTTTTAAAGCAACCATTGATATATAAGGTGGGATTTCTTTCAGTTCTCTCTAATGATTACATATATAGTGACATAGAAAATGCCAAAAGCAGATATAGAAATTCATTGGAGATGATTTTAATACAAGCTTTTAAAGCAACCATTGATATATAAGGTAGGATTTCTTTTACAGTTCTCTCTAATGATTACATATATAGTGACATAGCAAATGCCAAAAGCAAGATGTAAATTCATTGGAGATGATTTTAATACAAGCTTTTAAAGCAACCATTGATATATAAGGTAGGATTTCTTTCGTTCTCTCTAATGATTACATATATAGTGACATAGCAAATGCCAAAAGCAGATATAGAAATTCATTGGAGTTGATTTTAATACAAGCTTTTAAAGCAACCATTGATATATGAATTAGGATTTCTTTGTTCTCTCTAATGATTACATATATAGTGACTGTAATCTTAAAAGCAGATATAAAATTATTGAATGAGTTACAATACAAGCTTTTAAAGCAGCAATGATATATATGGTGGTTTTATGAATTATATACAATGATTACATATATAGTGACATAGCAAATGTAAAAGCAGATATAGAAATTCATTGGAGATGATTTTAATACAAGCTTTTAAAGCAACCATTGATATATAGGTGAGTTTATTTTCGGTTCTCTCTAATGATTACACTTTATAACTGGTGACATAGCAAATGCAAAAGCAGATATGAAATTCATTGGGATGATTTTATTGCAAGCTTTTAAAGCAACAATTGATATATGAGTGGGATTTCTTTCGTTCTCTCTAATGATTACATATATATAGTGACGCAACGTACAAAACAGATGTAGAAGTTACGTGGAATAATTTTTAATGCAAACTTTAAAACGTAGTGATATATAGTGGGATTTCGCCGTTCTACTCCTAATGATTACATATATGGTAATATATGATAAAAACGAATATAGAAATTCATTAGATGATTTTAATGCTAAACTTTTAAAGCAATAGTGATATCAAGGTAAGTTTTAACAGATTATACCATGAAGTTATATACTAGTGACATAGAAAATACCAAAAGCAGATATAGAAATTCATTGGAGATGATTTTAATACAAGCTTTTAAAGCATACATTAAAATTATATGAGTGAGTTTCACTGAATTTCTCTCTAATGATTACATATATAGTGACATAGCAAATGTCAAAAGCAGATATAGAAATTCATTGAATTCGATTTTAATACAACTTTTAAAGCAACCATTGATATATAAGGTAGAGTTTCTTTCGTTCTCTCTAATGATTACATATATAGTGACATAGCAAATGCCAAAGAAAGCAGATATGAAATTCGTGGAGATGATTTTAATGCAAACTTTAAAGCAACCATTGATATATAATTAGGATTTCTTTCGTTCTCTCTAATGATTACATATATAGTGACATAGCAAATATCAAAGCAGTATAGAAATTCATTGGAGATGATTTTAGTACAAGCTTTTAAAGCAACCATTGATATATAAGGTAGGATTTCTTTCTAGTTCTCTCGAAAGCTGATTCCATATATGGTAACTGCATAGCAAATACCAAAAGCAGATAGAAATTCGTGGAGATGATTGCAATACAAGCTTTTAAAGCAACCATTGATATATAAGGTAGGATTTCTTTCAATTCTCTCTATTAATGATTACATATATAGTGACATAGCAAATGCCAAAAACGAATATAGAAATTCATTGGAGATGATTTACAAACTTTTAAAGCAACCATTGATTATATAAGGTGAAGTTTCTTTCGTTCTCTCTAATGATTACATATATAGTGACATAATAAATGCCAAAAGCAGATATAGAAATTCATTAGAGATGATTTTTTAATACAAGCTTTTAAAGCAACCGATGATATATAAGGTAGTTTCTTTCGTTCTCTCTAATGATTACATATATGACACAGCAAATGCAAAAGCAGATATAGAAATTCATTAAGGATGATTTTGCCTTTAAGCTTTTAAGCAACAATTGATATATAAGGTAGGATTTCCTTTTTCGTTCTCTCTAATGATTACATATATAGTGACATAGCAAATACCAAAAGCAGATATAGAAATTCGTGGAGATGATTTTAATACAAGCTTTTAAAACAACCATTGATATAGAACTGAGGATTTCTTTCGTTCTCTCTAATTCATACATATATAGTGACATAGCAAATGCCAAAAAGCAGATATAGAAGTCATTGGAGATGAATTTTAATACAAACTTTTTTAAGCAAACCATTGATATATAAGGTAGGATTTCTTTCGTTCTCTCTAATGATTACATATATAGTGACATAGCAAATGCCAAAGCAGATATAGAAATTCATTGGAGATGATTTTAATACAAGCTTTTAAACAACCATTGATATATAAGATAGGATTTCTTTCGTTCTCTCTAATGATTACATATATAGTGACATAGCAAATGCCAAAAGCAGATATAGAAATTCATTGGAGATGATTTTTTAATACAAGCTTTTAAAGCAACCATTGATATATAAGGTAGGATTTCTTTCGTTCTCTCTAATGATTACATATATAGTGACATAGCAAATGTCAAAAGCAGATATAGAAATTCATTGGAGATGGTTTATACAAGCTTTTAAAAGCAGCCATTGATATATAAGGTAGGATTTCTTTCGTTCTCTCTAATTAGCTACATATATAGTGACATAGCAAATGCCAAAAGCAGATATAGAAATTCATTGGAGATGATTTTAATACAAGCTTTTAAAGCAACCATTGATATATAAGGTAGAGTTTCTTTCGTTCTCTCTAATGATTACATATATAGTGACATAGCAAATGCCAAAAGCAGATATAGAAATTCATTGGAGATGATTTTAATACAAGCTTTTAAAGCAACCATTGATATATAAGGTAGGATTTCTTTCGTTCTCTCTAATTATTACATATATAGTGACATAGCAAATGCCAAAAGCAGATATAGAAATTCATTGGAGATGATTTTAATACAAGCTTTTAAAGCAACCATTGATATATAAGGTAGGATTTCTTTCGTTCTCTCTAATGATTACATATATAGTGACATAGCAAATGCCAAAAGCAGATAGCAAATTCATTTGGAGATGATTTTAATACAAGCTTTTTAAAGCAACCATTGATATATAGATGGGATTTCTTTCGTTCTCTCTAATGATTACATATATAGTGACTTATAACAATCACCAAAAGCAGATATAGAAATTCATTGGAGATGATTTTGCAATACAAGCTTTTAAGCAACCATTGATATATAAGGTAGGATTTCTTTCGTTCTCTCTAATGATTACATATATAGTGACATAGCAAATGCCAAAAGCAGATATAGAAATTCATTGGAGATGATTTTAATACAAGCTTTTAAAGCAACCATTGATATATAAGGTAGGATTTCTTTCGTTCTCTCTAATGATTACATATATAGTGACATAGCAAATGCCAAAAGCAGATATAGAAATTCATTGGAGATGATTTTAATACAAACTTTTAAAGCAACCATTGATATATAAGGTAGGACACTACTCGTTCTCTCTAATTATTACATATATAGTGACATAGCAAATGTCAAAAGCAGATATGTAAAATTCATTGGAGATGATTTTAATACAAGCTTTTAAAGCAACCATTGATATATAAAGGTAGGATTTCTTTCGTTCTCAATGATTACATATATAGTGACATAGCAAATACCAAAAGCAGATATAGAAATTCATTGGAGATGATTTTAATACAAGCTTTTAAAGCAACCATTGATATAAAATTTAGGATTTCTTTCGTTCTCTCTAATGATTACATATATAGTGACATAGCAAATGCCAAAAAGCAGATATAGAAATTCATTGGAGATGATTTTAATACAAGCTTTTAAAGCAACCATTGATATATAAGGTAGGATTTCTTTCGTTCTCTCCTATTGATTACATATATAGTGACTGTAAATGCCAAAAGCAGATATAGAAATTCATTGGAGATGATTTTAATACAAGCTTTTAAAGCAACCATTGATATATAAGGTAGGATTTCTTTCGTTCTCTCTTATAATGATTACATATATAGTGACACTGTAAAATGCCAAAAGCAGATATAGAAATTCATTGGAGATGATTTTATTTTACAAGCTTTTAAAGCAGCCATTGATATATAAGGTAGGATTTCTTTCGTTCTCTCTAATGATTACATATATAGTGACATAGCAAATGCCAAAAGCAGATATAGAAATTCATTGGAGATGATTTTAATACAAGCTTTTAAAAGCAACCATTGATATATAAGGTAGGATTTCTTTCGTTCTCTCTAATGATTACATATATAGTGACATAGCAAATGCCAAAAGCAGATATAGAAATTCATTGGAGATGATTTTAATACAAGCTTTTAAAGCAACCATTGATATATAAGGTAGGATTTCTTTCGTTCTCTCTAATTATTACATATATAGTGACATAGCAAATGCCAAAAGCAGATATAGAAATTCATTGGAGATGATTTTAATACAAGCTTTTAAAGCAACCATTGATATATAAGGTAGGATTTCTTTCGTTCTCTCTAATGATTACATATATAGTGACATAGCAAATGCCAAAAGCAGATATAGAAATTCATTGGAGATGATTTTAATACAAGCTTTTAAAGCAACCATTGATATATAAGAGTAGGATTTCTTTTCGTTCTCTCTAATGATTACATATATAGTGACATAGCAAATGCCAAAAGCAGATATAGAAATTCATTGGAGATGATTTTAATACAAGCTTTTAAAGCAACCATTGATATATAGGTAGGATTTCTTTCGTTCTCTCTAATGATTACATATATAGTGACATAGCAAATGCCAAAAGCAGATATAGAAATTCATTGGAGATGATTTTAACTCTAAGCTTTTAAAGCAACCATTGATATATAAAGGTAGGATTTCTTTCGTTCTCTCTAATGATTACATATATAGTGACATAGCAAATGCCAAAAGCAGATATAGAATTCATTGGAGATGATTTTAATACAAGCTTTTAAAGCAACCATTGATATATAAGGTAGGATTTCTTTCGTTCTCTCTAATGATTACATATATAGTGACATAGCAAATGTCAAAAGCAGATATAGAAATTCATTGGAGATGATTTTAATACAAGCTTTTAAAGCAACCATTGATATATAAGGTAGGATTTCTTTCGTTCTCTCTAATGATTACATATATAGTGACATAGCAAATGCCAAAAGCAGATATAGAAATTCATTGGAGATGATTTTAATACAAGCTTTTAAAGCAACCATTGATATATAAGGTAGGATTTCTTTCGTTCTCTCTAATGATTATATAGTGACATAGCAAATGCCAAAAGCAGATATAGAAATTCATTGGAGATGATTTTAATACAAGCTTTTAAAGCAACCATTGATATATAAGGTAGAGTTTCTTTCGTTCTCTCTAATGATTACATATATAGTGACATAGCAAATGCCAAAAGCAGATATGAAATTCATTGGAGATGATTTTAATACAAGCTTTTAAAGCAACCATTGATATATAAGGTAGGATTTCTTTCGTTCTCTCTATTGATTACATACACTACCGGCCGTAATTATTAGGCAACCCCAGTTACATTAAAAGAAATGATGTATTTCATATTATATTCAGGATTTATTGCCAAATGAAAATAGAATGATTCTTTTGTTATTATTACTTTGCAAAATTTTACAAGACATGGAAGCAAAGATGAACTCGTCCGAATCACCCTAAATTTTCTTTACTTTTTCATCGAAGAAACTGCAATAGGTAATTATTAAATATTTATAAATTCATTTGATGCGCATTTTATTGTGCAGTATTAGTAAAAGAACCATTCTATTTTCATTTACAATTATTAACTTAGCAATAAATAATAAAAGATAGTATGAAATACATCATTTTTTTTAAAACACTGGGGTGGCCTAATAATTATGGCCGTTAGTGTATATAGTGACATAGCAAATACTAAAAGCTTATATAACAATTCATTGGCGATGATTTAAAAACAACCTCTTATATAACCTTTGATATACGAGGTAGAATTTCTTTTGTTCCCTCTAAGGATTACATATAGAGTGACATAGCAAATACTAAAAGCATTTATAGAAATTCATTGGAGATGATTTTAATACAAGCTCTTTATGTAACCCTTGATATACGAGGTAGGATTTCTTTCATTCCCTCTAATGATTACATATATAGTGACATAGCAAATACTAAAAGCATTTATAGAAATTCATTGGAGATGATTTTAATACACGCTCTTTATATAACCCTTGATATACGAGGTAGGATTTCTTTCATTCCCTCTAATGATTACATATATAGTGACATAGCAAATACTAAAAGCATTTATAGAAATTCATTGGAGATGATTTTAATACACGCTCTTTATATAACCCTTGATATACGAGGTAGGATTTCTTTCATTCCCTCTAATGATTACATATATAGTGACATAGCAAATACTAAAAGCATTTATAGAAATTCATTGGGGATGATTTTAATACACGCTCTTTATATAACCCTTGATATACGAGGTAGGATTTCTTTCATTCCCTCTAATGATTACATATATAGTGACATAGCAAATACTAAAAGCATTTATAGAAATTCATTGGAGATGATTTTAATACACGCTCTTTATATAACCCTTGATATACGAGGTAGGATTTCTTTCATTCCCTCTAAGGATTACATATAGAGTGACATAGCAAATACTAAAAGCATATATAGAAATTCATTGGAGATGATTTTAATACAAGCTCTTTATGTAACCCTTGCTATTCGAGGTAGGATTTCTTTCATTCCCTCTAATGATTACATATATAGTGACATAGCAAATACTAAAAGCATTTATAGAAATTCATTGGAAATGATTTTAATACAAGCTCTTTATGTAGCCTTTGATATACGAGGTAGGATTTCTTTCATTCCCTCTAATGATTACATATATAGTGACATAGCAAATACTAAAAGCATTTATAGAAATTCATTGGAGATGATTTTAATACAAGCACTTTATGTCACCTTTGATATACGAAGCAGGATGACGGGTCTTCTAATTAGGAGGTTGTTAGGAACATGGAACCACCTCATAATTGTTGTTGTTCCCAGGTCCACCCTGATCTGGAGTGGTAGCACCTGCTAGGGTCCCAGCTATGGGCAAATAATTACCCCCCAAACTTGGGTGAAAACACTATGAAAGTATAAAAATAGACTTTTACAAAAATATATAAATAAAAATGTACTTTTATAGAAAAATATATATTTTTGTAGAAATAATATTACCAACAATACATTTTTTAAGAAAAAATTATTACCATAACACATTTTTGAAAGAAAAGAAAATATTGGCATAATATATTTTTGAAGGAAAAAAATTATTACCAGCAAAACATTTTTGAATACAAAACTAGAAGACATCTTTTCATTAATTTTTCATTAAATCTCACTCAATCAACTTCTGACTATAATTAAACATTAAAAGAAATACCTTAAATCCCCACCTTTTGGTATTAAATAACCCACAGAGGTGTTGATATGCCGTTAAACAAAACTCAAGCTCAATCTCGGTCTCCCTAAAAGAGCAATCAGTGATCATTTGTCGTACAAAAATCACTAAAGTCCTATAACTGAACATTAAAAAAAACTACCTTAAGACCCAACCTTTCTGGCATTAAATAACCTATTAAATAATAGGTCGATACGTCATCAAACAAAGCTCAAACTAAATTTCTGGCTCCCTAAAAAAAGCAATCAGTGATCATTTGTTGTACAAAAATCACTAAAGTCCTATAACCGAATCTTAAAAAAATATCTTTAAATCCCACCATTATGCCATTAAATAACCCACAGAGGTGTTGATATGCCGTTAATTAAAAATTAAACTCAAAACTTCAGATCGTCTCACTGTAAAGTCTCAGTAAGTCTTGTTAGAAAACACACTCTTGTTTTATGCCCTTTCATCTTCTTGTGAATTTATACCCCTACGTATGCACGCAATTTGCCAGTGTGAGATTTAGATAACTGATGTTTTTCTCACAGTTCCAATATGTGTTTGTGTTGTGTCTTATCAAATGCGCTTGTGTAGTCTATGAAACATCAGCATACGTCTTTTGATGATTTGAAAATAAGGTATTTTTTACAGTATTTCTTTTTTAATCATTCCACCCCAAGCAAGGCATTCTACTGCCACTGCTGCGCAGGGGGTTACATCGGGGAAAGTGATGAGAAAGAGGGGTTAGTTATAGGAAATGTCAGGAGGAGGGTAATAGACGGACAAGAATGCCGAGAATGGGGGTGGACTAGATGGAGAAAAGAGCTTGAGAGAACGGATGCGAATTAGTGAGATAGGAGATGTCTATTGACCTTGCATTTAAATTCTTGAAGATTGTAGCTGTCGGAGAAACAAGTATGCTGAAGGGAATTCCACAGGCGGGAAGTGCGTGAAAAGAAGCTGTTAGAGTAGAAATTGCGGTTACATTTCATCGGTTTCACTGTAAATGAGTGGGACCTAGTTGCTAAAGGAGTGGCCCGTTTAAATTCATAAATAGGGAACACAAGTGATCTAGGTTCTTTGGAGCAGAAGCCGTGAAAGTATTTATAGAAGAGGCACAGGGAAGCCACGTCAAGCCGGTGAGAGAGCGAGTGCAACCGAGCTGCTAAGTCGGCATCAATGACATTACAGATTCTCCGTTGGATTTTGACAAGAACCCCGAGGTGAATAGCAGGGGCACCCGACCAGATGTGATTACAAACACTGGGGTATATGAACTCCATTACTTTGTGTAGATCTTTTTCTGGTAGTCATGAGTTATCTCCCTCTAACCCTGTAAGTTACTTGTTCACTTCTGTTGTAGCCTAGTATTGAACTCACAACTCTTTGGGTCAAGTCACTGCAACTAACCAATGTTTATATCCACTAGGGCATGTTTCCTTAAGTATATAGACGTCGGTTAGTGTCCTTAAGGATGGAGACGTTGGTTAGTTACAGTGTTAGAGGGAGATAACTCATGACTATCAGCAGGGGCTCTACGGATGGAATAAGAATGATATACCCCGGTGATTGCAATAAAGGGTTCGGTTCGAAAATCTTAGCACCTGAAGAAGGCCGGAACGCGCAACGACCGAAACGTCGTACAAAGAGCAACAAAGGTGGCGAAACAGAATATCTATGTTTCGGAGTTTCTGGTCTGCCTTTGTTGGGATCAGGTGGGTGTAGTTTATTATGAGCTGCTCAAACCGACCGGAACCATCACGGGAGATCGCTATCGACTACAACTGATACGATTGAACCGAGCACTGAAGGAACAACGACCGCTATACGAGCAGATACACAACAAAGTGATTTTGCACATTACAACGTTCGGCCATATGTTGCAAAACGGGTGAAAATCTACTTGGGAACACTTAAATAAGAAGTCCAACTCTACCCACTCTATTCATTAGCCATTGCCCCGTCCGATTACCCCAGTGATTGTAATAAACGGTTCAGTTCCAAACTCCTAGTACCTGAAGAAGGGCGGAGCGTACATAGGCCGAAACGTCATACAAATGGCAACAAAGATGAGGACAATAGTCCGAATAGTGTAAACACTGTGAATACTACTTCATCTCAGAAATATAGACGAATAGAATGATCTATTATTAAACGACGTACAAATGGCAACAAAGATGAGGACAATAGTCCGAATAATGTAAATACTGTAAATAATACCTCATCTCAGAAATATAGACAAATAGAATGATCTATTATTAAACGTCGTACACATGGCAACAAAGATGAGGACAATAGTCCGAATAATGTAAATACTGTAAATACTACTTCATCTAAGAATTAGAGAGAAATAAGTTTGGTGACAATCGGATAAAAATTGTGGATTTGTATAAAGGACATACAGACAAATAAACAGACACACACACAAACATCTTGCTCTTTTATATATATATATATTATCGATTTTCTGCACTACTGTAAGAACTGCAACCTTGAAACTTCTGAATATCGTTTCTTATGTCTTTGTCTATGAGTGTATCAAATTTTATTAAAATCGGACCACTTCTTCTTTAAGCCGATTTTTTTGATTATCGATTTTCGATATTTATCGCGGGTACCTCGACACAAAACCTAGCTAAGAACACTCGCAGACGCTTATAGTACAACTGTGTAAATTTCCACGAAAATCGGTTCAGCCGTTTCGGAGTCTATAGGTAACGGACACAAACATCCACACACCTATACACACACAGACAAAGTTCCATTCATAAATAAGTTTGGGATTGGATTAGTTAATTTTATTTTACGGTTTATCTATCTCAATGTGTTATTTAATGCCGACAAGTTTTTTGTGCTAATTTCTTATGAATAGAAGATGTATTGTTTGTAAGATCAGTTTTTATTGGCGTATTTATGTAAAGACGTTTTTGTCGAGAGTCAAAGAAAAACATTTTGAAAAATAAAGTTAAAATAAAAAGAAAGAAAGAAAATATTTCGAAAAAAGATTAAGAAAAAATATAAGAATAAAGGAAAGAATTTTAATATCAAAAGAAAATTCCACCTCTTCTTTCAGTGAAAGAAAGAAAGAAAGAAAGAAAGAAAGAATCCTACATTGAAAGAAATCATTCAAAAAGAAAGAAAAGGAAACACATTGAGAAACGTGCTTAAGAAATAAATTAAAAAAAGAATGTAAGAAAGAAAGAAATAACGAAAGAAAGAAAGAAGGAAAGAAAGAAAGAATCCTACATTGAAAGAAATCATTCAAAAAAGAAAGAAAGAATCCTACATTGAAAGAAATCATTCAAAAAGAAAGAAAAGAAAACACATTGAGAAACGTGCTTAAGAATTAAATAAAAAATGTAAGAAAGAAACGAAATAAAGAAAGAAAGAATTCCACAGTGATAGAAATCATTGAAAAAGAAAGAAAAAGAAACACACGGAAAAACGTGCTTCAGAAAGAAAGAAAGAAAGAAAGAAAGAAAGAAAAACATAAGGAAGGAAAGAAAGAAAGAATGAATGAAATCTATATTGAAAGAAATCAGTGAAAAATAAAGAAAAAGAAACATACTGAAAAACGTGCTTAAAAAAGAAAAAAATGAAAGAAAGAAAGAAAGAAAGAAAGAAAGAAATTCCATATTGAAAGAAATCATTTAAAAAGAACAAAAAAGAAGCATATATGAAACGTGCTTAAGAAAGAAAGAAAGAAAGGAAGGAAGAAAGAAAGAAAGAAAAGAAATAGGGAATTCCACATTGAAAGAAATCATGAAAAAAAAAGAAAAAGAAACACGCTGAAAAATGTGCTTAAGAAAGAAAGAAAAAATGAAAAAGAAAGAAAGAAAGAAAGAAAGAAAGAAATGAATACCACGTTGAAAAACACTGAAAAAGAAGGAAACACAAACAGATGGAGAAACACTTTTAAGGAAGAAAGATAAAGAACGAAAGAAAGAATTCCACATTGAAAGAAAATATTGGGAAAGAAAGAAATAGTAGCACAGAGAGAAAAAGAAAAAAAGAAAGAGAAAAAGAAAGAATACCTCACTGAAAAAGTATGAAAAAGAGGCGAGTTTGCTATTTTTTAGCTTTTTCGCAACGCAATTGCTTACTGAGAGTGAAATAAAAATGAGATAACATTCAAAACATTGAATAGAAAGTCTAATAAATGAACATAATCTTCTTCTATGTGCCCTGTCCCTTCAGGACGTAGTCGATCATGGCTGTGGAAAGCCATGTTTGACTACGTCCCTGTTGGCTCTTAGCACGCCTTCTCCTGTTACACCATGCAACACTTGTTTCATCATCCACCTGATTAGGTCCTTCAAATATGTTATCCGTTGCTTTCCCCTGTCTCTTTTTCCCCCTATCTGGCCTGTTAGTATCAGATTCTCCAAGCCCTCCTTCCTCATTGCGTGTCCCAGGAACTTCATCTTCCTGATGTTCAGTATTAATTTCCTTTTCGTTTCCATCATTTCCAAGACCTCATCATTGTTCACATGCTCGGTCAATGATATTCGCAGCATCCTTCTGTAGAACCACATTTCAGTTGCTTCAAGTGTTCCTCCATCTTTGATGGTATTGTCCAGCATTCACTGCCATACTGAAAAACTGACATCACGTAGCAATCCAGTACTCACTTCTTTGTTTCTAGCGAAATTGTCCTGTTTCTTAATACTTTACTCAGCTCCTGGAATGCATCCTTGTGCTTTTGGATCTCAGGAATATAAATGCATAGAAACTGCTGTGTCCACAAAGTGAGGGGTCAGTTTATATATTGATTGTAATATGAAATTGATCCCCACTTTATGTCCAGTATGCTTCTGTAGAACCACATTTCAGTTGTTTCAAGTCTTTTCTTCATCTTTGTTGATATTGTCCAGCATTCACTGCCATACTGAAAAACTGACATCACATAGCAATCCAGTACTCTCTTTAGCGAAATTGTCCTGTTTAATACCTTACTCAACTTCTGGAATGCTTCCTTCGCCATGCCAATTCGCCTTCGGATCTCTGTGTCGCACTTTTCGTCTTCTGTTATAACACTTCCCACGTATTTAAATATTTGTATCTGCTCGATTCTAGTATCCCCGACCTGTCTTTGGCATTTTGGGCTGCCCTTTTTTACAGATGGCCATGCATTCGGTTTTCTTGCAGTTTATTTCTAGTCCTTTCTTGTCACTCTCTTAAGCTACCTTCTGTAGGAGGTCTTGTACTTTCCTTTCTGTGTCTGCTATCAGCACTGTATCATCTGCGTACCTTATGTTGTTTGAATTGTGGCCTCCGATGACAAATTCAGCTATAACTTCTATTCTTGCTGTAAAAGTTGAACAGATCCACTGAAAAAACACATCCTTCTTTTAAAAAAGATGTCAATGTTGAATATAAAAGTTTGAGTTTCATAGTCGTCATGAAAGCAAGAAGCTGAAAGAGAATTCCACAAGCCAGAAGTGCAGTTTTAGTTTGAGTTTTGCTTAACGGCATATCAACACCTCTGTGGGTTATTTAATGTCAAAAAGGTAGGGTTTTAAAGGAATTTTTTATAATGTTCGGTTATCATGAATAGGTTGATTTAGTCAGATTCTAATGAAATATTTTTTGTTTTTATTCTTTTTTATTTTAGAAAACTGAAAATGTCTTCTAGTTCTGTATTCAAAAATGTTTTGCTGGGAATGTTCCTTCCTTCCAAAAATGTGTTATGGTAATCATTTTTTTTTTAAATGTATTGTTTTCTTTAAAAAATGTATATTTTTCTATAAAAGTCTATTTTTATGTATATATTTCTATAACAGTGTATTTTTATACTTTCATAATATTTTGACTCCAGTTTCGGGGTTAAATATTTACCCATAGTTGGGACCCTAACAGGTGCTACCGCTCCGGGTCAGGGTGGACCTGGAAACAACAGTAATTAAGAGGTGGTTCCATGCTCCTAAGAACCTCCCAATCAGAGGCCTTGCTGTCAGTTGCAGTTTACCGTCATGCCCAGAAAAGCAAGTGAAGACACTATTAGCATAGGACGTACGGTTACATCTAGTAATTTCAACAGTAGAATGATGCAAACTAATTACTATTCAAGTCATCAAGTACAATACATGATATACAGTAGCGGCCATAATATAAGCAACGGAAACAACAAAGACATAAATATGTGTATTACTTAAAAAGTAATTTCATAATTAACAATGACATTTTTACCGAATAACGAATAGGGTGTAATATTATACAAAGTTACAAAAATTGTTTTTTTTTTTAATCATATCACCTCGAGCAAGGCGGTAACGCCACTGAAACGCAGGGGGCTACGTAGGAATGAAAAGATTGGAAAAGAGAAAGCCGGAAACCACATCCTAAACAAGGAACAAGGGGTGAGCCTCTTCACCTGTTCAATAGACGTGGGTGAAGTGTGAACCGGACGATAGTTTAGTCTATCTACTCCAATTGAGAGAAAAAAAAAGAAAACAATGAAAAGATTGGAGAAGAGAAAGCCGGAAATCACATCCTAAACAAGGAACAAGGGGTGAGCCTCTTCACCTGTTCAATAGACGTGGATGGAGTGTGAACCGGGCGATAGTTTAGTCTATCTACTCCAATTGAGGAAAAAAAAAGAGAACTGGGAAAAGATTGGAAAAGAGAAAGCTGGAAACCACATCCTAAACAGGGAACAAGGGATGAGCCTCTACACCTGTTCACTAGACGTGGGTGGAGTGTGAACCGGGCAATAGTTTAGTCTATATACTCCAATTGAGGAAAAAAAATGAAAGAAAAGAGTGAAAAGATTGAAAAAGAGAAAGCCGGAAACCACATCCTAAACAGGGAAAAAGGGATGAGCCTCTACACCTGTTAAATAGACGTGGGTGGAGTGTGAACCGGGCGATAGTTTAGTCTATCTACTCCAATTGAGGAAAAAAAAATGAAAGAAAAGAGTGAAAAGATGGGAAAAGAGAAAGCCGGAAACCACATCCTAAACAGGGAACAAGGGATGAGCCTCTACACCTGTTAAATAGACGTGGGTGGAGTGCGAACCGGGCGATAGTTTAGTCTATCTACTCCAATTATTTTTGAAAAGCTCCATCGAGTTTTTAACAATGTAAATTAAAATTTTTATACAAATTAACATCGTTCCTTAACTTTTGTCAAGCAGCTTATTTTTTTTTTCCATTTAATCTTTATTTAAAAAAAAATATTATGTAATTTTTTGTACATTTGTATAATATTTATGCATTACACCTTAATTTTTATTAAATTCCTGAATAAAGACCAGTAGGTCAGTTAACGTACGTCGTGGTGCAATGGATATCGACTCGGAACGAGAAACAGCAGTTAACGGAAGCAGTTTACAAAGGGAGTTGAATCGGCCCCGGTCTTCTTCAGGAAAATGAAATTTCGAAAATAACCCTTTATTTCTTACACGGGGTAGATTGTTCATCTCTATGTTAATAAACAAAATGTATATTTTTATTCCTCCACAAATCCACACATTCCAACCTGCTGCCAACCTTCTGATAATTACGAATAAATCTTAAGCTGTAAGCTGTAGGGAGTTCGGTTATGTATGACACAAGGCCGAATTAATAAACATTAACCATCCCCCTCTAGCTACTACAAATATTTTCATGGCTTCTACGCCGACGAACGTAAGTCACTGGTATACCAGCCACTAGAATTTACTCAGGCAACCAGACTGGCAACAAGGTTTCACCCAGTTGCAGTTAGATCAAGCAAATGCAGCCATCAATTCTACTCCATCAGCTTCTTTTCCCGCACTTCCCGCCTGTGGAACTCTCTTCCATATTCTTGCTTTCCTGACGGCTAAAATCTCCATGAATTTAAATGCAATGTCAATACCCATCTCTTATCCACTTAACTCCGGTTCTTTTTACATCACACTGTGTATCTTGTTCTATCTTCTTTTTTTTTCTCTCTCTCTCTGACTTAGCAACTGTCTTCACACCTGTGTTTCCGTCCTTCTCTTGCACTTTCCCTAACACCCTCTGTAACTGGGTCGTCTTTCTCTTCGCTCTCTTCTTGCCTAAACTTTTGCTCTTATGTAGCCCCCTGCGCACCAGTGGCGGTACCGCCTTTCTTAGGGTGAAAGGATAAAAAAAAACTACAATTTGCACCAAAGTTTCGCCAAAACAAAGTGTCGACGAAGATCCACAACCATTTCCAATTATCTGTCCACGTTTAAACGCGTTAAAATACAGTAAATTACTGGCCTACGTGTTTTGCTGGGCGTTCACTATCTGTGTTGTTAGTGCTGCTAGTATGAACATTTTACCAAAAATAAATGGTTAATTAATACTAATTTTATTGTGAAAACCTCGGCTTGCATAATAAACTCTGACACTGTGCCTGTCAATAAACGTTTCGTTTGGTTTTATTTCATTTTTATTGTTTTGTTGGGAAAATTAGCGAAAGAGACAGAGTTAAACGACGCTGATATGCCGTTGTTTATGAAGATCTGGTGACACTAGGGACGTGTCTGGAGGAGACGTGGTCGAGGGGTGTTGCAGGTGGGGTATAGAGTGTGGCAAAGATCGGAGCGAAGAAGGCGTAAGAGTTGATGATGATGGAGGAGCTGTAGCGGCGAAAAGACTGCGGCGTTGGCGACCAGGAATCGGTTGGGATGGTGCTAGAAAAGCCAGTCACATTGACAGCGACTTGTCAGTTGGTCTGCATGAGGCAGGTGGACGTCATGCCGATGCCCGTAGGCCGGCGCGAATCATTCGAGAAATAGAAGCATCGCATTCGGCAGCTGCCGCACACGAACCTCGAGCCGGTGAAGCGCTAGATGTCGCCATTTTGAGACTGCCACTTTTTCTCTTACGTTTATCTTATCTCTCTCTCCCCCCCTCTCTCTCTCTCTCTCTCTCTCTCTCTCTCTCTCTCTCGCTTTCTCTTTGAATATTGTCGTATTTTCGCAGACAAATTAAGAATTTGCCCAACTGTAAATTTATTTCTCTATAATTCTTAGATGAGGTAGTATTTACAGTATTTACATTATTCGGACTATTGGCCTAATAATTGTTGCCATTTGTACGACGTTTCGGCCGTTGCACGCTCCGTTCTTCTTCAGGGGCTAAGAATTTCGAACCGAACCTTTTATTACAATCACTGGGGTAACTCCATTCCTTGCGTAGTAGTGCCTCTTTTGGTAGTCATGAGTTATCTCCCTCTAATCCTTAAGGACACATGGCCCAGTAGATATAAGCGTGGTTAGTTCCTGTGACTTGACTTAAAGAGTTGTGAGTTCAATACCAGGCTACAGCAGTGGTGAACAAGTAACAATTTATAACTTATAAAGAGACTCTACTACGCAAGGAATGGAGTTCATATATCCCAGTGATTGTAATAAAGGGTTTGGTTCGAAATTCCTAGCACCTGAAGAAGACGGGAGCTTGCAACAGCTGAAACGCCGTACAAATGGAAACAAAGGTGGCGTAGCCGAATATCTATGTTTCGGAGCTTCTGCTTTGCCTTTGTTAGGATCAGGTGAGTGTAGTTTATTATGAGAAGATCGCTGTCGACTACAACTGATACGTTTGAACCGAGCACTGAAGGCAAAACGACCGCTATACGAGCAGATACACAACAAGGTGATTTTGCAACATTACAACGTTCGGCCATATGTTGCAAAACGGGTGAAAATCTACTTGGAAACTTTTAAATGAGAAGTCCTTCCCTACCCGCCACATCAGTCATTGCTTTGTCCGATTATCACTTGTTCCAGTTGATGGCACATGACCTGACTGAGCAGCACTTTTATTCTTATGAAGATCCCAAAAAATGGGTTGACTCGTTGTTAGCCTCAAAAACGTGTCGTTTTTCCGACGTGGAATTCAAATGCTGCCAGAAAGATGGGAAAATGCCGTAGCTAGCGATAAACATGTTTCTCACTAATTTTTCACGGACATGTTTCTCACTAATTTTTCACGGACATGTTTCTCACTAATTTTTGTAAATAATACATTGATCACTGAACTACATCCACAGGCTCTCGATAGGAAAGGTTTATTAAATAAAATGCAACATACGGCTTATTTAACATAAGTTTTTGCAGGAATGTATGTATTGTATGGATATGAATAAAACGAATGAGAACTTTAAAAGGTCTGTTGTAGAGTGGCTGACATCCCTGTAGCAATCTCAACGATGGAATGACCCATGAACTGAAATGGTCTATTTAAGTGAAGAATAGTAGCATTCGAGGCGTAATATTGGAGTGTCATTCGAGTAATATTCGGAAAGATTACTTCGGTGACTACTGCGATCTAAACTCCTCCCCTCTGCTTTGTAAGTTCTGTCTTGTCTGTCATTGTAAATATTATTTATATCCGTTTAGCACCGGATATTATGCTGAACTAGCAGTATAGCCACGCGTTGCTCGGGTGTAATGAAAGCTTTAAAACTAATCCATAGTCCTGGAGCACAGAGTCTATGGACGTTGGCACGAAAGACTAAAAAGCAATAGTTGTTTCCTGTTAAAGCGAAACCGTAGACTGAAAGAGAAATGAATGGATATAAACCAAATTTTGGTTTCCTGGTATCGATATAAAATTTTATGCACTATTGTAAGAACTGCACCCTTGAAACTTCTGAATATTGTTTCTTAAGTCTTTGTCTATGAGTGTATCAAATTTCATTAAAATCGGGCCACTCCTTCTATAACCCGATTTTTTCGGTTATCGATTTTTGATATTTATTGGGGGTACCTCGACACAAAACCTAGCTAAGAACACTCGCAGACACTTATAGTACAACTGTGTACATTTTCAAGAAAATCGGTTCAGCCGTTTCGGAGTCTATAGATAACGGACACACACAGACACACAGACACACACACACACACACAGACACACACACACACAGACACACACACACACACACACAGAGAGAGACACACAGACACACACACACAGACACACACACACAGAGACACACACACACAGACACACACACAGACACACACACACAGACACACACACACACAGACAGACACACACACACACAGAGACACACACACAGACACACACAGACACACACACACACAGACACACACAGACACACACAGACACACACACACACAGAGACACACACACACAGACACACACAGACACACACTCACACACAGACACACACACAGACACACACACACACACACACACAGACACAGACACACACACACACACACACAAAGTTCCATTTATAAATAAGTTTAGATAATACCCCAGTACACTATCTATGTGCATTGGATCCAACTCTGCGATACAACAAGGCCGTAATATATAATAAGCAAATTACGAATACACACATAAACGTGAGTAAATGAAATAAAAATCGGGACCAACAACAAATAATTAATTGAACAATCATGAATAATGAGTAAAAATTTAAGAAGCCATACTTTTAAAAAGCTACAAAAAGCGTTGTGGTGCAGTGGATATCGGCTCGGAACGAGAAATCGGTGAGCCGAGTTCGAATTTCATTTGAATTCCTTTCATTCACTTACTAGCAAATAGCCTTAGGAAAGGTATTAATCTGTCTCTTCCCTCCAGTTATGGGTTAAATAACAGGCCTGTTGGGTTCTATAGCCTTGACTGGCAACTTGTCTACCGCATAAAGCAATGGCAAACTACTGCGGAATAATCTTCTACTCAGTCAGTCATGTCTCTTTCGAGACATGATCGCCCAAGCGTGTATCACGTATGCACTTAACTGACTGACTGAATAGTTGAAGACATGATTAAGGCTTCTACTGGGCATAAAGTTGGGGATCGATTTTTTTATTGTTATGAAGTAATAAACTGGTCCCCCACTAATTACTATTTAATAATATAATACATCTCTTCCCCCTCTAGATATGAGTCAAATAACAGGCCTGATTGGGTTCTATAGCCTTGACTGGCAACTCTTCTACCGCATAAAGCAATGGCAACCTACTGCGGAATAATCTTCTACTCAGTCAGTCATGTCTCTTTCGAAACATGATCGCCCAAGCGTGTATCATGTATGCCACTTAACTGACTGATAAATAACAGTATCGGATTCACAATTATTTCTACTCAGTAGCAGAATGATTTTAATCTCTCCTGCTCTCCTGCCCCCCCCCCCCAATCATGAACAAATCGAGTGTCCCTGAGAGCAATATACTGCGCTTTCTCGGCCTTACCCTCTCTTCCGATCTCAAGTGGAATCATTACATTGAGTCAACAGTTAAATCCACTGCTAGGAAGGTTGGGTCACTGTGTCGGGCCAGGACTTTTTTTTCTGTCTGAATCCATCTTGCAAATCAACAAATTGGCCTCACACTCTCAGCGGACTTCAAGTGGAATGACTATATCGAATCCATAGCTAAATCCGCTGCCAAGAAGGTCGGTTCACTGTGCAGGGCCCGGAAGTTTTTCCGGTCGGAGTCCATCCTACAAATATATCAATCTACGATCCACCCGTGTAATGAATACTGCTGCTACATCTGGTCGGGTGCCTCTGCTATTCACCTCGGGTTCTTGACAAAATCTAACGGAAAATCAGCAGTGTGATCGATATCGACTTAGTAGCTCAGCTGCAGTCGCTCTCTCAATGGCAAGACGTGGCTTCTCTGTGCCTCTTCTATAAATACTTTCACGGCTTCTGCTCCGAACTTAGATCACTGGTGCCCCCTAGGTATGAATTTACACGAAATACTAGATTAGCAACTAGGTCCCATCTCTTTACAGTGAAACCGATAAAATCTAACCACAATTACTACTTTAACAGCTTCTTTTCTCTCACTTCCCACCTGTGGAATTCGCTTCCATATACTTGCTTCCCCGACAGCTACAATCTCGAGGAATTAAAATCTAAGATCAATAGACATCTCTTATCACACTAACTCGCATCCATTCTCTCAAGCTCTTTTTTCATCTATTCCACCCCCATCCTCGTTATCCTCATCTTTTTATTACCCTCCTCCTGACATTTCCTATAACTAAACCCACTTTATCATCACTTTCCTCTATGTAACCCCCTGAGAAACAGTAGCAGTAGAATGCCTTGTTTGGGGTGAGATGATTAAAAAAAATAGAGAACGCCATTGGAAACTACGTGAACTTAAGGAATCAGCGCATACTCTAGGCTACAAAAATTTCCTAAGCCGACCAAGCATAGAGACGAATATAACATAGAAACCAGTAATACAAAAGGCGAGAGAAAATAATTAGAGTCTAAAAAATTGCTATATGAGCTCTGATAAAAAAAAAGAGAGAAAATCATTAGCATTAAAAAATTGCAGTATAAACACTATTATATAATTACTGAGACTTTAGGTTGATAAGTCCCAGAAATTCAAATGCTGAGGTCCTCAAGAATACGTGATCTAGACGTAAGTTCGATTAACTTGACCCAAAGAGATTTGAGTTCAATACCAGGCTATAACAGTGGTGAACAAATAACTTAAAAGTGTTAAGTTAAAGGGAGATAACTACATGGCTACCAGAAGATGCATTGCACATTGGATGAGAATGATATACCCCGGTATTCTCATCCGTCTTTACCCCCCTCCTGACATTTCAGAAGAAAGAGGGTGCTGACACATTCCAATTTGCAGTAAGCAATACAGCAATTTATAATTATATATACTTCTTGGGTGGGAGTGAATAAAAAGTTTATATATATGAAAGTTAATATATATGAAATGGATTGTTTGAACTTTATTTTTTTATCGATACTCGTATTTAAGTAGATATTCTGTTTTTAATGAAACAATATTATATATTTATATCTACTGGCCTGATTATTTACGATAACCATCATGATACGGAAATTAACGAAACTGGTTATAAACAACCGATAATTTGAAATGTTTTTGTTTTGAACATTATTTTTTATCAATACTCATATTTAAGTAGATATTCTGTTTTTAATGAAACAGTATTATATATTTATATCTACTGACCTGATTATTTACGATAAATTTTTATTACGAAAATGTGTGCCATTCGGCAGGATTACGAACCTGCGACCCCTATCTATATCGGGGAAGCTACCATTTGATCTGGTAACGTCTTAGACCTCTCGACCACGAATAGCCTCCAGTCCAAACGAGGTTTTTATCAAGGCTATTAATTACTTAATTAATTAAACACTTAATATCCAAGTGTTGGAGAATTTTTGGCTTTGTTTTCACCTGAAATTAAAGCCAAAATCCGATGTTTGGAACGGCTCATGATTAAACATAATAGATATTCAATGTCTCTTAAACGTTTAGAATATATATATATATATATATATATATATATATATATATATATATATATATATATATATATAATTCCAGGTGATGAGGAATCAACTTTTTACTATTTGAGTGCCCCGGAATTTATTGTATTATGAACAGTGCTCAATATAATCACTATTATAGAGCTTGTTATATTGATATAGTTATGAATTAATTTTACATTGCGACACGGAAATTTCTATGTTTCGAGATAGATTCTCTTCATCAGGCAATGTTTGATGTTGGTTGTGCAGATGATTTACATTTAAAGAACAAAAAACTTTGGTTTGCTGTGTATGCATGTGGGAAGATATTAAATTTACATGTGTGCTTCTTTTGACTAATAGAGCGAAGATTCATTTTGGGATGATGAAATGAATCCCAAAATGAATCCCAAAATAAATCTTCGCTCTGATTAGTCAAAAGAAACACACATGCAAATTTTATATTTTCCCACATACATACACAGAAAATCATGATTATTATTATTATTTAAATGCAAATCATCTGCACAACCAACATCAAATATTGACTGATGAAGAGAATCTATCTCGAAACATAGAAATTTCCGTGTCACAATGTAAAATTAATTCATAACTATATATATATATATATATATATATATATATATAATGCTCTCATTATGTTTGAGCTCTCTAGAGAAAAAAATTTCACTGGCTATTTTCAAGAATGTTTTTCCGATGTTAATATGTCCCCATGTTTGACTGTAATGCAATTTTTGTGTTTTTTTTTTTTGTGTTTTTGAAAAAGGATCAAATCTAAACTAGTGATGACTAATTACACGCTTGGGCGATCATGTCTCGAAAGAGACATGACTGACTGGGCAGAAGATTATCCCGCAGTAGGTTGCCGTTGCTTTCTGCCGTAGACTGTTTGCAGACCAAGGCTATAGAACCCAATCTGTCCTGTTATTTAACCTATAACTGGAAGGAAGAGGCGGATTAATACCTTTCCCAAGGGTATTTGCGCGTAAGTGAATGCAATGAATTCGGTTGGAATTCGAACTCGGCTCCCCAATTTCTTGTTCGTGTATCACATATGGCACTTAACTGAGTGCTCGGCAATGAATTCCACCAATGAAAATGTAATTGTAAATCATCGATTTTTCTGGTGCGAGATGAAGTTAGAAAACCTTTTTGTTTCTCCTACTTAACATTATTTTTCTCTTTCTTAGCTTATTTCCTGTGTTTGAGATCCGAAAGCAAATTGGCATGGCGAAGGAAGCATTCCAGAAGTAATAAGAAACAGGACATTTTCGCTAGAAACTAGGAAGATAGTGCTGGATTGCTATGTGATCTCCGTCCTTCAATATGGCAGTGAATGCTGGACAATATCAACAAAGATGAAGAAAACACTTGAAACAACCGAGATGTGGTTCTACAGAAGCATACTGGATATAAAATGGGGGATCAATTTCATATTACAATCAATATATAAACTTTCCCCTCACTTTGTGACCACGGCAGTTTCTATACATTTATATTCCTGAGATCCAAAAGCACAAGGATGCATTTCAGGAGCAGAGTAAAGTATTAAGAAACAGGACAATTTCGCTCGAAACAAAAAAGAGAGTACTGGATTGCTATGTGATGTCAGTTTTTCAGTATGGCAGTGAATGCTGGACAATACCATCAAAGATGGAGGAACACTTGAAGCAACTGAAATGTGGTTCTACAGAAGGATGCTGCGAATATCATGGATCGAGCATGTGAGCAATGATGAGGTCTTGGAAATGATGGAAACAAAAAGGAAATTAATACTGAACATCAGGAAGAGACAGGTGAAGTTCCTGGGACACGCAATGAGGAAGGAGGTCTTGGAGAATCTGATACTAACAGGCCAGATAGGGGGGAAAAGAGACAGGGGAAAGCAACGGATAACATATTTGAAGGACCTAATCAGGTGGATGATGGAACGAGGGTTGCTTGGTGTAACAGGAGAAGGCGTGCTCAGAGCCCCCAGCGATAGTGAAACGTGGAAGGCCATGATCGCCTACGTCCTGAAGGGACAAGGCACATAGAAGAACTAGTATTTTATTTTCGTAAATAATCGTGTTTTGATTTTAGTTAGCGGGTAACCAAATTGCTATGAGAGTTTCCATTACAGTAAAAAAACGTAGTATTACAGAACTTAATTAATTTAATTATGTACCTTAAAATGTAACTTATTTTACTGATATTCTGTCATCTTTTATCCAGTACTTTTTTTAAAAATCATATCACCCCCAAGCAAGGCGGTAACGCCACTGAACCGCAGGGGGCTACGTAGGAGTAAAAAGGTTGGAAAAGAGAAAGCTGGAGTCCACATCCTAAATAAGGAACAAGGGATGGCCTCTTCACCTGTTCAATAGACATGGGTGGAGTGTGAACCGGGCGATAGTTTAGTCTATCTAGTCCAATTGAAAAAAAAAGAAGAGAGTGAAAAGATTGGAAAAGAGTGGAAAAGAGAAAGCCGGAAAACACATTCTAAACAGGGAACAAGGGATGAGCCTCTTCACCTGTTCAATAGACGTGGGTGGAGTGTGAACCGGGCGATAGTTTATTCTATCTAGTCCAATTGAAAAAAAAAAGAAGCGAGTGAAAAGATTGGAAAAGAGTGAAAAAGAGAAAGTCGGAAACCACATCCTAAACAAGAAACAAGGGATGGCCTCTTCACCTGTTCAATAGACGTGGGTGGAGTGTGAACCGGGCGATAGTTTATTCTATCTAGTCCAATTGAAAAAAAAAGAAGAGAGTGAAAAGATTGGAAAAGAGTGGAAAAGAGAAAGTCGGAAACCACATCCTAAACAAGAAACAAGGGATGGCCTCTTCACCTGTTCAATAGACGTGGGTGGAGTGTGAACCGGGCGATAGTTTATTCTATCTAGTCCAATTGAAAAAAAAAAGAAGAGAGTGAAAAGATTGGAAAAGATTGGAAAAGAGAAAGCCGGAAACCACATCCTAAACAAGAAACAAGGGATGGCCTCTTCACCTGTTCAATAGACGTGGGTGGAGTGTGAACCGGGCGATAGTTTATTCTATCTAGTCCAATTGAAAAAAAAAGAAGAGAGTGAAAAGATTGGAAAAGATTGGAAAAGAGAAAGCCGGAAACCACATCCTAAACAAGAAACAAGGGATGGCCTCTTCACCTGTTCAATAGACGTGGGTTTTTGGTTCTAAAACTTCACTTAACTCAACTGTTTGTGTTTCTTTTATGTGGGTACCTCCATTAAATCACAAAAAAAAAAACCAAAAAAAAAAAAAAACCAGCGTAGTATGAATAAAAAAGGTCCGAAACTTAATATAACAAACTTTATCCATCAAAATGTTTATATTATTATTAAGAGGAAAGATCAAAGTAATTTTCAATTATTTTTTTAAAAAAATTTAATCCCTTCTAACTTTTTCGAAATTTTGTCAGAAATGCTTTTGATTTGAGTTAGCTGTTAAACAAAACGTTACGACTATTTACAATAGAAAACGTAATGATTACATCACCCACGTTTTTTCCGGTGACAAACACATTAATTTGGGAATACTAGCAAAAATCAAATAATTGTCGGATTTTAATGAGACTTCTAGGACTTAGAAAGAAATGAAATTACTTATGAAAGTATTATATTTAAAAAGTAAAAACATTTTTTACATCTGTTAACCCCCACATGAAATCATAAAATTTTAAGGAATTAAATTTTATTGGGAAAATTGGTTTTATTAGTTAAACGCAAGACTCTTTTTTCTAACATTTTGCCTTTATTCCCGAAAATCTGTTTCAGATAGTAAAATAAAAAGATGCAATTAAACTGACATTAAATAATTTGATAAACTTTTAATTGCTTTAATGAATATCAAGGTTTGTTTAGTTTAACTAGTATTTTACTTATTAAATAGTTCCACTGAAATGTAAGACTACGTGAATGTCATTCATATTTATTTGTCCCAATTGTTTTAATTCTGATCGGTATTATAAAATCTTGTTTTGATAGAAACAAATATAAACCTTACGGCTACAACCTGTACGAGCTTAAATGCAATGTCAATTCCCATCTCTTACTGAAAGACAGAAAAATCTCATTAGAAACAAAGAAAAGTGTGCTGAATTGCTATGTGATATTTGTTCTTCTGTATCGAGTTGAATGCTGGACGATCTCATCATAGATGAAAGAGAGGTTTGAGGCAGCAGAAATGTCGTTTTACAGAAGGATACTGAGGATACCATGGACAGAGCACGTGTGCAACGGTGAGGTGTTAGAAAGGATGCAAACGAGAAAAAAACTGATAATAAATATCAGGAAGAGACAAGTGAGGTTCCTGGGGCACGTAATGAGAAAGGAAGGCCTGGAGAACTTGATACTCGGATAAATGGAAGAAGAGACAGGGGAAATCTGCGTGAGACGTACTTGTTAGGTCTGAGCAAATGGTTGACGGAGCGGGACTTCGAAAAGATATCAAGATAAGAATTATTGAGAGCGACAAGAGACAGAGCCATTGTTCAGATATGCGTTGTGGTGCAGTGGATATCGGCTCGGAACGAGAAATCGGGGAGCCGAGTTCGAATTCCAGCTGAATTCATTGTATTCACTTACGCGCAAATACCCTTGGGAAAGGTATTAATCCGTCTATTCCTTCCAGTTATGGGTTAAATAACAGGACAGATTGGGTTCTATTGCCTTGGTCAGCAACTAGTCTACCGCAGAAAGCAATGGCAACCTACTGCGGGATAATCTTCTGCCCAGTCAGTCATGTCTCTTGCGAGACATGATCGCCCAAGCGTGTATCAAGTATGGCACTTAAGTGACTGACTGATTGTTCAGATTAATCACTCGCCGGATTTTGTTTGAATAAATATTTACCTTTTCTCCACACAAGGAAGTGGATGTGACACAAGGTCGGTTTTTAATGTGGGGAACCCGGATGTGTTTAGAGCGGGCTAAGGAACAAAATTCCCCAGTCCCTGTAATCGCCAGTGGCGCTGGCTCCGGTGACAAGCACTTGATCCACTCATCTGGTGCAATGTTGTGGCGAGGCCTCGAGACACTGTTACCCGCGACCGGGCATCTCAAAGAATAATTTTTTCTCAATTGCATACCTATCCTCGGACTGAGATACAACTGAGCTACACTCTATCTTCGAGGAGAGAGACGCCACTGACAGATAATTTGGGGTCCCCACCTGGCACGAAATTTACCAGGCAAATATTTTGTTTGTATAGATATTTACCCTACTCCCCCACTGGAGTGACACAATATCGGTTTTTAATGTGGGGAGCCCGGACGCGTAAGAGCGGGCAAAGAAACAAAAATTCCCCAGTCCCTGTAATCGCCGGTGGCGCTGGCCCCGGTGACGAGCACCTGGTCCACTCATCTGGTGCAATGGGTGGCTCGTCCTCGAGGCCGGGCTTCTCACAATAATTTTTCTCATTTGCATACCTGTCCTCGGACGGAGATACAACTGAGCCGCACACTGTCTTCGAGGACAGAGACGCAGCTTAGAGATGATTTGGGGTCCCCACCTGGCACAAAATTTGCCAGGCAAATATTTTGTTCGTATAGCAATGACATACTACTTGATAGTGAGTAAATATTATTCAGGAATACTATTAGTAGAAAATAAACATATACAAGTCTTGAAGTGAAGTCGTTGGAAATAGTATGTCCAGGTATATTATTCTAGCTGAGTGGAGATCAGGGCTAGTCTGACTTCTGATGTAGTAGTCTCTGGCTAACTTCGGTATCTCCCGGTAACTTACGTATCAGTTCCGGTACTCTCCGATAACTGTAACGGATCCCTACGAAAACACTCTACTGCCAACTGTAACTGCAACTACTGCTCTCTATGGCAGGAGTATATTCAGTCGAATCCATTTTCGTATACAAAAAGGGGAGATCCCACAGCAATATATATATATATTATTCTAGCTGAGTGGAACTCAAAGCTAGTCTGGAGTGTGAACCGGGCGATAGTTTATTCTATCTAGTCCAATTGAAAAAAAAAAGAAGAGAGTGAAAAGATTGGAAAAGAGTGGAAAAGAGAAAGTCGGAAACCACATCCTAAACAAGAAACAAGGGATGGCCTCTTCACCTGTTCAATAGATGTGGGTTTTTGGTTCTACAACTTCACTTATGTTCTTTCTTTCTCAACTGTTTGTGTTTCTTTTATGTGGGTACCTCCATTAAATCACAAAAAACCCCCCCAAAAAAACAGCGTAGTATGAATAAAATGGGTCCGAAACTTAATATAACAAACTTTATCCATCAAAATGTTTATATTATTATTAAGAGGAAAGATCAAAGTAATTTTCAATTATTTTTTTAAAAAAATTTAATCCCTTCTAACTTTTTCGAAATTTTGTCAGAAATGCTTTTGATTGAGTTAGCTGTTAAACAAAACGTTACGACTATTTACAATAGAAAACGTAATGATTACATCACCCACGTTTTTTCCGGTGACAAACACATTAATTTGGGAATACTAGCAAAAATCAAATAATTGTCGGATTTTAATGAGACTTCTAGGACTTAGAAAGAAATGAAATTACTTATGAAAGTATTATATTTAAAAAGTAAAAAAGAGTTCCGACAGATACCGAAGTTACCCAAACTTCGGTATCTGTCGGAACTCTTCGATAACTGTAACGGATCTCTGAGATTATCCACCACTGTGAACTGCAACTACAACTGAGATTCCAGATCAAGGTTCTCTCTATGGCGGGATTATATGTACCTTCAGCCCAATTCATATTTATATACAAAAAGAGGGAGATCACACAATATATATATATATATATATGTTTGTTTGTTTGTGTGTGTGTGTGTGTGTGTGTAAATATGTACACACATATATATGTATGTGTGTGTATATATATATATATATATATATATATATATATATATATATAGTTATTCTACACGCACGGACATATAATATGATATATGTATATATAAATATATATACTTATTTCGCGCACAAACATATATATGTATGTGTTTGTGTGTATGTATGTTTGTATATATATATATATATATACTAGCAGTATAGCCCGGCGTTGTTCGGGTGTAATGAAAGCTTTAAAACTAATCCATGGTCCTGCAGCTCAGACTCAGCCTAAACAATTTTTGAAATAATAAAATAATTGCGACAATTTACCAATCGCACCTAATACATATATTTTTGTGTATGCATCAAATGTGGTTACATTTCCTTTTCATTACTTTCTCATTTCCTCATTTGTTTTCCTCCTTTTTTTCTCTTTCTATATAAAAATATAACCCGGCGTTGCTCGGGTGCAATGAAAACTTTAAAAACTCATCCATGGTCCTGGAGCTCAGACTCTTTGGACGTTGGTACGAAAGACTAAAAAGCAATAGTTGTTTCCAGTTAAAGTGATGCCGAGGAAAATACGCAACTGAGAGATGATTTGGTGTTCCAACACAGCACAAAATGTGCCAGGCATATATTTTGTGTGTATAGCAATGATATACTATTTGATATTGAGTAAATATACTATTCATATTTCATTGTTCAAGGGAGATTTTATTCTCATAAAAAGGAAATAAAAATTATAAAATATGTATGTAAAATATAAAACAAAGAACTATTATTCACTATTTACATTGTTCCGACGACTGTCTTATCTTTATTGCTATGTTTACGACCGTTGTACGCTCCAGCCTTCTTCAGGTGCTAGGAATTTGTAACCAAACTGTTTATTACGGTCACTGGGGTATATCATTCTCATTCCATATGCTAAGCCAATTCTGGTAGCCATGTCGTTATTTCCTTTTAAGTTAACTCAATTAATCCTATCACCTGAAGAACTCCGGAGGGTAAAACGGCCGAAATGTTGTTAACATAGCAATAAAGATGAGAACACTAGTTTGAACAAAGTAAATAGTGTAAATTCTACCTCATCTCAGAAGTATAGACAAATACGAAATTTTATTCATCTTCATATCCCCAAAATCCAATATTAGGGTGCGTCTTGTAAGCCAAAAATTACGGTAATTATATCTGTAATCTCAAAATAAATGTTATAATTTGCCATTTACTGTCCACCTACTTTTATTAATATATATCTTTGCTCTGTTATACATCATTGAGTAGTGTTACATTCACACTTGATTAATATTTATATATTCATGTGTATATAGACGTATACACACACACACATATATATATATTTATTTACCTCCTCACCTATATATATATATATATATATATATATATATATATATATATATATTTTAATTCAGATATTTTAATCCAAGCGGAAAAAGCAGGAAGGTAAATTCCAAAAACCCGATCCTAATTAATATTAAAACCTTGAAACTTCTGAATATCGTTTCTTATGTCTTTGTCTATGAGTATATCAAATTTGATTAAAATCGGATCACTCCTTTTATAACCCGATTTTTTCGATTATCGATTTTCGATATTTATCGGGGGTAACTCGACACAAAACCTAGCTGAGAACATTTGCAGGCGCTTATAGTACAACTGTGTAAATTCTCAAGAAAATCAGTTCAGCCGTTTTGGAGTCTATAGGTAATGGACAGAGAGAGAGAGAGAGAGAGAGAGAGAGAGACAAAGTTCCATTTATATATATATATATATATATATATATATATATATATATATATATATAAATTTGTTTTTTAATTAAAAGTAATATAGTTTACACTACAACATGGAAATTTTTGTTTCGAGATTTTACGTCAACATCAAGCAGGGCTGGTTCATTGTTGTGAAAATCATTTTCATTTAAATATAATTTTTTGTCAAATTTAAAGTGTATCTCTATTCGGCGGACCTGACTGAGACTACCACCACCTTTAAATTTGTTCTTTTTCATTTTTTTATTACTTTTTTCAGCGCAGTCTTATCGATTATTACATAAACTTTCTGATTATAAAAAAAAAATTGTAAAAATTTCAATATATAACAATTTTAGCGGGGTGGCACAGTTTCTCATACAACGTTATAGTAAATCGATCCTCCATTTTGGAAAAAACTCGCGTTGGGGGTCACTTTGTTTGTTTTTTTTTTGGTGGGGGGGGACGAGATCTTGTTCTTGTTTTTGTCTTTTTCAATTTTTTAAGTTCTTACGATGACATCTTGCTCGGAAACTCCAAGAAACTCCAAGAATGCCTTTATTCAAATATTTTGCAAAGATTTAGTTGTTGAATATGCGCAAGCAAAAAATTTAATTGCATAGGATCGATTTACTATAAGGTTGTATAAAAAACTGAGCACCCCTAACATTGTTTAAATGTTGAAATTTGTACAATTTCTTTTTTTTTTTTTGTCAGTCTGAAAGTTGAGGGTTTAATCGATATGATTGCACTGAAAAAAGTTTTAAAAAAGAACTGATAATCAACATATTTACAGGTGGTAGTAATGTAGTATCGGCGAATGGTTCCAAAATGGAGAATCGATTTACTATAACATTGTATGAAAAACTGAGCCCCCCTGAAATTGTTTAAATATTGAAATTTTTCCAAATTTGTTTTGTCAGTCGGAAAGTTTAGGATGTAATCGAAATGATTGCACGGAAAAAAAAAAAAAAAAAAAAAATTAAAACAACAAATTTGAAGGTGGTGGTAGTCTCTTTCAGGTCCGCCCTCTATTCGAATTAGTTAAATTGAAGACACATAATTTTTTCTGTGTTCCCACATTCATAAATAACAAGTTTTGTTGTTTCTTATATTTAAATGAAAATCATTTTCATAACAAAAATCTAACATTGCCTGACGATGTGGTAAAAATCTCGAAACATAGAAATTTCCGTGTCGCAATGTAAAATATATTAATTTTAATCAAAAAATAAATTTAATTATATTATAATCTACAATATTTGTTGTATTGAGCACTTTAAAAAAAAAAAAAAAAAAAAAGAAAAGCAAATGCCGGAGAATTCGGAATTGAAAAACTGTTGGCTCGCTTTACCTGAATTTACCTGAATTCGTGCTTACGGTCATATCACGTTGAATACACCGGTTCTCACTAGACCAACGAAGCCTGGTCAGTACTTAGATGGGAGACCGCTTGGGAATACCAGGGACTGTAAGCGTTATTGATGGATGTGCTCGGAGGGGGAAATCGGTGAGCTGATTTCCAATTCTAGTCGAACACTATGCATTCACTTACGCACTGGTACCCTTCCCTCCAGTTATGGGGTAAATAACTGAGGTCTGTTGTTCATGCTATCTGTAGCAGACTCCTGCACCAATTGTTTATTATCAGCAGTTCCAAAACGTGTGGATGGAGCTACACAAGCTTTAACCATTTTAAACAATTCTTTGTGTGGCAGTCTAACTAAGTTAAACGCTCGTACGTTGAAATCGACGGGAGAGTCTATAAAATATATATATATATATATATATATATATGGGCCCCACCCATTCACAGTCAGGATAGTCAAATACAGACGACAATTCTACTCCTGCAGCTTCCTCTCTCGCACTTCCCGCCTGTGGAACTCGCTCCCGTATTCTTGCTTTCCTGACGGCTACAACCTCCAGAAATTTAAATGCAAAGTCAATACTCATCTACTAACAACTGGCCTCTAGCTCTCTCCCTACCCCTGTATAACCTTCCCTTTCTCTCCACCTATGTATCTGTCATCGCACCTGTTTTCTCAGCTTTCTATTGTTCCTTTCTAACTAGTTTGTACTCGTCACTCTTTTCTAATTAATCTTTTTACATTTATGTAGCCCCCTGCACATCAGTGGCGTTTCTGCCTTGCTCGGGGTGAAATGATTAAAATATATATATATATATATATATATATATATATATACATATTGTTGTAGATTCCCGATGATAAACTGCCAAAATAATGAACAACAAAAACAGATATGGATATAGAAAAGTAAGTTATATTGAACGTAATATACAAACTGGGACGCTGATTGGTCAATTCAGGAAGACTATCAGTAGAAAATAAAGAATTACAAGTCTTGAAGTGAAATCGTTGGAAATAGTATGTCCGGGTATATTATTCTAGCTGAAAGGAGCTCAGAGTTAGTCTGGACTCTGGGTAACTTCGGTATCTGTCGGAACTCTTCGATAACTGGAACGGATCTCTACGATTATCCTCCACTGTGAACTGCAACTACAACTGAGATTCCAGATTCCTGTTCTCTCTATGACAGGATTATATGTACCCTCAGTCGAGTCCATATCATATACAAAAAGCGGGAGATCCCACAATACATATATATATATATATATATATATATATATATATGTTTGTGTGTGTATATATATGTATGTATGTGTATATATATATATATATATATATATATATATATATATATATATATATATATATAGTTATCCTGCACGCACGCACATATATATATATATATACTATCAGTATAGCCCGGCGTTGCTCGGTTGTAATGAAAACTTTAAAACTAATCCATTGTCCTGGAGCTCAGACATTTTGGACGTTGGCACGAAAGACTAAACAGCAACATTTGTTTCCAGTTAAAGCGAAACCGTGGACTGAAAGAAAAATGAATGGATGTAAGTCAAATTTTGATTTTCTGGTATCGATATCAAATAAGTTTTTTGTCGTAAACTGAATTTTGAAGGCTAAATAAGTCCTCTGAGTAAATGGCTGAGACTAAGAACTACCATTATAGCTACCTAGAGCCAAACCCAAAGCAAAAACTAAAATAAAAGGGCTGAAAAAATACAGACATACAGGCAGATAAAGAGACAAAGTTCAATTTATAAATAAATTTAGACATGTGTATGTGTGTGAAATTATTTGTTTGAACATTATTTTTAATCGACACTCGTATTAGAGTTGATATTCTGTTTTTAATCAAACTATATTTATTTCTACCGAACTGATTATTTACGATATTTTTTTTTTTTTTGGACGAAAAAAATAATTTCAATATGTCGGTTGTTAAAACCATTTTGTTAATCTTCGGGATGTTCCGTACCATATCTATATGTGTGTGGAATAATGATATAAACATTTTTATATAAATTTTTGCATAAAAGAAGAGTTTTGAAAGAATACATGCATAACAAATTGGAAAAGTTTTTTTCTGCCTTGTTTCATCCGATGTGACATCAAATGCGCATAAACGAGACACTGGAAGTATCAAAATTTCAAAAAATATTTTTAATGCTTTTATTTTTAAATCTAGCTAAATCTATCTATCTTGTTTTACTTTCCATCATTTTTGTTTGTCTATATTTCTGAGATGAGGCAGTTTTTACAGTATTTACATTATTCAGACTATTGTCCTCATCTTTGTTGCCATTTGTACGACGTTTAATAATAGATCATTCTATTTGTCTATATTTCTGAGATGTGGTAGTATTTACAGTATTTACATTATTCGGACTATTGTCCTCATCTTTGTTGCCATTTGTACGACGTTTAATAATAGATCATTCTATTTGTCTATATTTCTGAGATGTGGTAGTATTTACAGTATTTACATTATTCGGACTATTGTCCTCATCTTTGTTGCCATTTGTACGACGTTTAATAATAGATCATTCTATTTGTCTATATTTCTGAGATGAGGTAGTATTTACAGTATTTACATTATTCGGACTATTGTCCTCATCTTTGTTGCCATTTGTACGACGTTTAATAATAGATCATTCTATTTGTCTATATTTATGAGATGAGGCAGTTTTTACAGTATTTACATTATTCAGACTATTGTCCTCATCTTTGTTGCTATTTATACGACGTTTAATAATAAATCATTCTATTTCTCTATATTTCTGAGATGAGGAAGTATTTACAGTATTTACATTATTCGGACTATTGTCCTCATCTTTGTTGCTATTTGTACGACGTTTAATAATAGATCATTCTATTTGTCTATATTTCTGAGATGAGGTAGTATTTACAGTATTTACATTATTCGGACTATTGTCCTCATCTTTGTTGCCATTTATACGACGTTTAATAATAGATCATTCTATTTCTCTATATTTCTGAGATGAGGAAGTATTTACAGTATTTACATTATTCGGACTATTGTCCTCATCTTTGTTGCCATTTGTACGACGTTTAACAATAGATCATTCTATTTGTCTATATTTCTGAGATGTGGTAGTATTTACAGTATTTACATTATTCGGACTATTGTCCTCATCTTTGTTGCCATTTGTACGACGTTTAATAATAGATCATTCTATTTGTCTATATTTCTGAGATGAGGTAGTATTTACAGTATTTACATTATTCGGACTATTGTCCTCATCTTTGTTGCTATTTGTACGACGTTTAATAATAGATCATTCTATTTGTCTATATTTCTGAGATGAGGTAGTATTTACAGTATTTACATTATTCGGACTATTGTCCTCATCTTTGTTGCCATTTATACGACGTTTAATAATAAATCATTCTATTTGTCTATATTTCTGAGATGAGGAAGTATTTACAGTATTTACATTATTCGGACTATTGTCCTCATCTTTGTTGCCATTTGTACGACGTTTAACAATAGATCATTCTATTTGTCTATATTTCTGAGATGTGGTAGTATTTACAGTATTTACATTATTCGGACTATTGTCCTCATCTTTGTTGCCATTTTTACGACGTTTAATAATAAATCATTCTATTTGTCTATATTTCTGAGATGAGGTAGTATTTACAGTATTTACATTATTCGGACTATTGTCCTCATCTTTGTTGCCATTTGTATGACGTTTAATAATAGATCATTCTATTTGTCTATATTTCTGAGACGAGGTAGTATTTACAGTATTTACATTATTCGGACTATTGTCATCATATTTGTTGCCATTTGTACGACGTTTAATAATAAATCATTCTATTTCTCTATATTTCTGAGATGAGGAAGTATTTACAGTATTTACATTATTCGGACTATTGTCCTCATCTTTGTTGCCATTTATACGACGTTTAATAATAGATCATTCTATTTGTCTATATTTCTGAGATGAGGTAGTATTCACAGTATCTTTGTTGCCATTTGTACGACATTTCTGTCGTTGTACGCCCCGGTCTTTTTCAGGTGCTAGGAATTTCTAATAGAACCTCTTATTACAATCACTGGCGTATATGATCTCCATCCCTTTTGCGTAGAGCCTCTATTTGGTAGTCATGATTTATCTCCCTCTAACCCTGTAAGTTACTTGTTCACCACTGCTTTAGCCTGGTATTGAACTCACAACTCTTTGGTTTAACTAAGTGAAAAGAACTAACTAACGTCACGTCTATATCCACTGGACAAGAACAATTGAATTTTTGCACTTATAAACCTGATGTTTAGATTTGTCTGCGGATGACTATATATATATATATATATATATATAAGATTCTAAAGAACAATTTAGAAAACTTATTCCCTTATCGCTAACCCCCACCAACATCCCACACACAACTCGCCAAATATAAGAAAAGAGGCTTTCCATTCCTTTCCACACCACCTGATGAGACATTAAAATTTCAATGTCGAAACAAAATGTACACTTTGCAGTGGATTAAAAAAATTGTTCATGTTTTAAAATATAATTTATAATAAAAATTCACAGTTCTATATTATATATCGAGCTCTGTTTTAAATTAATATTTTGGACGTTGTAAATTTTTCTTCGTTCCTTATTCACTCGGATATATATATATATATATATATATATATATACATATATATATGTGTGTGTGTGTGTGTGTGTGTGTGTGTTAAAAATGGTTTTGGCAAGGCGAATCATTTTGTAAAGTGGACGCAAGTTCGAATCAAGTTGGAAAATATGTTTTATAAAATAATAAAATAGCGTTTAAAATTATATATATATATATATATATATATATATATATATATATATATATATATATATATATATATAGCTGATAGTATGTCGGTAAGTATGTATCAATTTTTCCCACTTGTAAAGTAATAATCCGTTTTGAGACTAGTAGCCTATCTATAATAGTGTCTTGTCTTAACTCTGTTTTCTGAGGAACAAGCCAATCGGCATATGCCGTCTACGGCAATTCTTGAGTGCCCAGAAGATTAAGCCGTCAAAAACAATAAATACCAAATACATCACGGCACCTCTTAAGCGAACTTCTCAATCTCTCTCTCTTGCTCCCCTCTCCCTCTTTTTCTCTCTTCCTCTCTCTCTCGTTATATATATATATATATATACATATATATCTAGGAGAGCTGTTTAAAAAGTTCTCGGCCCGACCCAGTTCCAGAAATATGGCCAAACATTAGACATCGGACTTCTTTACAGAAAGGCTTCATATTCAGCCTGGCAACAAATTATACGCATCGCCTCCTACGTATCATTATTGCGATTCGTTTCCCAGTACTGCCATTTCGCGAAACAGGCATTGCGTCTGTGACTTTTTAGTCTTAGAGGATAAAAACGAAAAGGAAACTAATTCTTAGCATCAGGAAAAACAAAAAAACAAAAACAAAAACACACTTGTTATATATAATGAGGAAGGAGTACTTGAAAAATATAATACTCGCAGGTCAGATAGAGATAAAGAAAGACATAAATACCTCAGACATTCTCATCTTCATTTATCCATCACGCCCAGATTGTGCATAGTGCAGCAATTTTTTGTTGCTGTTTCTGTAACAACCTGTTTTTTTACGGGGAGACTAAACTATCGCCCGGTTCACACTCCACCCACATCTATTGAACAGGTGAAGAGGCTCATCCCTTGTTTCCTGTTTAGGATGTGGTTTCCGGCTTTCTCTTTTCCAATGTTTTCACTCTTCTTTTTTTCTTTTTTTTTTCAATTGGAGTAGATAGACTAAACTATCGCCCGGTTCACACTCCACCCACGTCTATTGAACAGGTGAAGAGGCTCATCCCTTGTTTCCTGTTTAGGATGTGGTTTCCTGCTTTCTCTTTTCCATTCTTTTTACCCTTACGTAGCCCCCTGCACATCAGTGGCGTTATCGCCTTGCTTGGGGTGATATGATTAAAAAAAAAAAAAAAAAAAGGGGTGTTAGCGCCGCACCCAACCCCCAAACCTGGAGGGTCAGTGAACCATTCTTGGTCCTTACGTTTACAGCACCTGGTATTCCCAAATGGTCACCCATTTAATTACTGACCAGGGTCGATGTTGTTTAACTTCGCTGATCGGACGGGAACCGGTGTATTCAACACGATATAGCCGTAGACATTATGGCACATCTTAATCTCTCTCTTGCTCTCCCTCTCTCTCGTTACACACACACACACACACACACACACACACACACACACACACACACACATATATATATATATTATTTTGAACATTATTTTTACCGATACTTGTTGTTCTTTTCAGACGTTAACCTGGTCGCCTTCTATATCTTTTTGCAAAGACATGACTTGTGGTGCAGTGGATATTGGCTCGTAGACAGTAATTGGAGAGCCGAGATCGAATTTCACTTGAATTCGTTGTTCCATTAGATAGACTAAACTATTGGAGTAGATAAACTAAACTCATTGGAGTAGAAAGACTAAACTATCGCCCGGTTCACACTCCACCCACGTCTATTGAACAGGTGTAGAGGCTCATCCCTTGTTTCCTGTTTAGGATGCGGTTTCCGGCTTTCTCTTTTCCAATCTTTTTACTCTTACGTAGCCCACTGCGCATCAGTGGCATTATCGCCTTGCTTGGAGTCGTATGATAAAAAAAAAAGTTACGCGGAGATATCCTTGGGATATTTTGGCAGCTCAGATGCAGTCACTTTCTCACCGACGTAATGTGACTTCCCTGTGTCTCTTCTACAAATACTTTTACGACTTCTGCTCCGATGAACTTAGCTCACTGGTTTCTCCTATGTATGAATTTACTCGAGCGACAAGATTAGCAACTAGGTCCCACCCTTTTATTGTGAAACCAATACAATGTAAACGCAAATTCTACTCCATCAGCTTCTTTTCTCGCACTTCCCGCCTGTGGAATTCTCTTCCATTTACTTGCTTTCCCGACAGTTACAATCTCCAAGAATTTAAATGTAAAGTCAATAGTCATCTCCTATCTCACTAACCTGCATCCTCTCTCCCTCCCCCCTCTCTCTCTCTCATGCTCCTTTCTCCTTTCACTCCACTCTCATCAGTATTCTTATCCTTCTTTTACCAACTTCCTGACACCCCCTTATAACCTGTCACTCTTTTTTATAACTTTCTTCCTAAGCAACCCCCTGCAAAACAGTGGCAGTAAACTGCCTTGTTTGGGGCTATATGATTATATATATATATATATATATATATATATAGAGAGAGAGAGAGAGAGAGAGAGAGATAGATAGATAGATAGATAGATAGTCAGCAACAATCTCCAAAAATTTAAATGTAAAGTCCATAGTCATCTCCTGTCTCACTAACCTGCATCCTCTCTCCCCCCTCTCTCTCTCATGCTCCTTTCTCTGTCCACTCCACTCTCATCAGTATTCTCATTCTTCTCTTACCCATTACCTGATACCCCTACAACCTGGCAGTCTCTCTCATAATTTTCTTCCTATGTAACCCCCTGCGCACCAGTGGCAGTAAACTGCCTTGTTTGGGGTGATATGATTATAGAAAAAAAAACGCTTCTCTTTCCAGCTATGGGTTAAATAGAAGGAGAAATTGGGTGCTATAACTTGGTTGGCAACGAGTCTGCCGCAGAAAATAATGGCAACCTTCTGCGGGTGAAACTTCTGCCCAGTCCGCCATGTTTCTTTCGAGACATGATCCCTTAAGCGTGCATCACGTATGGCAATTAACTGACTGACGGAATATAATAGTTGAAGATATGATTAAGCCTTCTACTAGGCATAAAGTGAGGGATCGGTTTTTTATTGTTATAACGTAATAAACTGATCCCCCACTAATTACTACTTGATAATATTATACCTTTCTTCCAGCTTTAGCTATAAGACAAATAACATGATAGATGCGTTCTATAGCCTTGGTTGGCAACCAGTCTACCCCAGAAAGCAATGGCGACCTACTGCGGGATAATCTTCTGCCCAGTCAGTCATGTTTCTTTCGAGACCTGATCGCCCAAGCGTGTATCACGTATGGCACTTAACTGACTGACTAACTATAATAGTTGAAGACATGATTAAGCCTTCTACTAGGCATAAAATGGGGGATCGGTTTTTTATTGTTATAACGTAATAAACTGATCCCCCAATTATTACTACTTAATAATATAATACATTTCTTTCCCCTCTAGCTATGAGTCAAATAACAAGACAGATTAGGTTATATAGCCTTGGTTGGCTATATAACCTTCTGCCCAGTCAGTCATGTGTCTTTCGAGATATGATTGTCCAAAGTGTGTATCACGTATGACACTCAACTGACTGACTGAATATAATAGGAAACATGATTAAGGCTTCGACTGATCGTAAAGTGGGGGATCGGTTTTCTATTGTTATGAAGTAATAAACTGAGACCCCCTATTAATTACTACTTAATAATATAATACATTTCTTCCCCCTCTAGCTATGAGTCAAATAACAGAACAGATTGAGTTCTATAGCCTTGATTGGCAACCAGTCTACCGCAGAAAGCAATGGCGACCTACTGCGGGTGAAATTCTGCCCAGTCAGTCATGTTTCTTTCAAGGCCTGATCGCTTAAGCGTGTACCACGTATGGCACTAAACAGACTGTCTCGAGTCTCTAATCAAATGTGACTTGGTTAAATATTTCACTAAGCAGGGAGTTCTTTCAGGTAAGCAATATGGCTTTCGCTTCACTAGGTCAACTCCTCATTTATTAAGGATTATTGCTGAAAGAGTCTATCGAGATAAGAATTGAGAGACTTGGGTTGTTGCTTTAAATATATCTCAAAGCTATTTGACAGTGTCTGGCATACTTGTCTTCTTCAACAGCTGAAAGTTCATGATATTGCTGGATGAATTTTACGTCTTTATTAAGCTTGATTCAATCTTTTCTACGTATAAAATCTTGAACTGAAGGTTACACAAGTGGTGGATTTCCCCATACGTTTTCCAAGGATCCCTTCAGAAAACGCTTCTCTACTAGATCTCTGGATGTGCGTTGTGGCGCAGTGGATATCGGCTCGGAACGAGAAATCGGGGAACCGAGTTCGAATTCCAGTTGAATTCCTTGCATTCACTTACGCGCAAATGCCCTTGGGAAAGGTATTAATCCGTCTCTTCCTTCCAGTTATGGGTTAAATAGCAGGACAGATTGGGTTCTATAGCCTTGGTCGGCAACCAGTCTACCGTAGAAAGCAATGGCGGGTTAATCTTCTGCCCAGTCAGTCATGTGTTTTTCGAGATATGATTGCCCAAAGTGTGTATCACGTATGATATATATATATATATATATATATATATATATATATATATCATACGTGATACACACTTTGGGCAAGTATATATATATATATATATATACTTGCGTTTGGGTAGTAACGTTTCTTTAAAACATCTTTTATTAAATACGGTCGAGAAGGAAGATTTAATTTTTTATTAAGTTTTTCCAGTAAACTAACATTTTACAATTGTTGGTGATAAGAAATATAAAAAAAAGTCCGTAATTTTTGACGTCCCAAGCGCTTTCGGCCGCTTCTAAAGCCATTTTAAATTGTGTTTATATCTCTGGTGTTGTTATTTTTCCTCATGATTTGACTGTTGCATAATAATTTATTTTATTTTTATTTTTTTTACAAAGGAGCGTTCATTCCAAGCTCTCACTTGATGCACAGGACTGGAAATTGCGTAAGCATCATATAAAAAAAATCAGTTCTCTATTTCCACTATTTAATAATGTAAGGTTAATTATAGGCGAGACATGTTTTACATATAGTGCCTCTCGAATAGCGTGATATTTCTGAGATTGTGATTTACATAGAATTCTTGAGTTTTTATCAAACTTTTTCTTAAGAGTTCTAGTATATATATATATATATAATTTCGTCTTTTCTGGTTCGTTTTTCTCTTCACTCTCCTCCTGCCTAAACTTTTTACTCTCTTATGTAGCCCCCTGCGCATTAGTGACGGTACCGCCTTGCTTAGGGTAAAACGATTAACAAAAAAAATTATACAAAAAAAAAAAACATAGATAGCAATCTTCAAGCATTGAGAAAAGTAACTGAAACCGAGCTGCCAGGTTAGGACGAATAATATTGCTGATTCTTCTTTGGATCTTATCAAGAAGTTCTAGGTTAATAGAAAGGGCCCCGGGCCATATGTGGCAGCCTCATATTCATTTAAAATACTTCATTTGTTATTAAAATATATTAACTGTCACTCCGGAATTCATAAAAATTGCTTTCAAAGTGTCAGCTTTTAATCTTTTCCTGTTATCCAAGGGTTCTTGTCAGATTGAATGGATAAGTAGCCCTTGTCACACAGATGATTCTTTCAAGTTCATTAAAATTATCGGCATTTAATGGATGTGCGTCGTGGTGCAGTGGATATCGATTCGGATGGAGAAAATCAAGGCGCTAGTTGAATTCCTTGCATTCATTTACGCGCAAATACCCATGTGAAAAGTATTAATCCGTCTCTTCCCTTCAGTTATGGATTAAATAATAGGAAAGATTGGGTTCTATAGCCTTGGCTGGCAACCAGTCTACCCCAGAAAGCAATGGCAACCTACTGCGGGATCATCTTCTGCCCAGTTAGTCATGTCTCTTTCGAGACATGATCGCCCAAAGCGTCTATCACGTCACTTAACTGACTGACTGAATACAACAGCTGGAGACATGATTAAGACTTCCAGTAGGCATAAAGTGGGGGATCGATTTTCTATTGTTATAAAGTAATAAACTGATCCCTCAATAATTACTACTTAATAATATAATATGTTTCTTCCCCTTCTAGCTATGAGCCAAATAGCAGGACAGATTGCATTCTATAGCCTTGGTTGGCAACCAGTCTACCGCAGAAAGCAATGGCAACCTACTGCGGGATCATCGTCTGCCCAGTTAGTCATGTCTCTTTAGAGACATGATCATCCAAAGCGTCTATCACGTACGGCACTTAACTGAATGACGTTTCATGACAAAATATTTCTAGAAAATAAACATCTAAAAGAAATAGAAAGATGATCATTAAAATATGATACAAAAGATAGGTATGGTACAAGGCCGAAACGAAGGGGCGTTTAGTGATGAACGAACTGAGTAGCAGCTGAAATGGCGAAACAAGTTTCCTTCCCATTCGATTACGTCATAGTGTTCAATTAATAAAATCTATTTCTGACAATATAATTTTATTATTCAGTCGAGGGTATGGGTTGTTCAGACTGAGTGGGGATAAAATCGAAATCAGTTAAATTATCTCCATTAGTTTGCTTGTGTGGGCGTTTATGGCACAAGGACATGTAAGTCCTGCTCTCACAATACAGACATTGGCATTTCATTAAACGCACGCAGGCAAAGTGGAAGACGGACAAAGAATCAGCCCTTATTTTTATCAACAAGATTACCAGTGTAATGACAGCTACGGTGTTGTTGTTTCTGTCGTATTCGTTGTTAATGCTTATGGTTAAATTAGAAGTATAGCCCGACGTTGCCCGGGTGTCATGAAAGCTTTAAAACTAATCCATGGTCCTGGAGCTCAGACTCTTTGGATGTTGACACGAAAGACTAAAAAGCAATAGTTGTTTCTAGTTAAAGGGTAGACTAAAAGAAAAATGAATGGATGTAAGTTAAATTTTGATTTCCTGGTATCGATATCAAATAAGTTTTTTCGTCGTAAACTGAATTTTGAAGGCTAAATAAGTCCTCTGAGTAAATGGTATCATGACTGAGACTAAGAACTACAATTATACCTACTTAGAACCAAACCCGAAGCAAAAACTAAAATAAAAGGGCTGAAAAAAATACAGACACACAAGCAGATAAACAGACACACACACAAACATCTTACCTTTTATAAATATATGTATATATTAGCGATTTTCTGCAGCATATATATATACTAGCAGTATAGCCCGGCGTTGCTCGGGTGTAATGAAAGCTTGAAAACTAATCCATGGTCCAGGAGCTCAGACTCTTTGGATGTTGGCACGAAAGACTAAAAAGCAATAGTTGTTTCCAGTTAAATCGAAACCGTAGACTGAAAAAAATATGAATGGATGTAAGTCAAACTTTGATTTCCTGGTATCGATATCAAGTAATTTTTTTCGTCGTAAAGCTAAATAAGTCCTCTGAGTAAATGGTATCATGGCAGAGATTAAGAACTACAATTATACCTACTTAGAGCCAAACCCAAAGCAGAAACTAAAATAAAAGGGCTGAAAAAAATACAGACATACAGGCAGATAAACAGATACACAAACATCTTGCCTTATATTATCGATTTTCTGCACTATTGTAAGAACTGCAACCTTGAAACTTCTGAATATCGTTTCTTATGTCTTTGTCTGTAAGTGTATCAAATTTGACTAAAATCGGACCACTCTTTCTATAATCCGATTTTTTCGATTATCGATTGTTGATATTTATTGGGGGTACCTCGACACAAAACCTAGCTAAGAACACTCGCAGACGCTTATAGTACAAGTGTGTAAATTCTCCAGAAAATCGGTTCAGCCTTTTCGGAGCCTATAGGTAACGGACACACACACACACAGACATACACAGACGCAGACACAGTTCCATTTATAAATAAGTTTAGATAAGAGATCGAATAATGAGTCGTGTCGAGTAGGAATGAAAGGATTACTGGCCCAGCACGGGTTCTCGAATTAGACCGTCGCGATAAATTGGTCTGACTTCCGGGCGCTTGACGGCTCCAAGTTTTACCTGAAAATAACTTCTGATAACCGTTAATGAGTCCAGCTGATTGCTGCAGATCAGCTTAGGGATCAACCAGAGGAGAGTTTCAGTCCGCCATTGTGTGATCAATCACGTCTTAATGACGGATTAGACCGCATTTTTTTTTTCACTCACTTTGTGTTTCTTTCTTACATTAACTTTGACAAGGTTTGTATTTTTCATTCATTTTGTCCTTCTGTTTCTCTCTTTCGAACTTTCTTTATTGCTTTCTTATATTATATTTGACAATCTCCACTTTTTTCCTTCACTTCGTCTTTCTTTCTTTCATTTATATATATATATATATATATATATATATATATTCAAATGAATAAAAACAAAGAAAATAGTTGCAACCTTCAAAACATTAATTTAATTTTAATTTTATTAATTATAACTTTAGAACATCTACAAAATTGTACATTTTATTTATTTTTTAATCATATCACCCCAAGCAAGGCGGTAACGCCACTGATGTGCAGGGGGCTACATAGGAGTGAAAAGATTGGAAAAGAGAAAACCGGAAACTGCATCCTAAACAGGAAACAAGGGATGAGCCTCTTCACCTGTTCAATAGACGTGGGTGGAGTGTGAACCGGGCGATAGTTTAGTCTATCTACTCCAATTGAAAAATAAAATAAAATAAAAAAAAGAGTGAAAAGATTGGAAAAGAGAAAAACCGGAAACCACATACTAAACAGGAAACAAAGGATGAGCCTCTTCACCTGTTCAATAGACGTGGGTGGAGTGTGAACCGGGCGATAGTTTAGTCTATCTACTCCAATTGAAAAATAAAATAAAATAAAAAAAAGAGTGAAAAGATTGGAAAAGAGAAAGCCGGGAAACCACATTAAATATCTGATGAGACACTGTATTTTCAATGTCAAAACAAAATGTACAATTTTTAATAGTTTGTAGGTGTTCTAAAGTAATAATGAATTATATATATAATCATGTTACGGAAATTAACGAAACTTGGTTATGAAACGAAATTTTTTAACATTATTTTTTATCGATACTCGTATTTAAGTAGATATTCTGTTTTTTAATTAAACAGTATTATATATTTATATCTATCGGCCTGATTATTTACGATAAATTGTTATTACGAAAATGTGTACCATTCGGCAGGATTCGAACCTGCGACCTCTAGAGGAAGCTTCCATTTGATCTGACAACGTCTTAGATCTCTCGACCACGAATAGCGTCCAGTTAAATCGAGGTTTTTATCAAGCCTATATAACACAATTTACGATTAATCGCAAACAACCATATCTGCTCTGTGATGTATCGTAATGTCAACAATTGTAAACATGTTACGGAAATTAACGAATTTTAACGAAACTTGGTTATAAGCAACCGACAATTTAAAATTTGATACATTTCAGAGCAGATATGGTTGTTTGCGATGAATCGAAAATTGTGTTATATAGGCTTGATAAAAACCTCGTTTATACTGGAGGCTATTCGTGGTCGAGAGGTCTAAGACGTTGCCAATCTCGTTGGAACAATCCTAGTTCTTTATCCAATATATATGCAAAAATATTTTCACACCAGATTTACAATTTATACCGACCTTAACTTAAAAAAACCTAATACGTAAAATGATAGATTAAATCGAAAAATATTCAGTTCATAATATTCACCTGATGGTTGCAAAATAAAAGTTTATATATATATATATATATATAAAGTTTATATATGTGAAACCGCAGTAGGTTTTGGCTCGCTTTAGATTTTTGTATATATATATATATATATATATATATATAGTAATTTTGTTATTACAATAGTTTAAAAAAAGCATATCACGAGACAAAATTTTTCATTTTTCAGAATAAATTTGTTCTTGTTCAGGTGATTTTCATTGTATATGAATATATATATAGTGAGAGTATATGAAAATACTATATAGATACTATATATATATATATATATATATATATATATATATAGTATATGAATATATATATATATAGTTCATATACTATATATATATATATATATATATATATATATAGTTATGAATTAATTGTACATTGCGACACGGAAATTTCTATGTTTCGAGATAGATTCTCTTCATCAGGCAATGTTTGATGTTTGTTGTACAGATGATTTGCATTTAAATGCAAAAACCTTCTGTTGTTTGCTGTGTATGTATGTGGGAAGATATAAAATTTACATGTGTGTTTCTTTCTTGAATTTGGCCCCAAAGAATACCACTAACTTTATCTTACTTTTCTCCTTTCTTCTTTTCCCTCTATAACGCTCAAGATGTCAACCTGCCTTTAACCTAACCTTATCACTTTCTATATTTTTCGCTTAGTTTTATTGTTTTTGATGTGATATGCCCATTTAGTACCAAGGCTGTCCTCTTCACTTTCTTATTATTTTTGGTCTCCTCGTTATAATTTTTTTTGAAATCTTTGATTTATAAGTAATTCTATTTTCTAATTTAATTTAATTCCTGCTATTTTTATACCATCTAATTATTTGCTGTAAAGCTTTTCTTTTATAAATAGAAATTTTTTTTATATAAATAATTTTGTTCCACTTTATTTTGATAGTTCCTCAGTATTTATTTTTCTTAAGCACTTGTTGGTTATATGCATGTTATTTCATTTAGATTTTATCCATTTCTAATAAGAACATTTCGCATTGCCTACATATGACATTTATCTCATTGCGTTTATTTAATAGATTTTTATTCTTAAGTGATTTAATAATTTATAGTTTTTCGTATAAACAAAATGACTTACATGTTTCAGCTTCTTTTAGAATTTTCCACTTTATTGTGCGTGTTTTTTTGTTTCCTTTGTGTGTGTGTGTGTGTGTGTGTGTGTGTGTGTGTGTGTGTGTGTGTGTTTGTGTGTGTGCGTGCATGTGTGTGTGTGTGTGTGCACGCACGCACGCACTCGCCCCTATACGTTGATTTCGTCATCAAATTTTGTTATTTCTTTTTAACTTTTTTACTTTTCTTCTGGCATCTTGGCGCTTGGTAAGGGAGGTTATCTTCCTTTTGAATCGGAGCCCCTTGGTATCAATGTCGTTGTTCTGCATATGGTTTTTCTTTGCCTTGCCTCGTGACACTTGACTCCAATACCCGGTGGAAGTCAGCGATGTGTTGGGTAGCAAGCGTCGGCGTGGGACCTCGGCAGGTAGCTGTAGTGGGGTTTGATGATGTGACGGCGTAAGTTGGGTAACGGCCTGCCAGATAATATCGACTAGGGAGCAGTTCCCCACCCTCAGCGCCTTAATTACTGGAGCAGATGTACCACACCCCGTGTTGAATGTGGTAATCGCATGTGAAAAAGCCTCAACTCTGAACCGGTGTGTTGAACGACGGAGCAGAGAGAAATTGCAATAAATAAATAAAATATTTAAAGCTGAAGATAGCGCTGGATTGAGGGGTGTTGTTGGGGTGGAGGATGATTGTGTCAGGGTCAGGGTCAGGGTCAAATATCAAATTCTGTAAGTAAAATTAGACCTACCCACCAGTGTTATTTTTTTATTTAATTTGTTTAACAGCGTATCAATTTAGTGCTGAATTTTATTTTCTTAGGAGCTTTGGAGAACTAAAAATATGACATAGGTTGTTCTGTTTTCACAATTGAATACATGGCAGGTGATGCTCAGAGTTTTTGCATATTCATCTTTGTTAGAGATAAGTGTATTTTATTTTATAGTCTGTTTGAAGTTATATTTTGGATTATTTACATTGTTTCGGCTGTTGTCTTCCATATTCATGACTCTCCGGCCTTCTTCAGGAGATTGGAATTTGAACCGAACCCTTTATTTCAATCACTAGGATAGATTGTTCTTGTTCCATGTGACATGACACTTTTAGATGTTGTATTTATCTCCCTTTAACCGAACTCTATAAATTATTTGTTCACCACCGCTGTAACCAGATATTGAACTCACCTGACGTAAATAGGTCATGACTGTTAGCTTTTAGTGAGATACCACCTGCCGTATGCGACCAATCTTTGATGGCAGTAACGGTGTTCGCATACGACAGGTTCCACTGAAGACCCTGAAAAATCTCGCTGATTTTTTTATTGTTGTGACGGACTGAGATAGATAGATAGATAGATAGATAGATAGATAGATAGATAGATGAACGGATAGATAGAATAGGATGAGATAGATAGATAGATAGATAGATAGATAGATAGATAGATAGATAGATAGATGAACGGACTGAGATAGATAGATAGATAGATATAGATAGATAGATAGATAGATAGATAAATAGATAGATAAATAGATAGATAGATGAACGGACTGAGATAGATAGATAGATAGATAGATATGAGCCCACTAAAATAAAAAGAGAGAGAGAGAGAGAGAGAGACAAAGATAGACAGCAAGAGATATATAGGAAAACTGCTTCAAGAATTTTATTATTAAAAATTTTTAATGAATTATGCTGAATAAATTTCTTTAAAGTGAGGCCATTTTCTCATGTTCTCATTTATTTATTTATTACCAAATTACAAGGTAAAATTCTAATATGTACATTCTGATGAGGGGAATATACATTCCTGGTGTAAATAGGTCATTACTGTGAACCTTTAGTGAGCGACCACCTGTCGTATGCGACCTGTTTTTTATGGCAGTAGGGGTGGTCGCGTCCGACAGGTTCCACTGAATTTAAAAATATCATCCAATTCTTCTTTCAGGACGTAGGCGATCGTGGATTTCCACTTGCTCCTATCCCTTGTTGCTTTTAATATTTTTCCTCTTGGTATCTCTCCCAGACCCTGATCCACCATTCACTTGCTCAAGCCCATCAAGTATGTCTCACGCTGCTTTCCCCTGTCTCTCTTTCCCTTTATCCGTCTTGTGACTATTAGATTCTCAACCAGTTACTTTTAAAAAAAATAAAATCATATAATAATTCTGCTTGTTCCTTCCTTAGTTCCTCCGTCCGTTACGCCACTGAAGAAAGACAACACACTCTCTACACGAGCTTTTCCTTCCACTCTATCTTTTTATAATATATATTATACAGTTTTTTGTATATATATATATCTTTTTTCCCATGTATTATCGCAAATTCTCTTTTGCTATCACTCACTTCTAAGAAAAAAACAGAAACCATATACTTTTTTTAAGTCCACTTAATAAATATTTTTTGTGAATAAATATTTCGGTCTCTTGTTGACCGTTGCAAATACGGTTTTTAAAGTTTTAAATGAATTATGCTGAATAAATTTCTTTAAAGTGAGGCCATTTTCTCATGTTCTCATTTATGTATTACCAAATTACAAGGTAAAATTCTAATATGTACATTCTGATGAGTGAAATATACATTCCTGGCGTAAATAGGTCATTGCTATGAACCTTTAGTGAGCGACCACCTGTCGTATGCGACCAATCTTTGATGGCAGTAGCGGTGTTCGCATACGACAGGTTCCACTGAAGACCTTGAAAAATCTCGCTGATTTTTTTATTGTTGTGACGGACTGAGATAGATAGATAGATAGATAGATAGATAGATAGATAGATAGATAGATAGATAGATGTCTGAACGGACTGAGATAGATAGATAGATAGATAGATAGATAGATAGATAGATAGATAGATAACGGATTGAAGATTAGATAGATAGATAGATAGATAGATAGATAGATAGATAGATAGATAGATAGATAGATAGATGAACGGACTAGAGATAGATAGATAGATAGATAGATAGATAGATAGATAGATAGATAGATAGATAGAATAGGATTGAGGATTGAGATAGATAGATAGATAGATAGATAGATAGATAGATAGATAGATAGATAGATAGATGTAAAAGACTGTCATAGATAGATAGATAGATAGATAGATAGATGAACGGATTAGATAGATAGATTAGATAGATAGATAGATAGATAGATAGATAGATAGATGAACGGGTTGAGATAGATAGATAGATAGATAGATAGATAGATAGATAGATAGATAGATAGATAGATGTAAAAGACTGTCATAGATAGATAGATAGATAGATAGATAGATAGATAGATAGATAGATAGATAGATAGATGAACGGATTGAGATAGATAGATAGATAGATAGATAGATAGATAGATAGATAGATAGATAGATAGATAAAAGTATACTGTCATAGATAGATAGATAGATAGATAGATAGATAGATAGATAGATAGATAGATAGGAACATGCTTAGATAGATAGATAGATAGATAGATAGATATCTGAACGGACTGAGATAGATAGATAGATAGATAGATAGATAGATATGAACATGCTTAGATAGATAGATAGATAGATAGATAGATAGATAGATAGATAGATAGATAGATAGATAGATATCTGAACGGACTGAGATAGATAGATAGATAGATAGATAGATAGATAGATAGATATGAGCCCACTAAAATAAAAAGAGAGAGAGAGAGAGAGAGAGAGAGAGACAAAGATAGACAGCAAGAGATATATAGGAAAACTGCTTTCAGAATTTTATTATTAAAATTTTTTAATGAATTATGCTGAATAAATTTCTTTAAAGTGAGGCCATTTTCTCATGTTCTCATTTATTTATTACCAAATTACAAGGTAAAATTCTAATATGTACATTCTGATGAGGGGAATATACATTCCTGGTGTAAATAGGTCATAAGTCGGAGCCTTTAGTGAGCGACCACCCGTCGTATGCGACCAAGGTTTGATGGCAGTGGGGGTGGTCGCATATGACAGGTTCCACTGAAGACTGAAAAATCTCGGTGATTTTTTTTTATTGTTGTTGTCTGTTAGGGCCAGGAAGAAAGACACAGAAACAAGAAGGTAGGTTGAACCAGCGGATTGAAATAACAGAACATACATACAAAATAAAAGTGTTATTATTCTGCAGATACAAGTGTCAGTCTCGACTTGCTCTTTCTGGACGTCTCGCAGTTTAGTATTTATGAAGGAGGAAGTGTTCCTTCCAATGTAGATAGGGCACCATAACATTCATGCAATTAATGTCTTATTTACAAATACCGGTAAAAAGAACATGTCGCTGAAAGTATTGACTATCGCTAGCTTTTCCTCATCTTTCTGGCAGCATTTGAATTCCACGTCGGAAAAAAAGACACGTCATTTGAGGCTAACCACGAGTCGACCCATTTTTTATGGGGGGGGCATCTTTATAAGAATAAAAGTGCAATAAAAATGTGCCATCGATCGGAACAAGTGATAATTGGTAGAGGCAATGTCTAGTGAATACGTCGGATTGGCTGGGACTTCCCATTTAAGCATTTCCACGTAGGTTTTCACCTCTTTTACAACATCTGGCCCAGAACTGAAGCTTCAAACGATGAATACTCGGCCTTATCGCTGATGTTGATGCATGGCCAGGCCTACCCCACGATTTTCTCGCTTAGGGTTATCGTCGCGTATCCACTTTTCATCACTAGTGACAAAACGATACAAAAAACTTTTTTTTCTTACGTTAAATAGCTGTTTACACGTGACAAGTCACCTTTCAACGTCTCTCGGCTTCAACTCGTACGGCATATCCAATGTCCTTGTTTTTCAATCATTCCTAATATTTTCGAACGTTTCGAAACACTTTTGTGTCAACTTCTTTTGATTCTGAAATTCTTGCGCCAGACATGAGTCTTCATGAAGTAATGCCTCCAATCTTTATTTTCGGCATCAAAATCATTATTTTTTGAAGCTTCTAAACCATTTCCTGCATGTTGTTTCCGACAGAGCATGGTCGCCGTAAATCTCAACAAGAATTCTGTGCGTTTCAGTTGCAGATTTCTTTTGAATAAAGTAGTGCAGTAACATTCCTCGCAAATACACCTTCTTTGGCACGAAATCCGACATGTTTAACGCTATGAACAACAAAATGGTTTGCACTTCGGTTAAACGACATACACTGAATTTAAAGTTTGCTTATAGTACTTGCTTATAGTTCCCACGCACACAGCTCTAGGAACGCCATATATTGGAAAACAGCGAGAACTTATTCATTGTCGTAATGTATATAGTACATACATATATCCCATGCTAAAAGAATTTAAATATTAATTTATTAAAATTACACTGCCGGTCATAATTATTAGGCCACCCCAGTTTTTTAAAAGAAATGATGTATTTCATACTATTTTTAGTATTTATTGCCAATTGGATAATTCTAAATGAAAATAGAATGGTTCTTTTGTTATTATTACTTTGCAAAATTTTACAAGGCAAATAGCGACAATTAACCATCGCACTCTTTATAGGTGCTCTCTCTCTCTCTCTCTCTCTCTCTCTCTCTCTCTCTCTCTCTCCTATTATATATATATATATATATATATATATATATATTATGGCCGGTAGTATATATATATATATATATATATATATATATATAGAGAGAGAGAGAGAGAGACAGAGACAGAGACAGAGACTACCGGCCATAATTATTAGGCGACCCCAGTTAAAAAAAAATTATATTTCATACTATTTTTAGTATTTATTGCCAAGTGGATATTTTTAAATAAAAACTGAAAGGTTCTTTTGTTATTATTACTTTGAAAAATTTTACAAGACAGCCAGAAAGCCTTTGCTTCGGCCAGTCAATATGAAGACGAGACTAACATGGGGAAGAGATCACAAAAACTGGACACCAAAACAATTCATTTCATGCACATATTATTGTGCAGTATTAACAAAAGAACCATTCTGTTTTCATTTAGAATTATCCAATTGGCAATAAATACTAAAAATAGTATGAAATACATCATTTCTTTTAAAAAAACTGGGGTGGCCTAATAATTATGGCCGGTAGTCTCTGTCTCTGTCTCTCTCTCTCTCTCTCCCTCTCTCTCTATATATATATATAGACTACCGACCATAATATATATATATATATATATATAAAGAGAGAGAGAGCACCTCTAAAGTGTGCGATGGGTAAATTGTCGCTATTTACCTTGTAAAATTTTGCAAAGTAATAATAACAAAAGAACCATTCTATTTTCATTTAGAATTATCCAATTGGCAATAAATACTAAAAATAGTATGAAATACATGATTTTTTTTTTTTAGACTGGGGTTACGTAATAATTATGGCCGGTAGTGTATATATATAAATATAAGTAATAATAACAAAAGAACCATTCTATTTTCATTTAGAATTATTCACTTGGCAATAAATACTAAAAATAGTATGAATCACATTTTTTTAAGCTGGGGTTGCCTAATAATTATGGCTAGTAGTGTATATTCCCTAAATTTACTCATTTTCTTTGTTAGAGTTTAAATTATGTCCCTTGGCATCCTCTATAACTTGAATTTTCTGTTAACCTGATAAATATTTATAACCGTCTCTTAATTTTTTTTATAAATAACATTACTTATGTTTATAAATACTTATTTCAAATAAAATCCTTACATTTACCTTGATAAAATCCATCAGAGGACAAGATTCTTTGACTAATGTAAGTGTTTTTTCTCTCTTTATATAAATATATATTTTCTTTTAATCATCTCACCCCAAGCAAGGCATTTTACTGCCACTGCTTTGCAGGGGATTACATAGGAGGAAAGTTATGAGAAACAGTGACAGGTTATAGTGGGTGTCAGGAAGTAAGAGAAAGATGACTGTGGCCATAAAATGAGGGATCAGTTTATATATTGATTGTAATGTAGAATTGATCCCTCGATTTATATCCATATTTTAACAGTATAGAATTTAAAAAAAATAATCCTATAACCTCAAGCAAGGCATTTTACTGCCACTGCTTTGCAGGGGATTACATAGGAGGAAAGTTATGAGAAACAGTGACAGGTTATAGTGGGTGTCAGGAAGTAAGAGAAAGACGACTGTGGCCATAAAATGAGGGATCAGTTTATATATTGATTGTAATGTAGAATTGATCCCTCGATTTATATCCATATTTTAACAGTACAGAATTTTTAAAAAATAATCCTATAACCTCAAGCAAGGCATTTTACTGCCACTGTTTTGCAGGGGTTACAGAGGAGGAAAGTTATGAGAAAGAGTCACAGGTAATAGGGGATGTCAGGAAGTGGGTAAGTGAAGGATGAGAATACTGACTAAAGTGGAGTGAACGGAGAAAGGAACATGAGAGAGAGTATGCAGGTAAGTGAGATAGGAGATGACTAATGACTTTACATTTTAATTCTTGGAGATTATAGCTGTCGGGAAAGCAAGTAAATGGAAAAGAATTGCGAGAAAAGAAACTGATGGAGTAGAATTTGCGTTTACAATTTATTTACAAAATTTAGTACTTTGGGCTTTTAATTTATTTTCTCATATATATATATATATATATATATATATATATATATATGGGGGGGCGTATAATTATAATATACACGCTAAAAGTCTGCCTTCTTCTACCGAACGCCCATAGCCCAGGGGTAGAATCGCCGACTGACGCCAATTCGGTCGGGTTTCAATCCTGGGTTAAAAAGCAATCGGAGTCTAACCGTACTGATGAGCGGGTGATACAGCGAAACAGATCTGTCTACGGATGACTATATATATATATATATATATTTTTTTTTTTTTTTTAATCATATCACCCCAAGCAAGGCGGTAACGCCACTGATGCGCAGGGGGCTACGTAAGGGTAAAAAGAATGGAAAAGAGAAAGCCGGAAACCGCATCCTAAACAGGAAACAAGGGATGAGCCTCTTCACCTGTTCAATAGATGTGGGTGGAGTGTGAACCGGGCGATAGTTTAGTCTATCTACTCCAATTGAAAAAAAATAAAAATAAAAAATGAAAAGTGTGAAAAGATTGGAAAAGAGAAAACCGGAAACCGCATCCTAAACAGGAAACGAGGGATGAGCCTCTTCAACTATTCAATAGATGTGGGTGGAGTGTGAACCGGGCGATAGTTTAGTCTATCTACTCCAATTGAAAAAAAAATAAAAATAAAAAAGGAAAAGAGTGAAAAGATTGGAAAAGAGAAAACCGGAAACCGCATCCTAAACAGGAAACAAGGGATGAGCCTCTTCACCTGTTCAATAAATGTGGGTGGAGTGTGAACCGGGCGATAATTTAGTCTATCTACTCCAATTGAAAAAAAATAAAAATAAAAAAGGAAAAGAGTGAAAAGATTGGAAAAGAGAAAACCGGAAACCGCATCCTAAACAGGAAACAAGGGATGAGCCTCTTCACCTGTTCAATAGATATATATACAAGACAAATTGCTTCATAACATTGCACTCCTTTAGCATGTTATTCAATACTGCCCTCTCCAGCTTCAATCGCAGCCTCCACACGAGGCCGAAACCTCCTACAGGCGTTGGTCACCTGTTACTTGGATAAGTTGGTCACGGTTTCGACGATGGGAGTCCTCAGGGTGTCGACAGTATTCACTGCACGTTTGTTGGACTGTCTCTCAAGTTCGCCCCATAGGTAATAGTCGCAAGGATTCAGGTCTGTGCTTTTAGTGGACCAGAACTTCTTTGACCAGAACAAGTCCAGATTCAATGCACAAAAAGCCCGGACTAAATTAGATCCATGAGTTAGAACTCCCTCCTGTTCAAAGAGCCATGGCCTCTCTACAGCTACCTGAAAAATCCAAGGCGTCAAAGCATTCTTCATGGCATCCAGGTAGAACTCCTTCGTCACCGTAAGGAGCTGAAGATGCTCCAGGAAGTCCTTGTTCCTCTTGCGAACCTTGGTTCCGTCCGGTGTTTCCTTTTTTTGATTTTCTTTTTGAAGAGTCAGGGACTCACCTCAGCCTCACCAGACTCTTTGAAGGTATTGTCAATATCGTACACGGTCGATTTTGAGAAATGAAAAAAATCAACAATCTCTTTGGGCGTAGGGCCACGGCGTAGGGCCACAAAAATTACAGAACGGTGCTTGAGTTCACTAGACATTTTGCTTAATTTGTTCTTACTTAAACAGATTGTTGTCACACAAATCTGAAACAGGAAAAATAAATGTTATATTTAATATGGTTGTCATTTTATGCCAAGGTAAAATCAGTTCAGATTGTAGCGCAAACCCCTATAAACATATATATATATATATATATATATATATATATATATATATATATATATCTTTGTGTGGATGTCTTACTAAGGTTAGACCCTCATACATCGAAATCGATGGGAGAGTCCATAATATATATATATATATATATATATATATATATATATCCATAATGGACTCTCCCATCTATTTCGATGTATGAGGGTCTAACCTTAGTAAGACATCCACACAAAGATTTGTTTATAGGGGTGAAGGCATTGTGTAGTACCATCCACACTTTTTCGAACCGATGATAACAAACAATCGGTGCAGAAATCTGCCACATATCGCATGAACAGCAGACCTCAATTATTTAACCCATAATTGGAGGGAACGGACGGATTAATACCTTTCCCAAGGGTACTAGTGCGCAAGTGAATGCAGTGTGCTCGACTGGAATTGGAACTCGGCTCACCGATTTCCCCCTCCAAGCCGACATCCACCGCACCACAACGCACATCCGTGAACACTAACAGCACCTGGTATTCCCAAGTGTTCACCCACCTAAGTACTGACCAGGCTCAACGTTGCTTAACTTCGGTGATCGAGAGGGAACCGGTGTAAAAGCCATGCGACCCCCTACATGCGACCCCCTACTTAGGGCTTACTATCAGCAGCTTAATTATATTTTTATTTTCTCTGAAGGACAGGGAAAACATATCTAAATTTATTTTAAAATTCTGTAATCATTTATTACCAAATAAAAGCACATTGTTCCAATCTGAATTCGCAAAAAAGAACATATATTTCTTAAAATAATATGATCACTGGTTTAAAAAGCTATCCAACCCAGCTAGTGAGGTGCCTGATGTTGCATTTCAGCCGCATGCTTTGAAATTTGTGGCCGAGTGTTTGTTAAAGCCGGTCTCATGTCATCTCCAACAACTAATCTGTTCCTATTCTTTGTTTTTATATTGACAAGAGTGGAAAATCATGCCTCACACAAGTAGGCTGAAGAAAATGGAACATGGACACGTAAGGCTATCATGCTGACACTGGAGTATGACTGATACATAGCGCAAAATATACGTTTCAGTTCTCGCTTGCTAAAGTTGGATAGTGCTGAAAAGAAGAGGTATATAGAAGAGTAAGACACACAAGACAGATATGAGGTTAAAATATGCATTAGTTTTTTTTAAGGCTGAGAAATAACAATCTTCAAAACATTTGTCATAACTACCACTTTGCACCTAAACAAAATAAATCTAAGAGCTTGGAAAATTTAATTGATGAAATACAATTAATGTTATCCCAAGCTACTTCTAACAAGGCTACCCGCTCCCCTGTCAAGTCGTCGCGACCCCAGGGGGTCGCAACCCACTGATTGAGAACCTCTGATATATATATATATATATATATATATATATATATATATATATATATATATATATATAAGAGAAAGTAGCTGATCTAGAGATAATGAACCTACCAAGGTTTCACCAAATTGGATCTTCATGGCAAGTTGGCCAACTTGCCTGAAGATCCATTTTGGTGAAACCTTGGTAGGTTCGTTGGCTCTCTAGGTTATCTTCTTACTCTTATTTATTTGCTCTACCAGTGTATTGAGCGCTTTACGTGTTAGGTTACTCGTCTCGGATTTTTTTCTTTCGACTAGTACTTTGACTAATGTTCAAGTGCTTAGTTCATTTTCTTTTTTTTGTTTCCATTTTTTCCCCTCTGCGATTATACTCGGTGGATTTTTCGAGACGTGTTCAAAAACAAATTTACAGTTATATATATATAAAGATTTGTACCCACAGAAACAACAAATAGCCTTAAAAAGAGTAGACGTCATTTTGTTTTCCCAAACCCGAGGAACCTTTCAGCCAACATTTGTTAAGGGTTTCGTTGGCACAAAATTACAAAGGGGTAAATGCGCGGGTTGCGCAGCATGTCCCCGCGAATATACGTTTAGGCAATTCTCATAGGAATATAAGAACAACTCAAGCTGTGTTGGATTCAGCAATCGGCCAACACCTGCTGGATAGTCAAGCTTGTGCCTCCTCTTATGAGGACAATTGGTTTTCTGTCCTGCACAGTGCTCGATCGGCATACCATTTACCTGTTTTGGAGGCCATTTGCCTAAAAATCCAGCAGCCGAGCCTCTGCAGGCAGAAAGAGCAGTTCCTGCGCTCCTTGCAATTACTGGAGAGTTTGTGAGTGTAACATTTTTCTTTTTTATTTCACTCTTGTGGAATTATATGTTTACACCCCCCTCACATTTTAATATTTTTCAATAAATTTATTTTTAAACGAATTCCATCTTCTCCCAGTATTGCAAGTATTCCCTTTTTGGTCTTGTCCTCTTCTTTACCCCTTTGTAATTTTGTGCCAACGAAACCCTTGACAAGTGTTGGCTGAAAGGTTCCTCGGGTTTGGGAAAACAAAATGACGTCTACTCTTTTTAAGGATATATATATATATATATATATGTGTGTGTGTGTGTGTGTGTGTGTGTGTGTGTGTGTGTGTGTGTGTGTGTGACCTTTTCACTTTGACTACATTTATCTGGTGCCAGAACTGTACTGATAGTCAAGTAACCGCACCGGATAAAGATGTTGTAACCAAAAACTTTTCCATACGGTGGCGTTCGTCTGATAACGAATGTTACTGGACCATTAGAGGAAATATTACCTAATGACATGATAGTCATGATTTATATTCCAAGGAAAAGTATGACATCAGGCCGAGAGAAACAGAATGCGAATCATGAAAGACAATCTACAAGGATGGGCTGAATAGTTCAACGGCTGAGCATGAAGGAATGATGCTAGAGCTGTGAAACCCTGCATGTACTATTTTAAACTCTTCTTATTAATAACTGTCTGGTTTCCTTCCATGGGATGAAAAGTTCATAGGCTGACTATGAAAGAGTGATGTTGGAGCTGTGGAAACTTGCATGTATTAATTTCAACTCTTCTTATTGATAACTGTCTGCGTTCTTTCCACGGGCTGAAAGTTCATGTGCTGACTATGAAAGACCGACGTTAGAGCTGTGGAATCTTGCATGTATTAATTTCAACTCTTCTTATTGATAAGTGTCTGGTTTCTTTCCACGGGCTAAAAAGTTCATAGGCTGACTATGAAAGAGTGATGTTAGAGCTGTGGGATCTTGCATGTATTAATTTAACATCTTCTCATTAATAACTGCCTTGTTTCTTTCCATGGGCTGAAAAGTTCATAGGCTGACTATCAAAGAGTGATATTACAGCAGTGGAATCTTGCATTTATTAATTTTAAGTCTTCTCATTAATAACTGACTTGTTTCTTTCCATGGGCTGAAAAGTTCATAGGCTGACTATGAAAGCGTGATGTAAAAGCTGTGGAATCATGCATGTATTCATTTTAACTCTTCTCATTAATAACTGCCTTGTTTCTTTCCATGGGCTGAAAAGTTTATAGGCTGACTATGAAAGAGTGATGTTAGAGCTGTGGAATTTGCATGTATTAATTTTAACTCTTTTCATTAATAACTGCCTTGTTTCTTTCCATGGGCTGAAAAGTTCATAGGCTGACTATGAAAGTGTGATGTTAGAGCTGTGGAATTTTGCATGTATTAATTTTAACTCTTCTTATTGATAACTGACTTGTTTCTTTCTATGGGCTGAAAAATTTATAGGCTGACCATGAAAGGGTGATGTTAGCGCTGTGGAATCTTGCATGTATTAATTTTATCTCTTTTATTGATAACTGACTTGTTTCTTTCTATGGGCTGAAAAATTCATAGGCTGACCATGAAAGGGTGATGTTAGAGCTGTGGAATCTTGCATGTATTAATTTTAACTCTTCTTATTGATAACTGACTTGTTTCTTTCTATGGGCTGAAAAATTTATAGGCTGACCATGAAAGGGTGATGTTTGCGCTGTGGAATCTTGCATGTATTAATTTTAACTCTTCTCATTAATAACTGCCTGGTTTCTTTCCATGGGATGAAAAATTCATAGGCTGACTATGAAAGTGTGATATTAGAGCTGTGGAATCTTGCATGTATTAATTTTAACTCTTCTTATTGATAACTGACTTGTTTCTTTCTATGGGCTGAAAAATTTATAGGCTGACCATGAAAGGGTGATGTTAGAGCTGTGGAATCTTGCATGTATTAATTTTAACTCTTCTCGTTAATAACTGCATTGTTACTTTTCAGGTATGAGTGTAGACTGAAAGGTTCGTATCTGAAATTGCTTCTTTATAGGTAATTTTCTGGGTTGAAAAGCTCATAGGTTGACTATGAAAATTTGATGGGAAATTTTTGGAATCTTGCATTTAATAATTTCAACTCTTCTTAGTAATATCAGCATTGATTCTTTACAAGTAAACTTACATATGACTGATAAAAGAAGTCTTCAAAAGTAACTTGCTTTGGTTGCTTTTGGAAATGGACATTTGTCGTCGCGATGTTCCTGAAGAAAAAGAGTTTATCGCTCGAAAGACAGTTATGCTGACATGGCTTCTACATTAGGGGATAAAATTCCAGATTTATGAACAGTGCTAATTTGGGCAGCTGAATTTAACACATCACTCAATAAGCCCCGGGCATGACATATATCTTTTTCTATGTGCCTTGTCCTTTCAGGACGTAGGCGATCATGGCCTTCCACGTCTCTCTATCCCTGGGGCTCTTAGTACGCTTTCTCCTGTTACACAATGCAACCCACGTTCTGTCATCCACTAGCTCAAGCCCATAAATCTAGAATATAAATGTACAGAAACTAGCATGGCCACAAAATGAGAGATCCATTTATATATTGATTATAATATAGATTTGTTCCTCCATTTTATACTCACATTATAATTTCTTATAAACAGTTGGCATATATATTCTTCTTCTATGTGCCCTGTCCCTTCAGGACGTAGGTGATCATGGCCTTCTACGTCTCCCTATCCCTGTTGGCTCTTAGCACGCCTTCTCCTGTTACACCATGCAACCCTCGTTCAATCATCAACCTGAGTAGGTCCTTCAAATATGTTATCCGCTGCTTTCCCCTGTCTCTTTTTCTCTCTATCTTACCTGCTAGTATCAGATTCTCCAAGCCCTCCTTCCTCATTGCATCTCCCAGGAACTTCAGTTGTCTCTTCCTGATGCTCAATATTAATTTCCTTTTTGTTTCCATTTTTACCAACGCCTCGTCATTGCTCACATGCTCGGTCCACGATATCCGAAGCATCCTTCTGTAGAACCACATTTCAGCTGCTTCAAGTTTAAATTTTAATCTTTGTTGATATTGTCCAAAATTTACTGCCATATTGAAAAACTGACATCACATAGCAATCCAGTACTCTCTTCTTTGTTTCTAGTGAAATCGTCCTGTGTCTTAATACTTTACTCAGCTCCTGGAATGCATCCTTGTGCTTTTGGATCTCAGGAATATGAATGTATAGAAACTGCTGTGACCACAAAGTGAGGGGTTAGTTTATATATTGAGTGTAATATAAAATTGATCCTCCACTTTATGTCCAGTATGCTTCTGTAGAACCACATTTCAGTTGCTTCAAATTTTTCCTTCATCTTTGATGATATTGTCCAGCATTTACTGCCATATTGAAGAACTGACATCACATAGCAATCCAGTACTCTCTTCTTTGTTTCTAGTGAAATCGTCCTGTGTCTTAATACTTTACTCAGCTTCTCGAACGCATCCTTCGCCATGCCAATTCGCCTTTGGATCTCTGTGTCACACTTTCCGTCTTCAGTTAGAATACTTTCCAGATATTTAAATATTCGTACCTGTTTGATTTTAACCTCTATTTGGCACTTTCTTGTTGTTCTTTTTGCTGATGATCATGCATTCGGTTTTCTTACAGTTGACATATATTAAGTCACTGCAAAAGTTTTTGCCGAACTACAATGTCGTCTTGAAAATAAAAAAAAATTGTCTTTACTCATAAGAATAACGACATTTGCTGTCTATAACTTGATTCCATCTGTCGACGAGCTTATAAATGTGTCGCTTGTAAAATTCTTCAGGTTTTGATGAAATATGAATCTAACTCATATTCATTCTCCTCTCGTGATGTTACCCTAAGGCCATCTAAATTGTTTTGTAATCCTCGAAATAAGTGATAATCCAAGGGTGCTAGGTCAGGAGAATATGCAAGATGGGGTAAGATGGCACTTCTCATCACCTGTGACAAGCCTATCCAAAAATGGTGTCTGAAAATGTCGTGGAAGTAAAGATTCGCAACAAGAAACAAGCTGTCGCAGGTTCTCTGGAGACAGTTCGTGCGGGACCCATTTTCCGAATAATGAAATCTTCCACATTCTTTGCAGTTGGCGTGACGTAGTTGTATGCGATACATTAAATTGGTGTGCTAGTTCTCTTGAGATTACCATAGGACTTTGAGTAATAACGGTATCCAACACATCTGAATCAAGTTTTTTTAGGTGACCACCTCTAGACTCATCTTTCAAGCTGAAATTTCCTTTTCTAAAACGAGAAAGCCACCCCCTACAACTTCTTTCTTTCACTGCATCAATTCCATAAGCATCCTGAATAGATCGTGCTGCTGCATTTGCATTGGAACCTCTGTTAAAATCATAGAGTAGAGCAGGCCTAATGTGTTCTTTAGATGGAGAAAACATGGGTGAGAATATTGCAGAAAAATCTGAATGATGCTTTAATAATCTGAAATAAAAATTAAATAATCATGGTGATATGTTTAAGTAATAACAATATGCATAAAATAAATTACAGTGATTTAAAATGTCCCTTTTACAAACCGGCAAAAACTTTTGCACCGACCTGATGGATGGGACCACTAAGAAAAAATCCATATGCTTTTTATGAAGTACTAACCTTCAAATGTCACGTGACACAATCTGGGCCCAAATCCAGTTTAGTTTACAAATTACAGTTTTTAAAGTGAGGCTACTGTTGCAAATTTTCAAAACAATGGAAAAATCTGAATTTCCTGTGTTGTTAAAGCATTGCTTTCTAATAAAAAAAATACTGTTCAAGCAAAGCAAAAGCTTGAGAAGTGTTATTTGACTTTTGCTTCGTCGAAAACAACGCTTAAGTGGTTGTATGCTGTCTTTAAACGCGGTCGTACAGACGCAAATGATACCAAACGCTCAGGTCGCCCAAAATTGGCAGTTGCCAAAAAAAAAAAAAGAATCCACAAACTAATTTTGGCCGATCGTAAATTGAAGTTGCATGAGATATCAGAAGAGTTGAACATATCAGAAGGCAGTGTATTCAATAATTTGCATGAACATTTATCAATAAAAAAGCTGTCTTCAAAGTGGGTGCCGCATTTACTCACAGTTAATGCAATAAGAATCGGTTTTGCGTAAATATGTGACAATAGATGAAACATGCATCCACCAGAGTCAAATCGGCAGTCAGCTGAGAGGACAGCAACAGGTGAAAGCCATCTAAAGTAACCAAAAATGCAAACATCAACAGGCAGGCATCTTGTAAATTGATTACCTTGAGAAAGCAAAATCCATCAATAGCGTATATTATGTAGTATTATTAGTGTGTTTAAAGGAAAAATCGCCAAAAAAAAAAAAAAAAAACAGTCACAAATGACGAGAGAAAAAAGTGATCTTTCAGCAACGATAGTAAAACTACATGAATTCGAATTGCCTCTGCATCCACCCTATTCTCTAGAATTTCCCTTCAGATATTACTGGCTGTTTGCAGACCTCTAAAGAATGCTCCAGGGAAAGATTTGGCTCCAATAAAGAAGTGATATCAGGAACTGAAGCGTATTTTGAGGCCAAAGGCAAATCGTTCTACAAAAACAAGGCATTGAATTGAGAAGCATTGGAATAAGTATATCACACTAGAAGGAGACTATGTTGATGAATAAAGTCGAATTTTAACTGAAAGTGTTTTGTTTTATTAGTTCGGCCTGGTGCCTCTGCAACAGGTTTTTACTAGTGCAACCAGATTGGCAACTAGGTCCCACTCATTCACAGTTAGATTAACCAAATGCAGACGGCAATTCTACTCCTTCAGCTTCTTTTCTCGCATTTCCCGCCTGTGGAACTCGCTTCCATATTCTTGCTTTCCTTTCCTCCAGGAATTTAAATGCAATGTCAATACCCATCTCTTAACCACTTGACTCTAGTTCTTTCTTCACCACCCTGTATATCCTTTCCTTTCTCTCCACCTTTGCAACTGTCATCACACCTGTATTCCCATCCTTCTCTTGCTCCCTTCTCTGACACCCCCTATAAACGGTTATCCCGTGTTTGCAATGTTCATCGATTATCTTGAGAAAAGAAGAAACGTCAATAGCGAATATTATATAACATTATTGGTGCGTTTGAAGAAATAAATTACCAAAAACGGCCACAAATGAAGAAGACAAAATTGATCTTTCACCAAGACAACGCACCGTGTCACAAGTCGTTCACAACGATGGCAAAACTACATGAATTGCTTCCGCATCCACCTTATTCTCCAGATTTGGCCCCCAGCCACTGCTGGATGCTTGCAGACCCCAAAAGAATGTACCAGGGAAAGACATTTGGCTCCAGTGAAGAAATTGATATCGGAAACCAAAGCGTATTTTGAGGCCAAAAGCAAATCGTTCTACAAAAACAAGGCATTGAATTGAGAAGCGTTGGAATCAGTATATCACCCTAGAAGGAGTGATATACTGATTCCAAAAAAAAAAAACAGTCACAAATGACGAGAGAAAAAAGTGATCTTTCAGCAACGATAGTAAAACTACATGAATTCGAATTGCCTCTGCATCCACCCTATTCTCTAGAATTTCCCTTCAGATATGACTGGCTGTTTGCAGACCTCTAAAGAATGCTCCAGGGAAAGATTTGGCTCCAATAAAGAAGTGATATCAGGAACTGAAGCGTATTTTGAGGCCAAAGGCAAATCGTTCTACAAAAACAAGGCATTGAATTGAGAAGCGTTGGAATCAGTATATCACCCTAGAAGGAGACTATGTTGATAAAAAAATTCGAAATTTGCCTAAAAGTTGTTGTTTTATTAGTTAGGCCCAGAATTTATCAAATGATGTGTTAAGTGGGAAATTGAGATTCTTGAGGAAGGCCCAAAGTTTTGACGTCCCACATCTGCCAATACAGGGGAAAACGTTGATCGTTTTCTCCACATTGAAAATAGATTATCTATAAATTTTTTAAATTTTTAAAAAAATCATATCACCCCAAGCAAGGCGGTAACGCCACCAATGCGCAAGGGGCTACGTAAGATGGGAAAAGAAAAAGCCCGAAACCACATCCAAAACAAGGAACAAGGGATGAGCCTCTACACCTGTTCAATAGACGTGGGTGGAGTGTGAACCGGGCGATAGTTTAGTTTATCTACTCCAATTAAATTTATTCATAAACTTATTTTTTATTGTCTATAAATCAAATAGATAATGATGTTAGCTTATCCTGTGATAGAGTTAAGAATATTCAGCACAATGAAATGTAAGAGTAAATTCTGATGATAAGGGCCCGTAAGTTATAATTATGACTAGCTGATAATTAAAAGCGTATATAGAATTTAACTAATGAAGATTTTACTACAGGTTCTTCATGTAACCCTTGATATACGAGGTAGGATTTCTTTCATTCCCTCTAAGGATTACATATAGAGTGACATAGCAAATACTAAAAGCATTTATAGAAATTCATTGGAGATGATTTTAATACAAGCTCTTCATGTAACCCTTGATATTCGAGGTAGGATTTCTTTCATTCCCTCTAATGATTACATATATAGTGACATAGCAAATACTAAAAGCATTTATAGAAATTCATTGGAGATGATTTTAATACAAGCTCTTTATGTAACCCTTGATATATGAGGTAGGATTTCTTTTATTCCCTCTAATGATTACATATATAGTGACATAGCAAATACTAAAAGCATTTATAGAAATTCATTGGAGATGATTTTAATACAAGCTCTTTAGTGACATAGCAAATACTAAAAGCATTTATAGAAATTCATTGGAGATGATTTTAATACAAGCTCTTCATGTAACCCTTGATATTCGAGGTAGGATTTCTTTCATTCCCTCTAATGATTACATATATAGTGACATAGCAAATACTAAAAGCATTTATAGAAATTCATTGGAGATGATTTTAATACAAGCTCTTTATGTAACCCTTGATATATGAGGTAGGATTTCTTTTATTCCCTCTAATGATTACATATATAGTGACATAGTAAATACTAAAAGCATTTATAGAAATTCATTGGAGATGATTTTAATACAAGCTCTTTATGTAACCCTTGATATATGAGGTAGGATTTCTTTTATTCCCTCTAATGATTACATATATAGTGACATAGTAAATACTAAAAGCATTTATAGAAATTCATTGGAGATGATTTTAATACAAGCTCTTTATGTAACCCTTGATATATGAGGTAGGATTTCTTTTATTCCCTCTAATGATTACATATATAGTGACATAGCAAATACTAAAAGCATATATCGAAATTCATTGGAGATGATTTAATACAAGCTCATTATTTAACCCTTGATATTCGAGGTAGGATTTCTTTCATTCCCACTAATGATGACATATCTTTTGACATATAGTATTTACAATAATATATAATAAATATCATATTATAGGGATATATAATAAGTATTAAAATTGCATTTTGGGATTTGATATTAGTGACATTATTAATAATTATTAGTAGTTTTTATATTAATATTCCCTCACTATAAAGTCCAATATCTACTCAAGATAGATTACTGTCGGGTGTTGAATGTGAGTATAAGAAAAGGCATGAACTGAAATTCATGGTGCTATGCTGGAAAAATAACTGTTGATTCTAGATTCAAAGATTTAAAAGTGCACAAGATTATAGTGATCAACAAACCATTCTACTGGGTGCTTGTTCAACAAAGTACCAGTTCTTGGGAAGAACCTGTCCGAGTTAGACTTACTTTTTACTGAAGGAATACGAAGGGAATAGGGATGATTCCACGCCCCTGTTATGAAAATCAATGTTTGGTGTGACGAAGGAATGTAGCTCGTATTAACACTTGCCATTGAAATGGCAATAGATTAGCGAGAGGCTTGCAACGTTTCGTCAATGGGAAACGGGTTGTAGGAAAGAAAGTAATTCATCAACCATAAGACCGCGTAGACGCTTTCAGCCTTTCGCAAGACAGGTAAGTGATTACTGGGAAGTAGTTCAGATATGGCAGATGTAACGAGGAATTTAGAAGCGTTTTTTCGCCACAAATGCCTTGGGTCTTGACTAAAAATAGTCCTTAGCAAAAGAATAGTACTACCTAGGTTATTTGGTCAGGTTTTCACCAATCCCCCCCAAAAAGTAGTAGTAACTGATCATTCGGTCAGGGTTCTACCACCCACAAATGGTAGAGTACTATGAATTAGGTCACTGGGTCAGGTTCTACCCTTCCCAAAAAAGAGAGTAACTAGCCTGGTAACAATGGTTAGAGTGAAAAGAAAGAAAAGACCAGAGAAAGAGAGGGCCAAGGAATATAGGCCCCGCTTTCTATATAAAAAGGAAGAAATCGTAGAAAATCCCAGAGTTGTTGAGCTACGAGCCAGACGTAGACCTCTCTCCGGCGATTCGTTCAAGACGTCGAAAGAATTTTCATGAAGCTAGCAGCTTCTGACATTTCCTATATCTAACCATCCTTTCCAATCAATTTCCTCTATGTAACCCCCTGCGCAATAGTGACAATGGAATGCTTTGCTTGGGGTGAAATGATTAAAACAAATTATCTTCCTCGTTAAACTCACCTCTTATTTTCCAGTGAATATTGTGTAAAACTATTACGAAGTTGAACCCGTTCTAGTCTCCGTTATATTGTAGTTCTGTCACCTTATTCCTGTGTTTTGATGAATATTTTTGTGTGTTATAATAAATTTCTTTTCTGTGTAAAATTATCATGCGTTATAGTTTAATTCACTCCCTTCAGCATTATTCCAACTAAAATTGTATTTTTATGTGTTGCTGACCCAAACGGGTTCGTAACACAGCAATACAAATCAACCATCCGAACGTGCATTGAATACTCTTGCGATATCTGGTCGGGCTCCCCTGCCATTCATCTCAGGCTCCAAAGAAGACTCTATCACGTGATGGATCCCGACTAAGCAGCTCGACACCAGACACTTTCTCACCGGCGTGATGTGGCTTCCGTCTGTCTATTCTACAAATATTTAAATGGCTTGTGCTCCGACGAGCTTTGCTCATTAATGCCCACCTCCACAAGAATTTACTCGAGTAACCAGATTGGCAACTAGGTCCCACCTTTTTGCACTGAAATATACTAAATGCAGCCGCCAGTTCTACTCCATCGGCTTCCTTTCTCGCATTTACCGCCTGTGGAATTATCTTCCTTATACTTGCTTTCCTGGTGGCTACAATCTCCAAGAATTTAAATGCAACGTCAATCCCCATCTTGACTTCAGTCCTTCTTTCGTCCTTTCCCCCATCAGTTCGTGTATCTTGTTGTTTTTCTTTCTCCCTCTACTCTCTTCACTGTATTCCCATCCTTCTCTTGCCCTTTCTCCAACACACCCAGTTTTTGGTTCATCCTTCTCTTCTCTCTGCCCCTGCGTAAACTTTCACTCTTCTCTTATGTGGCACCAGGATAATAGCGTATAATATATATATATGTGTGTATACTAGCAGTATAGCCCAGGGTTGCTCGGGTGTATTGAAAGCTTTAAAACTAATCCATGGTCCTGGAGCTCAGACTCTTGGGACGTTGGCACGAAGGACTAAAAAGCAATAGTTGTTTCCAGTTAAAGCAAAACCGTAGACTGAAAGAAAAATGAATGGATGTAAGTCAAATTTTCATTTCCTGGTATCGATATCAAATAAGTTTTTTTCGTTGTAAACTGAATTTTGAAGGCTAAATAAGTCCTCTGAGTAAATGGCATCATGGCTGAGATTAAGAACTACAATTATACCTAATTAGAGCCAAACCCGAAGCAAAAACTAAAATAAAAGGGCTGAAAAACTGATTTTGATCAGACCCGCTAGGATATCGGGGTATCGATTTTCAATATCGGAATCAAATATGTCATCCAAGGATAAACTAACCTAAGTAAGTCCATAAAAACTTATCGTACCCATCGGGAGTAAAATTGGAGAAAATGAGCCATATTGATGGCTGAATATCGGTTTTTGATCAGATTCGATAGAATATCAGGGGTATCGATTTCCGATATCGGGGATATGATCGATTTTCTGCACTATTGTAAGAACTGCAACCTTAAAACTTCTGAATATCGTTTCTTATATCTTTGTCTGAGTGTATCAGATTTCATTAAAATCTGACCACTCCTTCTACAAGCCGATTTTTTCGATTATCGATTTTCGATATTTATCGGGGGTACCTCGACACAAAACCTAGCTAAGAACACTCGCAGACGCTTATAGTACAACTGTGTAAATTTTTAAGAAAATCGGTTCAGCCGTTTTGGAGTCTATGGGTAACGGACACACACACACACAGACACACACACAAACAAAGTTCCATTTATAAATAAGTTTAGGTTATTGGTGTGTTTGAGGAAAAAAAACGCCAAAAAACGGCCACAAATGACGAAGAAAAAAGTGATCTTTCACCAAGACAACGCACCGTGTCACGTCGATCACAACGATGGTAAAACTACATGAATAGAATTTCGAATTGCTTCTGCATCCACCCTATTCTTTAGATGTTCCCCTCAGACAAAAACATGGCTATATATTATATTTCAGGAGACACTGAAACTGGTAAGAATTTTCAAACTTGATCAGTATCTTTACCACTCGAGTCGGCTAGACGAGTTCTAGTTGGGGTCTAGGGAGAGCCTGAAACCCAGTGGACATTCAAGACATTGAAGAACCTTGAGAGAAATCCATACACCGTGATAACTGAAAGGTCGAGGGCTAGTCGTGTTGTGGAAAGTTTTATTAAACAAATTTCTCAGAATTAAGACTCTAGCTAGTAATTATATTTTAGCTGATATAGCAAATTGTAACAATAGGAAGGTCTGATAAAAATAAAACAAATATCTTTGGACTCATATTTTTAATCAACCTGAAGTAGAAGGAAGGCTGTGAATGCTGGACAATATCGAAAATGAGGACAAAACTGGAAGCGGCCGAAATGTGGTTCTACAGAAGGATGCTACGGATATCGTGGACTGAGCATACAATCAACGACGAGGTGTTAGAAAGAATGGCAACAAAAAGGAAATTGATACCGAGCATCAGGAAGAGACAACTGAAGTTCCTGGGACATGCAATGAGGAAGGAGAGCCTGGAGAACCTGATACTGACTGGACAGATAGATGGAAGGAGAGACAGAGGAATGCAGCGGATAACATATTTGCAGGGCCTGATCAGGTGGATGACGGAATGGGGGTTGCCAGGAGCAACAGGAGCAAACATACTAAGAGCCACAAGGGATAGGGAGACGTGGAGAGCCATGATCGCCTACGTCCTGAAGGGACAGGGCACATAGAAGAAGAAGAAGAAGTAGAAGGAATATAACGAACCTTTAACTACATGTAATTCTAGTATGGCCCTGGGTATGACGGTAAAGTGCATCCGGCAGCAAGGCCTCTGATTGAGAGGTTGTGAGGAGCATGGAGCTACATCTTAATTGCTGTTGTTCCCATGTCCACCCTGGCCCGGATTAGTAGCACCTGTTAGGTTCCCAGCTATGGGCAAATAGTTAACCCCCAAACTGGGGTCAAAACAGTATGAAAGTATAAAAATACACTTTTATAGAAAAATAAACATTTTTGAAGGAAAATATTACAAATAATACATTTTGGACGGAAGAAAAAAAATTATCACCATAACACATTTTTTGAGGAAAAAAATATCACCATAATGCATTTTTGAGGAAAACAATATAACCATAATGCATTTTTGAATACAATACTACAAGACATTTTCAGTTTTTAAAATAATAAAAAAAACAAGTTAATCAAAGTATGACTAAATTAACCTACGCACTGAATTAGAATTAAATAACCCATATATGTGTTGATATGCCGTTAAACAAAACTCACTCAGTTCAGTAAAAATAGTAGGTTGCCATTACTTTCTGCGGTAGATTGGTTGCCAGCCAAGGCTATAGAATCCAGTCTGTCCTGCTATTTAACCCATAACTGGAGGGAAGAGACGGCTTAATACCTTTCCCAAGGGTATTTGCGCGTAAGTGAATGCAAGGAATTCAACTAGAATTCGAACTCGGCTCCACGATTTCTCGTTCCGCGCCGATATCCATTGCATCACAACACACATCCCCCCGACTCACTCACTCACGCTAATTGGTGCCGAGAGGTGTTTCTCATCAGAAATCTATTTTTCACATTTATACACCTACCATGAGTCCGTAATGAATAATGTTGCAATATCTGGTCAGGTGTTGCTGCTCATTCATCTCGAGGTTCTCGACAAAATCCAAAGAAGGATCTGCAATGTAATCGGTCCTGATCTGGCATCTCGACTTCAGTCACTTTCTCATCAACGTGACGTTAACTCCATCTGTTTTTTTCTACTAATTTTTTTATCCTCTGACAAGCTTTTATTTCTCCTGGTGACCCGACAACTTGAATTTTATCGTACTAGTGCAACAGTTTATTTTCTGACACTTCCCTCTGTGGAACTCCTTTCCGTTTAATTGCTTTCTATGACTATGGAATATGGAAGAATATGGTGAATATTGGAGTTTATAATCTTTAAAATTGTTAATGCAACATCAATTGCCATCTTCTATCTTCTTGAATCTCATTCATCTTTTATCTTTTCTTCAATACCCACAGTACCCAGTTTTTTCTCTCACCTTAACCCCGTGGGGACTAGTGGCGGTCCTGCTTTGCTTGGAGTGAAATGATTAAAAAAAGATGATAGCTGCAATCTCCCAAAATTTAAATGCAACATCAATTGCCATCTTCTATCTTATTGAATTCCATTGATATTTTATTCTTTCTTCAATACCCACTGTACCCAGTCTTTTCTCTCACTGTAACCCCTGCGCACTAGTGGCGGTCCTGCTTTGTTTGGGGTGCGTCTGGCCTCCTATGCAAACTACGCGGTTGTGATATTACCGGTCACCTGCATGAACTAATCCAATCTTTCTTAAATAACCGCAAAATGAAGGTCGTTCTGAATGGGCGTGCCTCTTCGTCCTACAGCACGAATGCTGGTGTCCCACAAGGCTCTATCCTAGGCCCGACGCTCTTCCTTATTTTCATCAACTTCAATTCATCTAAGACCAAGCTGTTGTCTGTCAACCATTACAGGCAACCTCTCCTGCCTCCCATAAGCATGGACCAAGCGATTCTCCCGGAGAGTAATACACTACGCCTCCTCGGACTTACCGTGTCCTCAGACCTCAAATGGAACCACTATATTGAATCCATAGCAAAATCTACTTCTAAGAAGATTGGGTCACTATGTCGATCCAGGATGTTTTTTCCATCTGAATCCATCCTGCATATATACAAGTCAACCATCCGTCCGTGCATGGAGTACTGCTGCCATTTATGGTCAGGTGCCCCTGCCGTTCTCCTCAGTGTTCTTGACAGGCTTCAAAGGAGAGTCTGTAATGTGATAGGTACTGATCTGGCGACTCGAATGCAGCCACTTCCCCATCGTCGAAATGTGGCCTCTCTTTGTCTGTTCTATAAATACTTTCATGGCTTCTGCTCAGGCGAACTTAAGTCACTGATGCCTCCTCAACAGGTGTTTACTCGTGCAACCAGACTGGCAACTGGGTCCCACCCATTCACAGTCAGGTTAGCCAAATGCAGACGACAATTCTACTCCTGCAGCTTCTTCTCTCGCACTTCCCGCCTGTGGAACTCGCTCCCGTATTCTTGCTTTCCTGACGGCTACGACCTCCAGAAATTTAAATGCAAAGTCAATACTCATTTACTAACCCCTGGACTCTAGCTCTCTCCCCACCGCTGTATAAGCTTCCCTTTCTCTCCACCTATGTATCTGTCATCGCACCTTTCTCAGCTTTCTATTGTTCCTCTTTAACTAGTTTGTACTCCTCACTCTTTTCTAATTAATCTTTTTACATTTATGTAGCCCCCTGCACATCTGTGGCATTTCCGCCTTGCTCGGGGTGAAATGATTAAAAAAAAAAAATGATAAAAAAAAACTCAAAGCTACACTCTCCAAAAATTCAAATGCAATATCAGTTACCATCTACCCTCTTGATTCCCGTTTTTTTTCCTCAATACCCACTATACCCAGTTTTTTCTCTCACTGTGATTCCCAGCGATACAACAGTCCTTATGTCGATTTGAAACAGTCCACTAACATTAAATTTACCCTTTTACAAAGTTGTTTTTTTTATCTCATTTCACCCCAAGCAAGACAAGCTTGTAAAATACAAAAGGTTACTGAGTATTAGCGAAAATAAGAAAATGAAAAACTATTAAAAAGCCAGTCAATCAGTTAAATTTCATACGTAATACACGCTTAGGCGATCATGTCTCGAAAGAGACATGACTGACTGGGCAGAAGATTATCCCGCAGTAGGTTGCCATTGTTTTCTGCGTAGACTGGTTGCCGACCAAGGCTATAGAACCCAATCTGTCCTATCATTTGACTCGTAGCTAGAAGGGGAAGAAATGTATTCTATTATTAAGTAGTTATTATTGGGGGATCAGTTTATTACTTCATAACAATAAAAAACCGATCCCCCACTTTATGCCCATTAGAAGTCTTAATCATGTCTCCAACTATTATATTCAGTCAGTCAGTTAAGTGCCATACGTGATACACGCTTGGGCGATCATGTCTCGAAAGAGACATGACTGACTAAGCGAAATATTTTTTTGCAGTAGGTAGTCTGTTTGATTACAACCTTCATCTCATAGATGATAAAAAAATAACAAATCTGATTTTCTCAATTATTTTCTACAAAAAATTTACTTGTATAATTTGTTTTTCGGTGCATGGTTGAAAGAAGTATGTTTTTTTTTTCTTTCTTTCTTTCAAATGTTTTACTCGTCGTAAGCGGGGAGGAAATATAGATGTTGAATCAAGGAAAATATTTTTTTCAAATGAATTTCTAAAAATCGGTGATTGTCTTTAATCTGGGAGACAGAGACATTTTGGCTCCACTCTGGAAGCGTTAAGTAAACGAATGTTCACACTGACCGGGACGATAAAAGTGAGACTGAAGTTTGTCAATCTAAATTTCTTTTGCCAAATTTTGCTTTGATGATTGCTGAATGTCACTGTCTTTTGTTTAACCACACATTTTGACGTAAATCAGACGCCATGAGGTCATTTTAAGTAACAATAGCATACGTTTGGGTTGTAAAAGGAATCAGATTTTCTTTTTCTATATTTGAAGGGACACATTTCATTGCGAGATTTTTAATCAACCGCAGGCGAGTAAAACTAACCCTGCCTATGGGTATCAGATTTTCCAAGCCCTCCTTCCTCATTACGTACCCCAGAAATTTCAACTGTCTCTTCGTATGCTGTCAACAAGAAAAATCCAAAAACAAAACAATCTTCTCGGGACGTAGGCGAACATGGCCCTTCACAGTTTCCTTTCATGCGTCCTTTTCTACCCTTTTTATTATTTAATTATTTCACACAGAGGTTCCCAACCAGTGGGTCGCAACCCCCATGAATATTACTTATTTATAGCATGAAATTTAGAATTATACTAATAATTCTAAATTTCATGGTAGTTCTAAATTTCATGGAAGCTATTCATTGAAGGTTGTTATTTCTAAGCCTTAAAAAAAATTAATGCATATATTATCCTTACATCTGTCTTGTGTGTCTTACTCTTCTATATACCTCTTCTTTTCAGCAATATCCAACTTCGGCAAGCGAGAACTGAAACGTATATTTTGCGCTATGTATCAGTCATACTCCAGTGTTAGCATGATAGCCTTACGTGTCCATGTTCCATTTGCTTCAGCCTACTTGTGTGAGGCAGGATTTTCCACTCTTGTCAATATAAAAACAAAGAATAGGAACAGATTAGATGTTGGAGATGACATGAGACCAGCTCTAACAAACACTCGGCCACAAATTTCAAAGCTTGCGGCTGAAATGCAACATCAGGCATCTCATTAGCTGGGTTGGATAGCCTTTTAAACCAATGATCATATTATTTTAAGAAATATATGTTCTTTTTTGCGAATTCAGGTTGGACCAATGTGCTTTAATTTGGTAATTAATAATTACAGAATTTTAGAATATTTTAAAAATGTTTCTTTCCCTGTCCTTCACAGAAAAAAAAAATAAAATTAAGCTGCTAATAGTAAGCCCTAAGTAGGGGGTCGCATGGGTTTCAAACTTTTAGGTAAGGGGTCGCGAGTGCCAAAAGGTTGGGAACCACTGATTTAACACCTACATTACTGCAAAAGAGACTCGACTCCTGATAAACCCGCAAAATCTGCTTACATTTCAGGCGTTCATGATTAATGGCTTGGGGTCCCTAATCTGGAATTTGGTGTCCGAGTATCCAGTTTCCTTTACCGAATTTTTGTAAATCTTGCCAGTCCTTCACGTTTCTCTCGATTTAGATAATTAAGCATCCAGACGTTACTCACTGCGACACAAGACATAAAACAGAAATCGATATCAGAGAAAGTCATTACCAGTTTCCACACCAGGGATTAGGGTTCGATCACCCTATAAAGATCCCAGATTTCGAAAGCAGATCTTAAATATATAGAATCTATAGTTAAACTCGCTGCTAAAAAGTCGGTTCTCTTTGTAGGGCCAGGAAGATTTTTTTTCCGCCTGAAACAATCCTGCACATATATAAATCTACCATATGCCCGTGCAGTGAATACTGCTACCATAATCAGGTCGGGTGCTCCTGCTATACACCAAGGTGTCCGTGACAAAATTCAACGAAGTATCTGTAATGTAATAGATCTCGACTTGGCAGCTCAGATGTAGTCACTTTCTCACCGGCGCAATGTGGCTTCCTTGTGTCTCTTCTACAGTTACTTTCATGGCTTCTGCTCCGATGAACTTAGCTCACTGGTACCCCTTATATATGAATTTGCTCGGGCCACAAGATTAGCAACTAGGTCCCACCCTTTTACTGTGAAACAAATAAATTGTAAACGCAAATTCTACTCCATCAGCTTCTTTCCTCGCACTTCCCGCCTGTGGAATTCTCTTCTATTTACTTGTTTTCCTGACAGCTACAATCTCCAAGAATTTAAATGTAAATTCAATAGTCATCTCCCATCTTACTAATCTGCCTCCTCTCTCTCATGCTCCCTTCTGTCTCCATTATAATCTAATCAATATTCTCATCCTTTTTTTTACCCACTTCCTGACACCCCCTATAAACTGTCACTCTTTTTGTCATAACTTTCTTTCGATGTAACACCCTGCAAAACAGTGGCAGTAAAATGCCTTGCTTAGGGCGATATGATTATAAAAAAAAGTACTTTTCGTCAGGGTTTACCTCCCACAAAGGACCACTGGTGAGATACCGTCTTTCTACTGCCTCCTGTATTTGTCCTCTTTGCCATCCTGTTGGCAAGCGGGGTTATAACGCGCTCTTTGGACGTGCAATGAACTGGGTAATCTACACTGGAACGATAACAGTCGATCCTACAACTGGTAGATCAAGTAAAGTGTTCAGGTTTTACTCGAATCGATATATAACTGATGATGGTCGGAGAGTAAAAGCCGAAATGTTATGACAATAACAGTAAAGATTAAGACAATAATCGAAATAATATTTCTTTATTCATTTCATCCCAAGCAAGGCGGTACTGCCACTGATGCACAGGGGGCTACATAAGAGAGGTTTAGGCAAGAGAAGAGTGAAAAAAAACCAACCAGCTACAGGTGAAAGAGAAAGGGCAAGAGAAGGATGTGAACGCAGGAGTGAAGATAGTTGCGAAGGTAGAGAGAAAGGAAAAGAACAAGATACACGGGGTGATGTAGAAAGGGCTGGAGTTACATAAGAGAGTTGAAGTATTAGGCAGGAGGAGAGTGAAGACAAAGACGAACCAGCAACAGGGGGTGAAAGAGAAAGGGCAAGAGAAGGATGTGAACGCAGGAGTGAAGATAGTTGCGAAGGTAGAGAGAAAGGAAAAAAACAAGATACACTGGGTGATGTAGAAAGGGCTGGAGTTACATAAGAGAGTTGAAGTATTAGGCAGGAGGAGAGTGAAGACAAAGACGAACCAGCAACAGGGGGTGAAAGAGAAAGGGCAAGAGAAGGATGTGAACGCAGGAGTAAAGATAGTTGCGAAGGTAGAGAGAAAGGAAAAGAACAAGATACACGGGGTGATGTAGAAAGGGCTGGAGTTACATAAGAGAGTTGAAGTATTAGGCAGGAGGAAGAAAAGTGAAGACAAAGACGAACCAGCAACAGGGGGTGAAAGAGAAAGGGCAAGAGAAGGATGTGAACGCAGGAGTGAAGATAGTTGCGAAGGTAGAGAGAAAGGAAAAAAACAAGATACACGGGGTGATGTAGAAAGGGCTGGAGTTACATAAGAGAGTTGAAGTATTAGGCAGGAGGAGAGTGAAGACAAAGACGAACCAGCAACAGGGGGTGAAAGAGAAAGGGCAAGAGAAGGATGTGAACGCAGGATGAAGATAGTTGCGAAGGTAGAGAGAAAGGAAAAAAACAAGATACACGGGTGATGTAGAAAGGGCTGGAGTTACATAAGAGAGTTGAAGTATTAGGCAGGAGGAGAGTGAAGACAAAGACGAACCAGCTACACGGGGTGAAAGAGAAAGGGCAAGAGAAGGATGTGAACGCAGGAGTGAAGATAGTTGCGAAGGTAGAGAGAAAGGAAAAAAACAAGATACACGGGTGATGTAGAAAGGACTGGTGTCAAATGGATAAGAGATGGCCATTGACATTGTGTTTAAATTCCTGGAGGTTGTAGCTGTCAGGAAAGCAGGTATATGGAAAGGAGTTCTACAGGCAGGAAGTGCAAGAAAAGAAGCTGATGGAGTAGAATTGTTGCCTGCATTTGGTTGATCTAACTGTAAATGGGTGGGGCCTTGTTTCCAGTCTGGTGGCCCGTATAAATTTTAGTGTAGAGGGCACCAGCGACCAAAATTCGTCAGAGCAGAAACCATGAAAATATTTATAGAAGAAACATAGTCAATCAGTTATGCATTTAATACAGTGATGAATATATATATATATATATATATATATATATATATATATATATACATATATCTAGTTACCATCACAGCTTTCCTTGTCAATGCATTTAATACAGTGATGAATATTCTGAAGAAGGCCGAAGCGTATGGCATCAGTAGGAAAAGTGTAAATAACAAATGTATGCATTGCCGATAGTTGTCTTAATTCCTAATCTTATATTATTCTCTCTCTTTACTAATGTTTTTCTTTTCATATTCCTCCGCACTCAGAGATCCTTGCATCTTAGTGGCTTTATTTCCTTGCCTGGAGTGTTAAATGATTTAAAACAAAAAACAACATTCTAGGGTTCAATAAAAAAATTTTGCATACTTAATGTACATAGTTGTAACAACAGACAAAAGCAACTTAAATCACTTTATCAAAGACAAAAAAAAAACACTAATGAGTAGATAGATCTATCTATCGCCCGGTTCACACTCCTCCCACGTCTATTGAACAGGTTAAGAGGCTCATCCCTTGTTCCCTGTTTAGGATGTGGTTTCCGGCTTTCTCTTTTCCAATCTTCTCACTTTGGTTTCTCTTTTCAATTGGAGTAGATAGATCTATCTATCGCCCGGTTCACACTCCACCCATGTCTATTGAACAGGTTAAGAGGCTCATCCCTTGTTCCCTGTTTAGGATGTGGTTTCCGGCTTTGTCTTCTCCAATCTTTTCACTATTACGTAGCCCCCTGCACATCAGTGGCATTACCGCCTTGCTCCGGGTGATACGATTAAAAAAAAAAAAAAAAGGTACCTCCACCAAATCGCTGAAAAAAAAAAAGAAAAAAAAGCATATTATAAAGAAAAAATCTCCTGACTTAATAAAAACAAACTTTTTCTATCAAAATGTTTACGTTATTTGCAAAAGAAAGATCGAAGTATTTTTTAAATTATTTTTTAAAAAACTTTAATCTTTTCTAACACATTCAAAATTTTGGTAAAATCTTGTTTTTATTTTTGTTATCGGGGAGCCAAATCGTTACCAGACTTTAGAATAGGAAACGTAATATTACATTTTTTTTTTAATCACATCACCCCGAGCAAGGCGGTAACGCCACTGATGCGCAGGGGGCTACGTAAGAGTGAGCAGATTGGAAAAGAGAAAGCCGGAAACCACGTCCTAAACAGGGAACAAGGGATGAGCCTCTTCACCTGTTCAATAGACGTGGGTGGAGTGAGAACCGGGCGATAGTTTAATCTATCTACTCCAATTGCTTAACTCATTTTTTTGCCGGTGGCAAGCGTATTAAATTGGAAATTCTTGCAAAAATCAAATAATTGTAAATTTAAATGAAACGTTCATGACTTTTTAACAAATGAATGAAATTATATTTGAAATCATTATTTTTAAAATATTTGGTAAAAATATTTTTAACATCTGTTACCACCTCATCCACGTAAATTCATGAAATTTCAAGAAATTATATTTTGTAGGCAAAATTGGTTTTATTAGTTAAACGCAGGACTCATTGGGGAATGTAAATCATCTTTTTTCATTTTCGACAACTTAGCCACTCTTTCAAAAAATCTAATCCCAATGTAAAATAAGAAAATGCGATAAAACTATGACATTATTTCATTAGATAAGCTTTGAATTGCTTTAACCCTCTAGGGCCATTCGTATCATATATGATACAGCATTTCCCTATAAGGAAACATTTGGTATTTCCCTATGAGGAAACATTTGGTATTCATTGACTGAGCAGTCAGTACTGCTTTCATTTGAAATTTATAAAATATTTCTCTTAAAAAATTTTTCAGGAAAATATTTCTTTCAAGGCTTGTTTTCATACTGTATCAAATATGATACGAATGGCCCTAGAGGGTTAATAATATAATATATATTCAAGATATTATAATCTGAAGAGAAAAAAAATTCGATTAAGAATGAAATTCTGAAAGAATTGTTTTCGTTTTTTAATTATAATAATTTCTAAAGTCTCAAAAATATTTTTAAAACATTTCAAAGACTTGTAGACGTTAGGTTGGTAAATTTTAAAAGTGAAGACTATATTTTCTAATTGAAAATTGAAAGGTTTAATACAAATCATCGAGCCATCGTATTTTTAAAATAAGTTTCAATTTTTTGTGTGTATTTTGTGTATTCATTTTTTAAATGGTAATTTCCATACATTTCTCTTAACTCCTGTCTCTCGGGCTGTCATCACATTTCAAATACGGGGAAGGTCAGAAAGTTCAACACTGTGTTTAAGAAATAGTATAATTCTAAATTTCATGCTATAAATAAGTAATATTGTGTAAATCAGATTAACATGAAACTTGCTAATCTTTCAAAAATAATGTGTCAAAGATGTAGATTTTATTTTTGCAAGTTTTTTTAAAAACGTGAATTAGCTTTTGTCTACAAATGTGACGATCGCTCAAAAATAATCGAAAATTTTTTTTAAATCTCAAAATTTTAGATTACAATCAATGTAATTTCTGTTTAAAATAAACCAGAGTATTTTGCTTACAGGAAATAGTAAATTTAGCTTTAAATTAAAACTTAAATAAAATTTTCAAGAAAACATTTTTTTTATTTTTAACAATATACAAGTCAACCATCCGTCCGTGCATGGAGTACTGCTGCCATTTATGGTCAGGTGCCCCTGCCGTTCTCCTCAGTGTTCTTGACAAGCTCCAAAGGAGAGTCTGTAATGTGATAGGTACTGATCTGGCGACTCGACTGCAGCCACTTCCCCATCGTCGAAATGTGGCCTCCTTTTGTCTGTTCTATAAATACTTTCATGGTTTCTGCTCGACCGAGCTTAAGTCACTGATGCCTTTTCAACAGGTGTTTACTCGTGCAACCAGACTGGCAACTGGGTCCCACCCATTCACAGTCAGGTTAGCCAAATGCAGACGACAATTCTACTCCTGCAGCTTCTTCTCTCGCACTTCCCGCCTGTGGAACTCGCTCCCGTATTCTTGCTTTCCTGATGGCTACAACCTCCAGAAATTTAAATGCAATGTCAATATTCATCTATTAACCTCTGGACTCTAGCTCTCTCCCCTCCCCACTATAACCTTCCCTTTCTCTCCACCTATGTATCTGTCATCGCACCTGCTTTCTCAGCTTTCTATTGTTCCTTTCTAACTAGCTTGTACTCCTCACTCTTTTCTAATTAATCTTTTTACATTTACGTAACCCCCTGCACATGAGTGGCGTTTCCTCCTTGCTCGGGGTGAAATGATTAAAAAAAAACAAAAAACTTCCATTTAGAAGTTAGTTATCGAAAATGAGTAGAGGTATTTATTTATATAAATCTACATCTTTGACACATTATTCTGTTATATATATATATATATACAGCATATTCATCTACATTCTCTATATTCTTCCTTATTCTTCATATACATCCATATTATTTCATCTTATCCTATATAGATCCATATTCTTCAATATTCCCCATATTCTTCAATATTCCCCATATTCTTCAATATTCCCAATATTCTCCCATATATCCAATAACTTCAATATTCTCCATAGTCTTTCATATTCTTCAATATTCACCATCAGTCAGTTGACTGCCATACGTGATACACGCTTGCTCGATCATGTCTCGACAGAGACATGACTGACTGGGCAGAAAATTATCCCGCAGTAGGTTGCCATTGCTTTAGACTGGTTGCCAACCAAGGCTATAGAACCCAATCTGTCCTGTTATTTAACCCATAACTGGAAGGAATAGGCGGATTAATACCTTTCCCAAGGGTATTTGCGCGTAAGTGAATGCAATGAATTCAGCTGGAATTCGAACTCGGCTTCCCGGTTTCTCGTTTCGAGCCGATATCCACTGCACCACAACGCACATATTCTTCCATATTCCCATATTCTGCCAAATTCTCCAATATTCATCCATATTCTTCAATATTCTCAATATACTCTAATATTCACCATATTCTTCCATATTCCCATATTCTGCCAAATTCTCCAATATTCATCCATATTCTTCAATATTCTCAATATACTCTAATATTCACCATATTCTTCCATATTCCCATAGTCTGCCAAATTCTCCTATATTCATGCATATTCTTCAATATTCTCAATATACTCTAATATTCACCATATTCTTCCATATTCCCATAGTCTGCCAACTTTTCCCATATTCATCCATATTCTTCCATATTCCCATAGTCGGCCATATTCTCCCATATTCATCCATATTCTTCAATATTCTTCCAACTTTTTTATCGTTTTTTAAGAATGCTCACGTAACGTAATTGAACACGCAATGTTAAAAATTAAAAGAAATTATGGCGTTTTAATCCGTGGTTGTATGACCCTTATAGTTATTTTTTGGTATGGCTACACTTAGTCTTAATTTATGTTTTTCACTCAGTAATTCTGTTATTTCAAAATAAAAATGTTATTCACAAACGACAATGAATTATTGAATGAAAGAACAGAAATTATGACGAGATGTAACCATGCCATGAAATAATTGTCACTCGTTACGTGATGTTACAAATATACCCGTAACGTGAGAGTTACTTAAAAAACGGTAAAATCAGTTATTGCAAATCGACTGAAAACACCACATGGTGGAAACATAGGTCGCGTAATAACTGGTTTAGCAATGAAGAATATTCAAAAGTTCTACAATATAATTGTATTGAACACTTTTTAATACAAGTTTGTACTGGTCTAACTTTATTATGACCAAAAACTAAGTAATTAAACAATAAATATATATTACGGAAATTAACGAAGATTAACGAAACTTGGTTATAAACACACGACAATTTGAAATGAATTGTTTGAACATTATTTTTTATCGATACTCGTATTTAAATAGATATTCTGTTTTTTTTTAATTAAGCAGTATTATATATATTTATATCTACTGGCCTGATAATTTACGATAAATTTTGATTACGAAAACGTGTGACATTCGGCAGGATTCGAACCTGCAAACCCTATCCACATAGGGAGGATAAGGTTCGCAGGTTCCCCTCTGTGGAAGCTTTCCCTATGTGGATAGCTTCCCCTATCCACATAGGGGAAGCTATTCATGGTAGTTTCCCTACGTGGATAGGGGTCGCAGGTTCGAATACTGCCGAATGACAAATATTTTCCTAATAAAAATTTCTCGTAAATAATTAGGCCAGTAGATATAAATATAATACTGTTTAATTAAAAAAAACAGAATATCTACTTAAATACGAGTATTGATGAAAAATAATGTTCAAACAATTCATTACATATATATATATATATATATATATATATATATATATATATAAGACCTATAAGAACAACACAATCTGTTCTGGATTCCGCTATTGGCCGACATCTTTTGGACAATCAAGTGTGTGCCTCGGCATATGAGGACAGCTGGTTTATTGTCTTGCACAGCGCTCGGTGTACACATCATCTTCGTATTTTGGAAGCACTTTGCTTGAAAATTCAACAGCCGAGCCTGTGCAGACAGAAAGAGCGGTTTTTACGCTCCTTACAATTGCTGGTGAGTCTGTGAATGTAACATTTTTTCACTTTTAAACACTCTTGTGGAATTACATGTGTACACGCGCCCTTACATTTTATGTTATTTTTTTCAATAAATTTATTTTTAAACGAGTTCCATCATCTCCCAGCATCGTAAGTAATTTATTTATTTTGCCTTGTCTTTTTCCTTAATTCCCTTAAAATTAAAACCAACGAGAACCCTTGATAAGAGTTGGCCGAAAGGTTCCTCGGGTTTAAACAATATGACGTCTGTTCTTTTTAAAGCCATATATATATATATATATATATATATTACGGAAATGAACGAAGATTAACGAAACTTGGTTATAAACAACCGACAATTTGAAATGATTTATTTGAACATTATTTTTAGTCGATATTCATACTTAGTTAGTTATTCTGCTTATAATCAAACAGAATTATAAATTTATTTCTACCGGCCTGATTATTTAAGATAAATTCTTATTACGAAAATGTGTGCCATTCGGCAGGATTCGAATCTGCGACCCCTGTCCATATCCACCTGTCAAATTACACTGCGTCTCGACTGCCTCCTTTATGAAGTCTCGCATGTTAGTATTTATGAAGGAGGAAGAGTTCATTCCAATGTAGATAGGGCACAACAAACAAAAAACAGAGTACTGAGGAACAGAAATTTTGAAAACAAAGAAAAGAGTACTGGACGTTTACGTGATATCGGACCTGTATGAAATCGAATGCAGGACAATCTCATCGTAGATTAAGAGACTTTAGGCAACAGAAATGTGGTTCTACATAAGCATGCTGAGAATACAATGGATTCAACATGTGTTTAATGAAAAACTTTTAGAGAAAATGGAAAAGAATACAGAAAGAGACAGTTCAAATCTCTTCAAAAATGGAGACTCGAAGCAAGGGAAACAACAACAAAAATGTACTGGACTGTGATGTAATATCAGTCCTCCTATATGGCAGTGAATGCTGGACAATCTTTTCACAGATGAAGAAGAGACTTGAAGTAAGAGAAACAAAGAAAAGTGTACTGAACTGTTATTTAATATCAGTCCTCCTATATGGCAGTGAATGCTGGACAATCTTCTCACAGATGAAGAAGAGACTTGAAGCAACAGAAACAAAGGAAAGTGTACTGAACTGTTATGTAATATCTGTCCTCCTATATGGCAGTGAATGCTGGGCAATCTTCTCACAGATGAAGAAGAGACTTGAAGCAAGAGAAACAAAGAAAAGAGTACTGAACTGTTATGTAATATCAGTCCTCCTATATGGCAGTGAATGCTGGACAATCTCTTCACAGATTAAGAAATGACTTGAAGCAACAGAAACAAAGGAAAGTGTACTGAACTGTTATGTAATATCTGTCCTCCTATATGGTAGTGAATGCTGGACAATCTCCTCACAGATGAAGAAGAGACTTGAAGCAAGAGAAACAAAGAAAAGAGTACTGAACTGTTATGTAATATCAGTCCTCCTATATGGAAGTGAATGCTGGACAATCTCCTCACAGATGAAGAAGAGACTTGAAGCAAGAGAAACAAAGAAAAGAGTACTGAACTGTTATGTAATATCAGTCCTCCTATATGGCAGTGAATGCTGGACAATCTCTTCACAGATGAAGAGACTCAAAGGAACAGAAGCAAAGAAAAGAGGACTGAACTTTTATGTAATATCAGTCATCTTATCTGGCAGTAAATACTGGGCAATCTCCTCAGAGATGAAGAGGAGACTCGAAGTAATAAAAACAAAGATCAAATCCCAAGTAGGCATATACGCAGATGACACTACAATATACTCCCGCTCCAGTAAGAAACCTGTCGTGGCGGACAGACATAATCTCGCTGCTGACCTTGAACGGGATCTACACTCTGTGGTGAACTGGGGCAAGAAGTGGTTTGTCAACTTCAATTCGTTTAAGACCAAGCTGTTGTCTGTCAACCATTACAGGCAACCTCTCCTGCCTCCCATAAGCATGGACCAAGCGATTCTCCCGGAGAGCAATACACTACACCTCCTCGGACTTACCCTGCCCTCAGACCTCAAATGGAACCACTATATTGAATCCATAGCAAAATCTACTGCTAAGAAGATTGGGTCACTATGTCGATCCAGGATGTTTTTCCGCCTGAATCCATCCTGCATATATACAAGTCAACCATCCGTCCGTGCATGGAGTACTGCTGCCATTTATGGTCAGGCGCCCCTGCCGTTCTCCTCAGTGTTCTTGACAGGCTCCAAAGGAGAGTCTGTAATATAGGTATATTACAGTATATAGGTACTGATCTGGCGGCTCGACTGCAGCCACTTCCCCACCGTCGAAATGTGGCTTCCCTTTGTTTGTTCTATAAATACTTTCATGACTTCTGCTCGGACGAACTTAAGTCACTGGTGCCTCCTCAACAAGTGTTTACTCGTGCAACCGGACTGACAACTGGGTCCCACCCATTCACAGTCAGGTTAGCCAAATGCAGACGACAAGTCTACTCCTGCAGCTTCTTCTCTCGCACTTCCCGCCTGTGGAACTCGCTCTCATATTCTTGCTTTCCTGACGGCTACAACCTCCAGAAATTTAAATGCAAAGTCAATACTCATCTACTAACCACTGGACTCTAGCTCTCTCCCCACCCCCGTATAACCTTCCCTTTCTCTCCACCTATGTATCTGTCATCGCACCTGCTTTCTCAGCTTTCTATTGCTCCTTTCTAACTAGTTTGTACTCCTCACTCTTTTCTAATTAATCTTTTTACAGTTATGTAGCCCCCTGCACATCAGTGGCATTTCTGTCTTGCTCGGGGTGAAATGATTTTAAAAAAAAGTATTGGACTAGTAAGTGATATTTGTTCTTCGATATGGCAGCGAATACTGGACGATATCTGCAAAGATGAAGCTGTGCTACAGAAGGATGCTATGAATTTGATAGATCTAACATATGAGCAAGAATAAGGTTCTGGAGACGATGCAAACGAAAAGGAAACACACTTAGCATCAGGAATAGAGGACTGAGGTTTGTGAAACACGTAATGAAGAAGGAGAGTTTTGAAAATCCAATTCTCACTGGATGAAAAAAAAACGACAAGAGAGACAGGGGAAAAAGGTGTGAGACATACCTGATGTGCTAGAGTAGGTGGGAGGCAGATCGAGGTTTAGGAGCGATACCAAAAGGAAGAATGTTGAAGGCGACAAGGAATAGGAGCAAGTTGAAGTCCATGACCTACTTTGTTCTAAACGGATACCGCAAATAAAAAATAAGAACCCCCTTCATATTTGCGGCTGGACCGCATTTCTTAAGGAAAGAAAAGATTAACTAAGAAGAGTATTAATTTTGCTCAAAGTTACCTTTACATCGCACAAACATTAAACGGCTTCACCAGGGTTTTACTCAAAAGGCTGGAGTAAACACATCGGACGGTTTTCAAGTACTTCCAAAATGGTGCTCTAGTAATCTTCTCCTATTTGGCCAATATTAACCAAAAAACTGCTCATTGATAAATCGAAAATTGTAAAATTAGAATCAAGGTCTCAGCACCAAAAGCCTACAAAAAAAATCTTTGCAGACGCATCAGTTTCTAGAAGATGGACGAATACGCTGGTAATAATTTTGAAAGTGTAGATTTGATGTGGCACAAGGCGATTTCCCGCTATGGTGATGGTGATTTCGTAAACGTCACTAAGATGTGGCACAAAGCCGTGATTCTGAAAGGGTCGATTTGATGTGGCACAAGGCCATGGACGGCTATGCTCATGGTGATTTTGTAAACGTCACTAAGATGTGGCACAAAGCCGTGATTTTGAAAGTGTCGATTTTATGTGGCACAAGGCCATGGACGGCTATGCTCATGGTGATTTTGTAAACGTCACTAAGATGTGGCACAAAGCCGTGATTTTGAAAGTGTCGATTTGATGTGGCACAAGGCCACGGACGGTTTTCCTCATGGTGATTTTGTAAACGTCGATAAGATGTGGCTCAAGGCCATAGGCGAATGCACTGATGTGATTTTGTAAGCGTAGCTAAGATGTGGCACAAGGCCATGGACAACTTCACTGATGAGTATTTTTTAAGCGTAGTTCAGATGTGGCACAAGGCCATGGACCACAAGATTAATAGGGATTTTGTAAGCGCTGCTAAATGTGGCACAAGGCCATGGATGAATACGCTGATAGTGATTTTTTAAGCATAGCTAAGATGTGGCACTTGGCCATGGACAACTTCCCTGATGAGGATTTTGTAAGCGTAGTTAAGATGTGGCACAAGGCTATGGACGGCTATGCTGATGGTGATTTTGTAAACGTCGCTAAGTTGTGGCACAAGCCCTTAGGCGAATGCAATATTGTGATTTTGTGAGCGTAGCTAAGATGTGGCACAAGGCCATGGACGACTATGCGCTGATGATGATTTCTTAAGCGTACCTAAGATGTGGCACAAGGCCATGGACTAATACGCTGATGGTGATTTTTTAAGCATAGCTAAGATGTGGAACTAGACTATGGATGACTTTACTGATGAGGATTTTGTAAGCATTGTTAAGATGTGGCACAAGGCCATGGACCACTAGATTGATGGTGATTTTGTAAGCGCAGCTAAAATGTGGCACAAGGCCATGTACTAATACCCTGAGGCCACTGTTTTATTCGTTTATTTCTATATTTACATTTATTTATTTATTTATTTATTTATTTATTTAAATTCCTAAGCTGGGATTAAAAAGGGTAAAATTCGTGAGTTTAAGACAAGTCTGGAATCTATCGCCAGAATCTAATACTTTGCATGCTTCCACTCAGAAAAAAAAAACACCACTCCCTCTCCACTTCCCGCACCCTTACCCCACAAAAAACTCATCAGAAGTTCCTGACAATTCGTAATGCTGAAATTTGAGAGGAAAATTGAAAATGTGGTTGATGAGTTTTGCAAAAAAGTCTGGGAAAGACTTCCAGAAGAAAACACGAAATCTAAGATGATTATATATATATATATATATATACATATGTGTGTGTGTAAACGATGGGTGCTGAAAAGTTTTTTGGGCTCGACCTAATTCCCAAAGGATGACTAAATGACCAATCTTTTGATTTGTTTTTGCTTTTTGAGATTTTTTTTGGTGAGGGTTAGATTGTGTTTTGTCAGAAGAACTTAATTTAAGGAAATTTTCAGTATCCATCAAACACGCACGCATGCATACGTGCGCGCGCGCGCACACACACACACACACAAATACAAATATATAGATACATAATAAAATATAACAACATAATAATTGTAGCTATTAATACTATTAATACTAACAGATAATATAAGCAAAGTCATAACACTTTTTGAGTTGAATATATGGATTGAAATCCGACAAGATGAATAGAATAAGTAAAGAACAAGTAGGAAAAAAGTGTCTTTAATCTAACATGTTTCAATTTAACAAGCTTCTTCAGAGATTCTTTAAAGACGGATGATTTAAAAAACCAAGAGTATATATAGGAGTTGAATATATGGATCGGAATCCGACAAGATGAATAGAATAAAGAAAAAGAACAAGTAGGAAAAAAGTGTCTTTAATCTAACATGTTTCAATTTAACAAGCTTCTTCAGAGATTCTTTAAAGACGGATGATTTAAAAAACCAAGAGTATATATAGGAGTTGAATATATGGATCGGAATCCGACAAGATGAATAGAATAAAGAAAAAGAACAAGTAGGAAAAAAGTGTCTTTAATCTAACATGTTTCAATTTAACAAGCTTCTTCAGAGATTCTTTAAAGACGAATGATTTAAAAAACCAAGAGTATATATAGGAGTTGAATATATGGATCGGAATCGGACAAGATGAATAGAATAAGTCAAGAACAAGTAGGAAAAAAGTGTCTTTAATCTAACATGTTTCAATTTAACAAGCTTCTTCAGAGATTCTTTAAAGACGAATGATTTAAAAAACCAAGAGTATATATAGGAGTTGAATATATGGATCGGAATCGGACAAGATGAATAGAATAAGTCAAGAACAAGTAGGAAAAAAGTGTCTTTAATCTAACATGTTTCAATTTAACAAGCTTCTTCAGAGATTCTTTAAAGACGGATGATTTAAAAAACCGAGAGTATATATAGGAGTTGAATATATGGATCGGAATCCGACAAGATGAATAGAATAAGTAAAGAACAAGTAGGAAAAAAGTGTCTTTAATCTAACATGTTTCAATTTAACAAGCTTTTTCAGAGATTCTTTAAAGAGGAATGATTTAAAAAACCGAGAGTATATATATGAGTTGAATATATGGATCGGAATCCGACAAGATGAATAGAATAAAGAAAAAGAACAAGTAGGAAAAAAGTGTCTTTAATCTAACATGTTTCAATTTAACGAGCTTCTTCAGAGATTCTTTAAAGACGAATGATTTAAAAAACCGAGAGTATATATATATGAGTTGAATATATGGATAGGAATCCGTCAAGATGAATAGAATAAGTCAAGAACAAGTAGGAAAAATGTTTTACCTTAACAAGCTTCTTCAGAGATTTTTAAAGACGAATGATTTTAAAAAAACTTTCGAAATTTTTTTAAAAAATCCAAAGAGACATTATATTGATTAAGGGATCAGAAGCGTGTCACGTGTCATGAAGCAATATATGAATATTATAAATGTAAGTGCATGCATGCAAAAATATAGCATGCGTCAAGCGTATTTAAAGTATAGTCGAATTAAGTGTGTTTATACACTATCGGCCATAATTATTAAGTCACCCCACTATATAAAAATAAAAATATATATTTCATACTATTTTTAGTATTTATTGCCAATTGGATAATTCTAAATGAAAATAGAATGGTTCTTTTGTTGTTATTACTTTGAAAAATTTTGCAAGGTTAATAGCGACAATTTACCCATCGCACCCTTCAGATTTGCGATATATATATATATATATATATATATATATATATATATATACTACCAGCCGTAATTATTAGGCCAGCCCATTTTTTTAAATTATGTATTTCATACTATTTTAAGTATTTATTGCCAAGTGGATAATTCTAAATGAAAATAGAATGGTTCTTTTGTTAATACTGCACAATAATATGTGCATCAAATGAACTGGTCTGGTGTCCAGTTATTGTGCTCTCTTCCCCATGCTAGTCTCTTCTTCTTATTGGTTGACCGAAGCAAAGGTTTCCTGGCTGCCTTGAAAAATTTTGCAAAGTAATAATAATAAAATAATCATTCTATTTTCATTTAGAATTATCCACTTGGCAATAAATATTAAAATAATATGAAATACATCATTTTTTCAAAACTGGGGTTGCCTAATAATTATGGCCGGTAGTGTATGTCGGTAACGTTAGTATGTGTGTAACGGACAAAATGAAATACATTTCAGTTCAAAACTGTAGCGAAATAATGTATACATGTATCAAGCGATGGACGATTTCTTTTTTTAAAATGAAATGTGTGTAAAAGAGAATAACATCTGAATTTGTGTGTTTATCAGTTGGTAAAGTTCGTATGTGTGTAATTAATAAAACAAAATACATTTCTGTTTAAAATTCTAGCAAAATAATGTATACAAGCAGTATGCGATCTTTTATGGATAAATATGTATAAATGAATTATAAGACTATGCGTAGATCAAATTTAATATGACACTCGTGTGATAATTAGTGTTAAATCTAAACTTATTTATAAATGGAACTTTGTGTATCTGTGTGTGTATGTGTGTGTGTGTGTCTGTGTGTGTATCCGTTACCTATGGACTCCGAAACGGCTGAACCGATTTTCTTGAGAGTTGTACTATAAGCGTCTGCGAGTGTTCTTAGCTAGGTTTTGTGTCGAGGTATCCCCGATAATTATCGAAAATCGATAATCGAAAAAATCGGGTTATAGAAGGAATGATCCGATTTTAATCAAATTTGATACACTCATAGACAAAGACATAAGAAACGATATTCAGAAGTTTCAAGGTTGCAGTTATAATTGTATAATTGTAGTTCTTAGTCTCAGCCATGATACCATTTACTCAGAGGAATTATTTAGCCTTCAAAATTCAGTTTATGACGAAAAAACTTATTTGATATCGATAACAGGAAATCAAAATTTGACTTACATCCATTCATTTTTCTTTCAGTCTACGGTTTCGCTTTAACTTGAAACAACTATTGCTTTTTGGTCTTTCCTGCCAACATCCAAAGAGTCTCAGCTCCAGGACCATGGATTAGTTTTAATGCTTTCATTACACCCGAGCAACACTGGGCTATACTGCTAGTAAAAACTAAAAGCGTTCAATACATATCTAAGATCGAGTATCGGAAATTTTTAATTACCCATTGCAAAAACAAAAAAATTCGAGCATCTATTAAAAATAATGTTAAAAAACACACAGATATACACTATTGACCATAAGTTTGGGACCACTTAGATTTATTCTCTAAGAGAAAGAAATAACAAATTTGATGTCTTAGAAGAATAAATATAGATATATTTCATTGGTGCTCATAATTGTACAATAATTAAGACCAAAATTAACATAGAATAATTTCAAATTTAATTAAAGTTAATTCATATTTTCTTTTCATCAAAGAAAACACCAGAGCCTTTATTGCTGCAGAGCAAATCCTTGGCATTCTTTCTAATAACTTATAAAAATTAGTTGATGAAAGTGATTTCCAAGCATCCTGCAAGTATTTAAACAACATTTGTTCATTTTTAGGAAGTTCATTTCGAACTGTACGATCAATTTCATCCTTTATTCTCCTTCTTTAATAGTGGTTTCTTAACTGCTACACAGCCTTTAAGCCCAGCAGAATGAAGTCGTCTCTTAACAGTAGTAACAGATACTGGATGTTGCCGAGTAGAATTCATTTCAGTTGTTAATTCCGGAGCGGTTTTTCTTCTATTCCTCTTTCTAGACATGATCACGTGCCTATCCTCTACAATAGATGTTACACTGGGCCTACCAAATCTTTTTCTGTCAATATTTAACTCTGTTTCACGAAGTCGTTGAAGGCAATAATGCACGCCATTTTTGAAAGGCTTAATTTTTTAGCGATAACACGTTCAGAATATCCTTCTTTCGAAAGAATTTCAACCTGTGCTCTTTTTTCAATGCTAATCTGTTTCTTCCTTGCCGATTATACTGTAGTAATATGGTTTACAAAATAAATTATACCGGAATTATAATATCTGAATAAATCTGAATTTTCGGCAAAAACTTGATCACAATAAGAGGAGTCAACTAACAAACTGAGTAAATGTTTACTTTAAAGTTGAAAAGATACTTTTTTTTACTTGACATCTGCATAAGAATAACAAAAAATACAAACTCGGCGAAGTTGATTCTGCTAAAAATGAAATTTTATAAAAAAAAGTTTGGGTGGTCCCAAACTTATGGTCGGTAGTGTGTGTATATATATATATATATATAGTTGTATTTCTAATCGCGGCTTAGATGTAGCACTAGGCCGAAAGTATAGGGTACCCAGTGAGGATCAAACTCACTACTCAGTTGTAATACGTTCTAAAAAGACAGACTTGCTGACCATTACACCACGCAGAGGTACAGACCTTCCTGGTTGGTGTCATGATTACCGCAAAATAATATCAAGTAAATGTCTGTGACCAGATATAGTTCTTCTATCAAGAGTGAACTATAAAATGATCCTAGTTGAATTAACAGTACCATATGAAAGCCGAATGGAAAAAAGCCACGATTATAAAATTAATAAATATGAAAATCTAAAACCAGAGCTGATAAAGGAGGGGGTATAATGTAATTGTTAGAGCAGTGGAAATTAGAGCAAGGGGTTTCGTTGCAGACACTCTGTACCAATTTCTGGGCCAAATTAGGAAACTAACGTCATTGATAATTGCCTATTATGGGGAAAAATAACGTCATTGATAATTGCGTACTATTACATATTGGGAAAAATAACGTCATTGATAATTGCGTACTATTACAAATTGGGAAAAATAACGTCATTGATAATTGCGTAATAATAAAAATTGGAGAAAAATTATGTCATTGATAATTGCGTACTATTACAAGTTGGGGAAATAACGTCATTGATAATTGCGTATTAATAAATATTGGGAAAAATAGCATCATTGATAATTGCGTACTATTACAAATTGGGAAAAATAACGTCATTGATAATTGCGTAATAATAAAAATTGGGGGAAAATTACGTCATTGATAATTGCGTACTATTACAAATTGTGAATAAATAACGTCATTGATGATTTCGTACTATCACAAATTTGGGAAAAATAATGTCATTGATAATTGCGTAATAATAAAAATTGGGAAAAAATAACGTCATTGGTAATTGTGTACTATTACAAATTGGGAAAAGCTAACGTTATTGATAATTCGTTCCTTACGTTTTGGTCATCCAAAATGTAAGGAACAACAAGGCCAATGGCCAAACTGGGAGAAGGCTTTGCAGAAATCTATTACTTGGAAGGACATTTGGCAGATGGCCCCACTCAGGTTGAGTTTTTTAATACGTTCCATATATGATCTGCTACCATCTAAGAACAATCCTGTTAAATGGAAGAAAGAGAGCGATCCTACTTGTCCCCTGTGTAAGGAAAATCCACAAACATTAGAACATTTTCTTAGTTCCTGTAAAACAGCTATTGTCAATGGAAGATATACCTGGAGACACAATAGTGTTTTGGATGAGCTGGTCAAAATTATAAAGAAATATATGAAGTCTGGGTCATCTAATTCAACCCAGAAATTTGTTGCAGAGGGAAAGATATACGTCGGCTCAAATAAAACAAGCAAATGTCAAGCTATAACCGAAAAAATATACATAGTTCTGGTGGCATTTGGGAGGTGTATGCAGACCTTCTTGGTTGGCGTAATGGTTACCCAAAAATAGTATCAAGTAAAGTTTTGCGACCAGATATTGTTCTTCTATCAAGGGTGGACTATAAAATCATCCTGGTTGAATTAACAGTACCATATAAAAGTCGGATGGAACAAAGCCACGATTATAAAATAAATAAATATGAGAATCTAAAATCAGAACTATTAATGGAGGGGTATAATGTTATTGTTAGAGCAGTGGAAATTAGAGCAAGGGGTTTCGTTGAAGACACTCTCAATGTCTTAGCCAAATTGGAATCAAAGAGCGTAATAAAACCAAAAGTATAAAACTACCATCTGTTTGCTGGATATGTTGGTAAGCCTTTTTTGAACCGAAGATTGTCAACAAAGGTTTATGATCAGTGTGCAGAGTGAAATGTTTTTCATAAATGTACCTGTGAAATCTGATTACGGCAAACATGATCCCTAGAGCCTCTTTCTCGATCTGTGAATAGTTTTTCTTCGCTGGCAATAGGGCTCTAGAAGCGTGTGCCACAGGTCTTTTCTTTCTGTCTGAAATTTTGTGTGATTGGCAAGCACCTACGCCATATGAGCACGCGTCACTCGCTATTATTTCTAATTTAGGATCATAATGTGTCAAAAACAGTTCTTACAATAGTGCAGAACATCGATATATATATATATATATATATATATATATATATATATATATATTATATATATATATTATCGATGTTCTGCACTATTGTAAGAACTGTTTTTGACACATTATGATCCTAAATTAGAAATAATAGCGAGTGCAGAACATCGATATATATATATATATATATATATATATATATATATATTATCGATGTTCTGCACTATTGTAAGAACTGTTTTTGATATATATATATATATATATTATCGATTTTCTAATTTAGGATCATAATGTGTCAAAACAGTTCTTACAATAGTGCAGAAAATCGATAATATATATATATATATATATATATATATATATATATATTAAAAAAGGATTAATTCAAAGATGTTGAATGGCCATTTCGATATGAAGATCCCCACGGGGGACGACACATCACCTCAGCAACAGAAAAAAACCTTTCAGAAACCTTTTTTTTTTCTGTTGCTGAGGTGATGTGTCGTCCCCCGTGGGGATCTTCATATCGAAATGGCCATTCAACATCTTTGAATTAATCCTTTTTTAATATATATTTGCTCTGTAATATTTTATTACATGAAGCTCTCTTCCTGTATCATTTTTTAATATTAAAATAAATTTTTAATATTAATTAGGATCGGGTTTTTTGGAATTTACCTTCCTGCTTTTTTCCCTTGGATTGAAGTATCTGAATTAATATATATATATATATAAGGCAAGATGTTTGTGTGTGTGTCTGTTTATCTGTCTGTATGTCCTTTATACAAATCCTCAATTTTTATCCGATTCTCACCAAATATTCTTTAGGTGAAATGGAAGAAAGAGGGCGATCCTACTTGTAAGGAACAAGGAAGAAACAAATGACTCGTAAAAGGAGAAAAATTTATATTTTCAAGTTTTTTCAATGAACCCAAATCGGATATATTCCGCACCATACTTTCTTTGATAATTTCTTCAAATGCTTCTGAGCATTTTGCTGTCCAATTCCATTCTTTCTCTTTTTTTAGTAAATCATTTAATGGAGCACATAATTTATGTATATTGGCAATGAATTCCTGGTAATAATTTACCAATCCAAGGAAACTATGTAGTTCCGCGATATTTCTCGGTGCCGGTATATCTTTTATGGCTGCAACTCTTTCAGGATCCGGCCTTCTTCCATCCGGCCTTCTTCCATTCGGCCTTCTTCCATTCGGCCTTCTTTCATCCTGCCTTCTTCCATCCGGCCTTCTTTCATCCGGCCTTCTTCCATCCGGCCTTCTTTCATCCGGCCTTCTTCCATCCGGCCTTCTTTCATCCGGCCTTCTTCCATCCGGCCTTCTTCCATCCGGCCTTCTTCCATTCGGCCTTCTTCCATCCGGCCTTCTTCCATTCGGCCTTCTTTCATCCTGCCTTCTTCCATCCGGCCTTCTTCCATCCGGCCTTCTTTCATCCGGCCTTCTTTCATCCTGCCTTCTTCCATCTGGCCTTCTTCCATCCGGCCTTCTTCCATCCGGCCTTCTTTCATCCGGCCTTCTTCCATCCGGCCTTCTTCCATCCGGCCTTCTTCCATCCGGCCTTCTTTCATCCGGCCTTCTTCCATCCGGCCTTCTTTCATCCGGCCTTCTTCCATCCGGCCTTCTTCCATCCGGCCTTCTTCCATCCGGCCTTCTTCCATTCGGCCTTCTTTCATCCTGCCTTCTTCCATCCGGCCTTCTTCCATCCGGCCTTCTTTCATCCGGCCTTCTTTCATCCGGCCTTCTTCCATCCGGCCTTCTTCCATTCGGCCTTCTTTCATCCGGCCTTCTTCCATTCGGCCTTCTTTCATCCGGCCTTCTTCCATCCGGCCTTCTTCCATCCGGCCTTCTTTCATCCGGCCTTCTTCCATCCGGCCTTCTTTCATCCGGCCTTCTTCCATCCGGCCTTCTTCCATCCGGCCTTCTTTCATCCGGCCTTCTTCCATCCGGCCTTCTTTCATCCGGCCTTCTTCCATCCGGCCTTCTTTCATCCGACCTTCTTTCATCCGGCCTTCTTCCATCCGGCCTTCTTTCATCCGGCCTTCTTCCATCCGGCCTTCTTCCATCCGGCCTTCTTTCATCCGGCCTTCTTCCATCCGGCCTTCTTCCATCCGGCCTTCTTTCATCCGGCCTTCTTCCATCCGGCCTTCTTCTATCCGGCCTTCTTTCATCCGGCCTTCTTCCATCCGGCCTTCTTCCATTCGGCCTTCTTCCATCGGCCTTCTTCCATCCGGCCTTCTTCCATTCGGCCTTCTTTCATCCGGCCTTCTTCCATCCGGCCTTCTTCCATTCGGCCTTCTTCCATCCGGCCTTCTTCCATCCGGCCTTCTTTCATCCGGCCTTCTTCCATTCGGCCTTCTTCCATCCGGCCTTCTTCCATCCGGCCTTCTTCCATCCTTGCTTATGATATGCCCTACGTATTTAACTTCTTTTAAGAAAAAGTCGCACTTTTGTCTTTAACTTCAATCCATAATTCTGGATTCGCATAAACACTTCCTGTATGTTTCTCGAAAGTTTTTCCACGCTATCGCTCTTTATTAGTCAGTCAGTCAGTTAAGTGCCATGCGCGATACACGCTTAGGCGATCATGTCTCGAAAGAGACATGACTGACTGGGCAGAAGATTATCCCGCAGTAGGTTGCCATTGCTTTCTGCGGTAGACTGGTTACCGACCAAGGCTATAGAACCCAATCTGTCCTGTTATTTAACCCATAACTGGAAGGAATAGACGGATTAATACCTTTCCCAAGGGGAGTATGTCGTCTAAATCAAGGGTTTTCAAACTTTTCGATTTACAGACCCCTGTTATATTTTCAAGTTTTTTCAATGAACCCAAATATATTCCGCATCATACTTTCTTAATTTTTTTTTTTAATCGTATCACGCCGAGCAAGGCGGTAACGCCACTGATGTGCAGGGGGCTACGTAAAAGTGAAAAAATCGGAAAAGAGAAAGCCGGAAACCACATCCTAAACAGGAAACAAGAGACAAGCCTCTTAACCTGTTCAATAGACGTGAGTGGAGTGTGATCCGGGCGATAGATAGATCTATCTACTCCAATTGAAAAAAAAAGTGAGAAGATTGGAAAAGAGAAAACCGGAAACCACATCCTAAACAGGAAACAAGGGATGAGCCTCTTCACCCGTTCAATAGACGTGGGTGGAGTGTGAACCGGGCGATAGTTTAGTCTATCTACTCCGATTGAAAGCTTTAAAACTAATTCATGGTCCTGGAGCTCAGACTCAGCCTAAAGAATATCGGATAAAAATTTTGGATTTGTATAAAGGACATACAGACAGATAAACAGACACACACACACAAACATCTTGCTTTATATATATATATATATATATATATATATATATATGTATGTATTTTATCGATTTTCTGTACTATTGTAAGAACTGCAACCTTGAAACTTCTGAATACCGTTTCTTATGTCTTTGTCTATGAGTGTATCAAATTTGATTAAAATCAGACCACTCCTTCTATAACCCGATTTTTTCGATTATCGATTTTCGATATTTATCAGGGGTACCTCGACACAAAACCTAGCTAAGAACACTCGCAGACGCTATAGTACAACTGTGTAAATTCTCAAGAAAATCGGTTCAGCCGTTTCGGAGTCCATAGGTAACGGACACACACACACACACACACACACACACACACACAGTTCCATTTATAAATAAATTTAGAAATAACGTTGACATGTAATGGGCGATAGTGCAAGCTTTTGTCATTTGATAACATTTATAAGTATAAATAAATTGAAAATTTATACTTTGAATTTCACGTAATTAGTTAATCCATGGACCCCCTATCTTATCCTTGCGGACCCCCTGCGGCACACAGTTTGAAAACCCTGGGTTTAGATATGCTATGACGAATTCTAGTCCAGCTAACATTGTATCCATCATTTGTTGGAAAATCACTGGTGCTACTTTAATTCCGAAAGCCAGCCTTTGAAATCTGTACAATCCCTTGTGTGTGTTAATGTATAGTAGCTTAGAGGCCTTCGCATCCACTGGCACCCGTAAATAGGCCTCGCTTATATTAATTTTTGAAAAGTATTTACCGCCGTTTAATCTTGTGAACATTTTCTCCGGGCTGGGAAGCGGGTAGTGGTAGTACTTTATTGCATTATTAGGACCGGTCGAAAAATGCGTGCAAACACGAATTTCACCTGATTTCTTCTTAACGTAGATGGTCGGCGCAACCCACTCGCTAAATTCTACTTGTGATAATATCATCGTTTCAAAAAGCCTGTCCAACTCCTTGTCGATTATTCCTGTTGATGCGAAGGGAATATTTCGTTTTGAATATTGGTTGTGCGTCATCTTTCAGTTCAATTTTTGACGCTCCCTTTTTACAACTGCCAAGTCCTGGTGAAAACACGTCGGGGAACTTTTCTTTTAATTTTTCTTCTAATTTTTCTGCTTCTGTTGGTTCGCTTTCCACTTTCTAACAGAAAGTATTGATACGTAAGTCCCATAATTCGAATTTTTGCATCCAATCGGTACCGAATATATTTTGGGTATTATTTAAAACGAACATTTTAAATTTTCTCGTGAAATGATACATTCGTAATTATCTCTCCTTCGCATTCGGTTCTTTTACCCGTTACCAATCTTGTGATTTTGTCCGTACGTAGCATGGTGGGCGTGTTTAGTTTTCTCCATGTTTGCAAACTTATAATAGTCAAGTCGGAGCCTGAATCTAGCTGCAATTTGATTCTTTTATTTAGAATTTTTACTACTACGTATTTTCTTATGTTCACTCCGTCCTCATGCTTTGTTCTGGCAGCTCTTAGCCTGCTTCTGTTTCCTTTTCCAGTTCTGCAATGAGAATTTTTGTGTCCCATTCTGTTACATGCTGAACAGGTTTAATGTCGATACATGCAGTTTTTATACCAGTGAAGAGCCCACATCTGTAACACGGACTAGGAGGAGGTTTTTTTATTATTTATCTTTATCAGCATTGTAATTGTTTTGATTTTTATTTGAAGGGGGTAAAAATATGTATTTCTGTTTGCAACGCCTGATTCTTTTATACTCATTTTTTTTAGGTCCCTGGTATGTTTGAGATATTTTGGTGTATGAAGGATTGAATGACGATGGACATGTTCTTGTGGTGGATGAGAAAATTGTAAAGTATGTTTGGGTTGTGAGTCAGATTAGCTAGGTATAGGATACGTACTGAAGACCAACCTGGGTTCCCCCCCCAACAATCGACCTTGTGCCACAATTGTATTTTTCATACAATAAATATTGAGAAGTTCTTGGGAAATTCATAGGAGTTCTTGGGAAGTTCATAGGAGTTCTTAAAAGTTCTAGAGAGTTCTTTAGAGTTCTATTGGAGTCCAGTCTAACTAATAGGCAGTTGATATTAGTCGGCAGTTAGCCGAACACTAAGGAGTCAGTTTACAGTCAAAGATTACCAACTTCCTAACATTTTGGGTGCGTTAAGTCGATTAGAAACCAACATAGCACGTTTATAACTTTCAGATTGAAAATCACTCCACAAAAAGATTACATAGAACTTCTGGGCTTATGGCCTCACTCAGATTCAAACACAGATCCTGTATGATTACCTAATCAAGCGTGGTCAATATCTAGATGGGTGACTGTTTGGGAATACCAGATTAGATTGGATATGTGTGTGGTGTAATGGATAATGGCTTGGAATTAGAAATTGGAGTTAAGTATTGTAAAGCCTGGTCAATGTCTGGATGGGTGACTGCTTGGGAATGCCAGATTAGATTGGATGTGTGGGTGGTGTAATAGATAATGGCTTGGGATTTGAAATTGGAGTTAAGTAATGTTAAGCCTGTTCAGTGCCTAGATGGGTGACTGCTTGGGAATACCAGGTACTGTAACTTTCAGCGCGAAAACTACTCCACAACAGTTAATTTGAACTTTCAGTAGTAAATCCAATTTTATTTTTTTCATTTTTTAAACTGCATTTCTGCTATTTGTTTTTTTGTTTGTTTGTTTTTTTTTTATTGCTGTTTGAAAATCCATTTTTTCAACTTATTTATTTCTGTGAGAAGGGGAAAGAAAAAAAAACTATTTTCATATCTTTTGAGTCCCTGCTTTTTTGTTTGTCTCTGCGTAGAATTTCTTTTTTTAATAAACTTGTCGCCATTTGTCGTATGATGATTACAGTGCAAAAAAGTATTTTTCTTTTTATTTCCACGTGAATCTTTTTTAATCATTTCACCCCAAATAAGGCATTCTACTGCCACTGTTGCGCAGGGGCTTACTGTTGTGGAGTACTTTTCGCACTGAAGGTTATAATCATACTATGTCGGTTGCTAATCGACTTAACGTACCGAAAATGTTACGAACTTGGTAATCTTTCACTGAAAGATGACTCCTTAGTATTCGGCTAACTGCCGACTAACATCAACTGCCTAGTATTTCTAATGAACTCCAATAGGAACTCTAAAGAACTCCAATAAAATTTTCAAGAAATTCCCCCCGTTAAGTTCCTGTTAACTCTTATTAATATAGTAGGGAGAGTTCATTATCTGAAGAATAGGTTTGTTTCCCCATAACAGTGACATAGGAGAACGTGATGAGAAAGAGTGGTTAGTTATAAGAAATATCAGTAGGAGGGTGATAGACGGATGAGGATACCGAGGATGGGGTGGGGTAGATGGGAAGAGAGTTTGAGAGAATGGAGTTAGTGTGATAGATGTCTTTTGACCATACATTTAAATTCCTGGAGATTGTATCTATCGGGAAAGCAAATAAATGGAAGGGAATTCCACAGGCGGAAAGTGTGAGAAAAGAAGCTGAGTAGAAATTTCGTTTACATTTTATCGGTTTCACTGTAAAATGGTGGGACCAAGTTGTTAATCTAGTACTTCGGGTTAATTCATACCTAGGGGGCATTTAAAACTAATCCATGGTCCTGGAGCTCAGACTCAACCTAAAGAATATTTGGTGAGAATCGGATAAAAATTGTGGATTTGTATAAAGGACATACAGACAGATAAACAGACACACACACAAACATCTTGCCTTTTATATATATATATATATATATATATATATATATATATATGTATTATCGATTTTCTGCACTATTGTAAGAACTGCAACTTTGAAACTTCTGAATATCGTTTCTTATGTCTTTGTCTATGAGTGTATCAAGTTTGATTAAAATCGGACCATTCCTTCTATAGCTCGATTTTTTCGATTATCGATTTTCGATATTTATCGGGGGTAACCTCGACACAAAACCTAGCTAAGAACACTCACAGACGCTTATAGTACAACTGTGTAAATTCTCAAGAAAATCGGTTCAGCCGTTGCGGAGTCCATAGGTAACGAACACACACACACACACACACACACACACACACACACACACACACACACACACACACACACAGAGAGACAAAGTTCCATTTATAAATAAGTTTAGAAATAACGTTGACATGTAATGGGCGATAGTGCAAGCTTTTGTCATTTGATAACATTTATAAGTATAAATAAATTGAAAATTTATACTTTGAATTTCACGTAATTAGTTAATCCATGGACCCTCTATCTTATCCTTGCGGACCCCCTGCGGCACACAGTTTGTAAACCCTGGGTTTAGTGATCTAAGTTCATCGGCGCAGAAGCCGTGAAAGTATTTATAGAAGAGGCGCAGGGAAGCCACGTCACGCCGGTGAGAGAGTGACTGCAGTCGGGCTGCCAAGTCGGTATATCCTCGTCGGTTCTTGTCGTTGCGACTGGTGATAAAAAAAAATTTCCTTTATCTCCGCGTAAACTTTTTGAATGTCCTCGTCGCCACTTGTCGTGTGGAACGATGTTTTTCTTTTTTATATCTCCTGATGTGCAGGGTCCTACATAAGTGTAAAAAGATTAATTAGAAGAGAGTGAAGAGGAAGACGAACCAGTTAGAAAGGAACAATAGAAAGCTGAGAATGCAGGTGTGATGACAGTTTCAAAGGTGGTGAGAAAGGAAAGGAGATATGGGGTGGGGAAATAACTAGAGTCAACTGGTTAATAAATGAGTATTGACATTGCATTTAAATTCCTGGAGGTTGTAGCCGTCAGAAAAGCAAGAATATGGAAGCAAGTTCCAAAGGCGGGAAGTGCGAGAGAAGAAGCTGAAGGAGTAGAATTGTCGTCTGCATTTGGCTAACCTAACTGTGCAGGACTAGAGACAACTGGTTAATAAATGAGTATTGACATTGCATTTAAATTCCTGGAGGTTGTAGCCGTCAGAAAAGCAAGAATATGGAAGCGAGTTCCAAAGGCGGGAAGTGCGAGAGAAGAAGCTGAAGGAGTAGAATTGTCGTCTGCATTTGGCTAACCTAACTGTGCAGGACTAGAGACAACTGGTTAATAAATGAGTTTGACATTGCATTTAAATTCCTGGAGGTTGTAGCCGCCAGAAAAGCAAGAATATGGAAGCGAGTTCCACAGGTGGGAAGTGCGAGAGAAGAAGCTGCAGGTGTAGAATTGTCATCTGCATTTGGCTAACTTAACTGTGAGTGGGTGGGACCCAGTTGCCAGTCTGGTTGCACGAGTAAACACCTGTTGAGGAGGCACCAGTGACTTAAGTTCGTCCGAGCAGAAGCCATAAAAGTATTTATAGAACAGACAAAGGGAGGTCACATGTCGTTGGTGGGGAAGTGGCTGTAGTCGAGCCGCCAAGTCAGTACCTATCACATCACTGATTCTCCTTTGGAGCCTGTCGAGAACACTGAGGTGAACGGCAGGGGCGCCTGACCATATATGGCAGCAGTATTCCATGCCCGGACGAATGGTTGATTTGTATATGTGCAGGATGGATTCAGGCGGAAAAAACATCCTGGCACGACACAGTGACCCAACCTTCTTAGCAGTGGATTTAGCTATGGACTCGATGTAGTGGTTCCATTTGAGATCAGAAGAGAGGGTAAGGCCGAGGAGGTGCAGTTTATTGCTATCAGGGAAAATCGCTTGGTCCATGCTTATGGGAAGCAGGAGAGGTTGCCTGTTATGATTGACAGACAACAACTTGGTCTTAGACGCAGTGAAATTGACAAGCCACTTCTTGCCCCAATTCATCCGTCGGCACTCGTCGTGGACCCGGTTAAGAGTCCAGCAAGAAATAATACAACAATAACCAAAATAAGAAATAACGAATATATATTAAACACAGCAAAATGCAACAATTGGAACTTTGTTAGCAGAACAATGATACAGGTTAAGTAGTAATACTATAATTCGACCCTCGAACTGCGACTCGTAATGGACGTTACGGTATCAGTGTTAGGAGACGACTCTCGGCTATGTTCAGGGCGTTTTCCTCAGGCTATCTACTAGCTACTATCTACCACTTCGTGTGAGGGAAGGTATATGTAGAGGTTGGAAGAGTTCAATCCGTTGGATGGGTGATGCCGCCATGACATTAAGAAAGGATACGTTTGAGGGGTGAAGAATTAATGAAAGACGCTTGGAAGAAACTAGTTATTGATGTTTGAGTTCATTTGAAATGGAAGAATCGCTTCAATATCTCCTTAGATTTGTTCTTCAACTGAAGCTTGTTATATCTCAGGTTGTTGGGATGGTCAAAGATGAATGAAAATAAAAGAGAAGTGTATTTGAAGAAATAATAAAATAACTTTTATTTATTTGCTGTCTGAGTACGGGAAAAATTAGTTGGGACACGAAAACTACATGTCCTAGCAAGGGGTGTAACTCGGCGGTATTTTTAGGTATCGACCTTTATTTCAAGTAGGCATATACGCTGATGAAACTACAGTTTACTCTCGCCTTGATCAAAAATCTGCCAAGGCTGACAAAGCAAACCTCGCTGCTGAGCTTGAAAAGAACCTCCAATCCGTGGTGGACTGGGGTAAAAAAATATCTCGAGAATGTTAATGCTTCTAAAACGAAGCTGCTATCTATAAACCATCACAGACAATCGCTCCTACCCCCAATTAGCATGGATCAGGCTAGTCTCCCTGAAAGCAAAACACTGAGCCTCATCGAGTTAACTTTCGCAACGTATCTTGAGTGGAATGACTATATCGAATACATAGCTAAATCCGCTGCTAAGGTTGATTCTATGTTTAGGGCCAGGAAGTTTTTTCCCGTCTGAAACCATCCTGCACATATATAAATCTACCATCCGCCCGTGCATTGACTACTGCTTCCATATCTGGTCGGGTGACTCTGCTATATACATAGGGGTCCTTGACAAAATCCAACGAAAAATCTTTGCTGCTCAGATACAGTCACTTTCTCACCGGCGTGACGTGACTTCTCTGTGGCTCTTCTACAAATACTTTCACGGCTTCTGCTCCGATGAACTTAGCTCTCTGGTGCTCACTATGTATGAATTTACTGGAGCGCAATATTAGCAACTAGGTCCCACCCATTTACTGTAAAACCAATCTAAACGCAAATTCTACTCTGACAGCTTCTTTTCTCGTACTCCCTGCCTGTGGAATTCCCTTCTGTTTACTTGCTTCCCCGACAGCTACAATCTCCAAGAATTTAAATGTAAAGCCTATAGTCTCCTCCTATCTCACTAACCTGCATCCTCTCTTTCATGCTCCTTTCGTCGTCCACATCACACTCATCAGTATTCTTATCCTTATCTTACTGACACCCCCTAAAACCTGTCACTCTTTCTCATAGCTTCCTCCTATATAACCCCCTGTGCATCAGTGGCAGTAAAATGCCTTGCTTGGGGCGATATGATTATAAAAAAAATACCTTCCTTCAACAATGATCTTAATTGGCTTTAGTTTGTTATTTTAAAATATTTTAAATTTAGATTGTTTTTTTAATAGATCAGTTTGCTGTTTATTGAAAGAGGTCAGTTTCCTGTTTATTGAAAGATGTCAGTTTGCTGTTTATTGAATAGAGACAGTTTGCTGCTTATTGAAATATGTCAGTTTGCTGTTTATTGAAATATGTCAGTTTGCTGTTTATTGAAATATGTCTGGTTGCCGTTTATTGAATAGCGTCAGTTTGCTGTTTATTAAAATATGTCAGTTTGCTGTTTATTAAATAGGGTCAGTTTGCTGCTTATTGAAATATGTCAGTTTGCTGTTTATTGAAATATTTCAATTTGCTGTTTATTGAAATATGTCAGTTTGCTGTTCATTGAATAGGGTCAGTTTGCTGGTAATTGAAATATGTCAGTTTACTGTTTATTGAATAGGTTCAGTTTGCTGTTTATTGAAATATGTCAGTTTGCTTTTTATTGAAATGTGTCTGTTTGCTGTTTATTGAAATGTATCAGTTTGCTATTTATTGAAATATGTCAGTTTGTTGTTTATTGAAATATGTCAGTTTGCTGTTTATTGAAATATATTAATTTGCTGTTTATTGAGATATGTCGGTTTGCTGTTTATTGAAATGGGTCAGTTTGCTGTTTATTGAAATGTTTCAATTTGCTGCTTATTGAAATATGTCAGTTTTCTGTTTATTGAAATGTATCAGTTTTTATTGCATTTAGTGGTGAGGGCTTTTGACGTAAATGTCTTTGTCCTGTTTTAGTTTTGAAAGATGTCTGGTGTGAACATTAGCATGAGAAAAGTTTTATCTTGCGATAAAAGTTAAACATTTTAACTGTTCGTCTGTGAGGGAATTTAATTAAAACTTTTCCCATTCCCAATTCACATGACCAGCTAAAGTCATATAATCGAATGTGGATTTTGAAGTTAGGTTTTCATTGCCAAAAAATTCGTGATAACCCAGGATGTTGGGATGAACAAAAACGAATGAAAATAAAAGAAAAGTGTTATTTTAAAACATAATAAAACAAGTTTTATTCATTTAATGTCTGTGAAGAGTAAAGATTATACCGCTGTGCAAGTTAACTGAAAGAACACTTAGTTTGTTTTTTTTTTAAGCACACGACCAGTTTTAAATCTACTGGAGTGACAGGGTGTAATCATGTTCTATTTTTCCCTTAGATTACTTCATTTTTAGTGGTGTGCAGTAATATGAATCTATTTTCGTGGTGTATGTTAAATTTTTTTTGGAAAAATATCGCGTCGTCCGTGTTTGCACCGGATTTTTTATCACGCACAGACATTATTGTCTCGACTGACGATTCGTTGTCCGTTGTCTGCGATGGATGTTACTCCAAAGAAACGTAGAGAAATTGTAACGCTACGCGAGCACACTGGCAAGCCATGCAGAGATCGTTGATATTGTTGGTGTCATCATGCTGTGAGAAGAGAAAAACAAAGCTAAGATACTACGTATACGAGATCAGGAAAAGTGTCAAAAATCCTTCTGTCATTCTGCGACCCTTATCAACAAAGGTCAATTGGTAGATTCTACGATGTTGATAGGGGTCGGAGGTTCAAATCCTGCCGAATGACACACATTTTCGTAACAGAATTTATCTAAACTTGTTTATAAATGGAATTTTGTGTGAGTGTGTGTGTCTGTGTGTGTGTGTGTGTGTCCGTTACCTATAAACTCCGAAACGACTGAACCGATTTTCTTGAAAATTTACACAGTTGTACTATAAGCGTCTGCGAGTGTTCTTAGCTAGGTTTTGTGTCTAGGTAACCCCGATAAATATGGAAAATCGATAATCGAAAAAATCGTATTATAGAAGGAGTGGTCCGATTTTAATCAAATTTGATACACTCATAGACAAAGACATAAGAAACGATATTCAGAAGTTTCGAGGTTTCAGTATTTACAATAGTTCAGAAAATCGATAATATATATATATAAAAGGCAAGATGTTTGTGTGTGTGTCATACAGAGATACAGGCAAATAAACAATTTGCCTGTATCTCTGTATTTTTTTTCAGCCCTTTTATTTTAGTTTTTGCTTCGAGTTTGGCTCTAAGTAGTTATGATTGTAGTTCTTAGTCTCAGCCATGATACCATTTACTCAGAGGACTTATTTAGCCTTCAAAATTCAGTTTACGACGAAAAAACGTATTTGATATCGATACCAGGAAATGAAAATTTGACTTACATCCATTCATTTTTCTTTCAATCTATGGTTTCGCTTTAACTGGAAACAACTATTGCTTTTTAGTCTTTCGTGCCAATGTCCAAAGAGTCTGAGCTCCAGGACCATAGATTAGTTTTAAATCTTTCATTACACCCGAGCAACGCAGGGCTAAGTATATATATATATATTAGGTGCGATTGGTAAATAGTCGCAATTATTTTATTATTTCAAATATTCTTTAGGCTGAGTCTGAGCTCCAGGACCATGGATTAGTTTTAAAGCTTTCATTACACCCGAGCAACGCCGGGCTATACTGCTAGTATATATATATATATATATATATATATATATATATATATATTTTAATTCAGATACTTCAATCCAAGGGAAAAAAGCAGGAAGGTAAATTCCAAAAAACCCGATCCTAATTAATATTAAAAATTTATTTTAATATTAAAAAATGATACAGGAAGAGAGCTCCATGTAATAAAATATTACAGAGCAAATATATATATTAAAAAAGGATTAATTCAAAGATGTTGAATAGCCATTTCGATATGAAGATCCCCACGGGGGACGACACATCACCTCAGCAACAGAAAAAACCTTTCAGAAACTGGAGAAAAATTAGTCTACTTTTCCTTTTTAAATAGATTGCAAAGAAATTAAAAAATAAACAATAAAATAAAATAAAATAAAATAAAAAAAAATAAAAATAAAAATAAAGGGAAAGAAAAAGAAAAAGAAAACGAAAAAGAAAAAGAAAAAGATAGAATAAAATCAAATAAATAAGAAAAGAAAAAAAATTGACATCGTCTGGGTTCGCAAAAAAAAGGAAGAATGTAACTAAAAATTAACAGACAGACGCGTTAAATCGACGTAGTTTAGGCAATACGGAAAAAAGGTGGTAAGAGAGATAAAAGAAGGAAGGGAGGGTAAAAGAAAGAAACTAAAGAAAAAAATTTTTTTAAATATTACAGACGCTGGACAAATTCAAAAACCTAATTTCCCCAAAACGTTGAAGTATTAGAAAAAGGCCTTTACTTAAAAAGGCATAATTATTAATAAAAGGGAATAAAAAGATATAGGATTTAAAATAAAATTATTTTTAAAAAAATTAGGTCATTTGAAATTAGACTAAATAAAGACAACACTAGGTAAAAAAAAAAAAAATTACAATTATTATATACATACCTATAGAAGTACACACATACATACATATATATACACACACACAATTCTACGAATAAGAATACATATATACACATACACACACATACATTCAATTTATTACACACTATTATACATATATATATATATATATATATAAATATATACACACATATATATTATTACACACCTATATACATATACATGCGCATACACACATATATATGTGTGTACACACCTATATACAAAAAATTCATATACACATAATATACATGTGTACACACACATGCACACACACACACACACACACATATATATACATATATACCTATATACACATACATACACATATTCCATATGCACTCACACACATACATATTAATGAATATTATGAAAAGGAGCATTTAAATAGCTAAAAAATTTTTTTCCCAAAATTACATATAGCCCACATACATAAATACATATACATACATATATATAAAAAAGTACATCCACACACAAACATACACAAAAAAAAAAAAAAAAATTAAATTTAAAATTAAAATTAAAAATTTTTTTAAATATTAAAAAAATTATAGAAAAAATTTAGAATTTAAAAATAAAAATTTGAAATTAGAAGTTAAAATCCGCCCTATGGCGGCACTTGTTTATAAATTCCCTCCTAAAGTTCAAAAGTAAGTCCTGATGAGGATACTTCAAAATCAGAATCTTCTCCAATAAACACAGACGACACCTATCACGAAAACCCTTAGGGGTACAAGCTGAGCCTATTAATTTCCAGCTGATTATAGGGTCCTGCCCTTCCTCCTTCATTTCCCAGAACCTACGTGATAGTGCCGTCTGGAATCTCTGTTTAGGGTTCGAAAACGAGTACCTGTGATTATAAAGCCTCTGTTTGAAAGAGCCCGCGGACATGCCAATATAGGTCCGGTAATTGTCCTTGTTTATGAATTTATGAAGCCCGCATTTATGAAGCCCGCATTTCTCCATCTAATAACAAGGACAATTACCGGACCTATATTGGCATGTCCGCGGGCTCTTTCAAACAGAGGCTTTATAATCACAGGTACTCGTTTTCGAACCCTAAACAGAGATTCCAGACGGCACTATCACGTAGGTTCTGGGAAATGAAGGAGGAAGGGCAGGACCCTATAATCAGCTGGAAATTAATAGGCTCAGCTTGTACCCCTAAGGGTTTTCGTGATAGGTGTCGTCTGTGTTTATTGGAGAAGATTCTGATTTTGAAGTATCCTCATCAGGACTTACTTTTGAACTTTAGGAGGAATTTATAAACAAGTGCCGCCATAGGGCGGATTTTAACTTCTAATTTCAAATTTTTATTTTTAAATTCTAAATTTTTTCTATAATTTTTTTAATATTTAAAAAAATTTTTAATTTTAATTTTAAATTTAATTTTTTTTTTTTTTTTTTTTGTGTATGTTTGTGTGTGGATGTACTTTTTTATATATATGTATGTATATGTATTTATGTATGTGGGCTATATGTAATTTTGGGAAAAAAATTTTTTAGCTATTTAAATGCTCCTTTTCATAATATTCATTAATATGTATGTGTGTGAGTGCATATGGAATATGTGTATGTATGTGTATATAGGTATATATGTATATATATGTGTGTGTGTGTGTGTGTGTGCATGTGTGTGTACACATGTATATTATGTGTATATGAATTTTTTGTATATAGGTGTGTACACACATATATATGTGTGTATGCGCATGTATATGTATATAGGTGTGTAATAATATATATGTGTGTATATATTTATATATATATATATATATGTATAATAGTGTGTAATAAATTGAATGTATGTGTGTGTATGTGTATATATGTATTCTTATTCGTAGAATTGTGTGTGTGTATATATATGTATGTATGTGTGTACTTCTATAGGTATGTATATAATAATTGTAATTTTTTTTTTTTTTACCTAGTGTTGTCTTTATTTAGTCTAATTTCAAATGACCTAATTTTTTTAAAAATAATTTTATTTTAAATCCTATATCTTTTTATTCCCTTTTATTAATAATTATGCCTTTTTAAGTAAAGGCCTTTTTCTAATACTTCAACGTTTTGGGGAAATTAGGTTTTTGAATTTGTCCAGCGTCTGTAATATTTAAAAAAATTTTTTTCTTTAGTTTCTTTCTTTTACCCTCCCTTCCTTCTTTTATCTCTCTTACCACCTTTTTTCCGTATTGCCTAAACTACGTCGATTTAACGCGTCTGTCTGTTAATTTTTAGTTACATTCTTCCTTTTTTTTGCGAACCCAGACGATGTCAATTTTTTTTCTTTTCTTATTTATTTGATTTTATTCTATCTTTTTCTTTTTCTTTTTCGTTTTCTTTTTCTTTTTCTTTCCCTTTATTTTTATTTTTATTTTATTTTATTTTATTATTTATTTTTTAATTTCGTTGCAATCTATTTAAAAAGGAAAAGTAGACTAATTTTTCTCCAGTTTCTGAAAGGTTTTTTCTGTTGCTGAGGTGATGTGTCGTCCCCCGTGGGGATCTTCATATCGAAATGGCTATTCAACATCTTTGAATTAATCCTTTTTCAATATATATATATATATATATATATATATATATATATATATATATATATTAGGTGCGATTGGTAAATTGTCGCAATTATTTTATTATTTCATATATATACGAGCTGAATGTGTAATGCTCCTCATGCCAATAACATTTCCACTGAGCTCCTCTACGGGATCATAGGAGAAAATCTGCACTGTTTCTTGGCCTTCCTCTCAACGGTTTCATTTGCACAACGCCCCACTCACTAATGAGAGGCCTGATTATAACGATATACAAGTGTGTCGTAGACGTACAAACTAAAATGTCTAACGGCGAAATGAGATTTACGAAAGATTTCGAAAAGCGGCAAACCCTGCATTCTTAGAATGCAACGTGAACCTCATTATGCATTCACGATCAGTCATCATATTTCTTTCTTCTCAGCTCTTTACGTAATGTTTTGCTAATGATGTTGTCTAGCATATACCACGCTTTCAATCCGGATGCTAGTCGACATTTTATTCTTGGCAGTTTGGGTTGCGTCCCATCCTTTGATTCAAAAGCTTGGATATCCTTACCACTGTGGTATGCATCCTGGTATTGGTTTTCCGACGTCTTATCTATCTACCAGTCCGACGAGTCCTCTATAGTGCCGAATCTTAAGTAATCTACCAGTCCTACCAGTCCTCTATAATTCCGAATCTTGATTCGTCTACCAGTCCTACTAGTCCTCTATAGTGTCGAATCTTTGTTCATCAACTACCGACAAGGCTTTTTTGTGGTGCTAGATGCTCTAAGGCTTCTATAACAGCGTCATCAATTTTCGATAGTGCAGAATATTGAGTCCTTGACCGACACAAAACTTGCTTTCTTGGGCGCGTCTACAATTTTTATCACCTTAAGGTGACTACTAAAATCAAGTGTGCCAGCTTTTTCAGCTTTGAGGCAATGCTTCAAAAGGAACAGTTACACTGAACAGGCTCTGCAAACTTTCCAAACATATTACATAAAGAAAGAAAGAGAAACAGAGCGAAGCGACGAACTATTGCCTCAAATCAACGCGTTACTTGTGGAATCGACTACCAAAATCGGGAAGCAATTTCCGCAGCTGGTAGAAACGAGACGACGAGATTGGACATTGCTTTAGAATTATAGGAAAGGACAGATGTTAGCATTGAAAACTTTTGACAGAGCGCTGCTCCTGAACCGTTTTCAGAGAAGCACAATTCATTTTTATAAGGTGAATCTTCGCTCCCTTTTGGGCCCTGAATTTCCGACCACTATACTGTTTGATTAAAAACAGAATATCTACTTAAATACGAGTATCGATTAAAAATAATGTTCACACAATTGGGATTTTCCGCAACATATATATATATCTATATATCTATATATCTATATATATATATATAGTTATCCGCAGACAGATCTGTTTCGCTGTATCAAAGCTCATCTGTACGGTTAGACAGCCGATTGCTTTTTACCCAGAATTGAAACCCGACCGAATTGGCGTCAGTCGGTGATTCTACCTCTGAGCTACGGGAGTTCGGTAGAAGAAGGCAGACGTTTTAGCGTGTATTATACATATATATAGCGTTTTAGCGTGTCATTATACACGCCCAATAGCTGAGAGTGTTCTAATTCATTGCTGAATGAACGGTGCGACACACACACACACACACACACACACACACACACACACATATATATATATATATATATATATATATATGCCAGACTAAATAAAATGCAAACATTGTGTCTGCTTATTTTTAATAAAATCTGTTCGTACTCACGGATAATCAACAAAATAACAGTCACCGAATTGCTGACGCAGTTGTTAAATTTGTAATGCGGTTCTATGACGTCACACTGTTATCGTTGCTTAGCAATGTTTTATGCCAACACAAAATAAAATCATCTTTGATGGTGGAGGTCTTTATGTTGACGTCCCTGTAACCTCTCTGAAGAAGGCCATTGTGAGCCGAAAGATTCAAACCAGCATAATAAGAAATATCCAAATGTTGGACAATTTTTGTCTTTATTTTCACCTGCCAAAATACGATGTTTAGAACGGCTCATGATTAAACATAATAGACATTCATTGTCTGTTATATTTAACAGTATATGTTTAGAAAATTATCTGCTGTCTCGATACACTATATCTATATATATATATATATATATATATATATATATATATATATATATATATATAAATGGTGTTAGACAAGAGCGAAAGGAGAAAATCACGTATTGACGAGAAGAGAAAAAGATGCCGAGAAGACAGGCGAGAATGAGGCTAATCGGCATGGGAAAAACGAATAGCCTGTCCTCGTAATGCAATGAGTCATGTGTTTTCTTTTTTCTTCTTCATCAAATTAAGAAGGAATGCGGTGAAAAATCTCTTTCCTTCCCAATTCCAACTCCATCCTCCATCTACTTAAACTATTCCCGTAAACCAGACCGACCGACCGCCGTCTTGCGTCTTCACAACCGAACTCCACCTGCTATCATTGTTCCTGCCACGGCGAAGGCCTCGTGCCTAAAATGGGCGACGACGCTAAGTGACTCCTCTGCTTCAGGCAAAGACAGACAGAGAGACAGACAGACAGACAGAGATAGATAGATAGATAGATAGATAGAGAGAGAGAGAGAGAGAGAGAGCGAGCGGCAGACAGAGCCATGGACAGACAGAGAAAATCTTGCCAATTTGTGACCTCTTATGAGTCACTGAGCGAAAGATGCGTCGATGATTCTTGACTTTGTATGGAGCGGACGGCGTGCAGACGTGACTAAATTTTAATAAATTGCTCGGGTCAAACGACGACCACACCTATTTGCTTATTTCTTCCCCCCTCCCCCTCTCTTTCTCTCTCTCTCTCTCTCTTTCTCGCTCTCTTTCTAATTATCACTGTCTCTCTAACTGTCTCGCTTGCATATTTTCATGTGTGGAAAATAGGTGTCCCTGGATTAGTTTTTGCTTGTTGGGGTGTTTTTTTTTATGAGAGGCGCACAAGTCTTTATCAAGTTTTTCGTTGGTATCTTGTCAAATGAAATGTACGTCGATTTGGGCTTCTTAGAAAAGAAGCCAGAAAAGAAAATCTTATAAAAGTTACATTTCGTGCTAATTTTGGCCTGACATAATTTTTCGGCATCTCTCTCTCTCTCTCTCTCTCTATATATATATATATATATATATATATAACATAGTGATGATCCACGTATACTGTCTTAATATGTATAGGAAAGTTATAATTTTTATATATAAGTTTTAAATTTATATATACATATATATACAGTCTAACCCTAATATAAGAGAGTTGTCAGACCGGGAAAAGTTATCTTATATTAGGGTTTCTTTTATATCCGATTTGGTCCATTTTATATACATTACCACAGGCTCTAATTTGGGACCAGAGAAAATCTCTCTTATACCCGAGTTTCATATATAATAGTATCTTATAACAGGGTTATACGTGTGTAACCCTGATATCAGAGAGTTGTATGGACCGGATAGCAATTATCTTATAACCGGGTTTGGTCTATTTTATATACATTACCACAGGCTCTAATTTGGGACCAAAGAAAATCTCTCTTATATCCGGATTCCCCTTATATATGGGTCTCTTATATCCGGGTTGTGTGCGTGTATACCAGACAGCCCTTTCGCGGGCATTCTGGAAAATGAAAGAAGAAGGGCTGGATCCTGAAATTAGCTGGAAACTGATAGGTTCAGCCCGTATTCCGAGGAATTTTCGTGATAGGTGCTATGTTTACTGGAAAAAATTTCAATATTAAAATACCCCCACCAACACCGGCTACTGAATCTTAGGAGGGAATTCATCAGTAAGTGCCGCCACAAGGCAAATTTTTCGAATACTTAAAATAGAATTTAAATCCCCGTTGACTAGATGTTAGAATATAAATTAAAAGGATTCAATTTAAGTTTTAATCTTAATTTTACCCTAACGTTACCCTTAAAAAGTATTTTAACCCCCCTACCTTCCTATCCCAAGCTCCTTTAATTGCCTATCTTTAGAAAATATGGATTCTTTTACTAAACCCCTTTTTTCTTGGTTAACACATATATGTATATATATATATTTTTTTTTCTCTAATATTTTTTTCTCTACTACTTTTTCTCTAATAATTTTTAAACTGATAACTTCCTGTAATTGGTATTTAACTCGCTTCTACCTAAAAGGTTTAATCAAATTTTTTAAATCTTATATTGAAACCCATTCCTTCTCGCCGAAATACACCTCTTCAAACAGCCCAAAATCTTAACTTTAAAAAGTAATTTAACTCATTTCGTTGTCTATCTTTATAAAAAATGAACTCCTATTCCTCCCCTTCCTAAATATACCATTCCAACACCCTATAACCCCGCGACTACCAGCCCTGTCCTTTTCCACTTTGTGACCGTTGTTAACCAAAACCCCTCTACGCTCTAACTCAGGGCCTTCGCCATTTAGAAAAACAATGTCGCTGAGGTGATGTAGAGTCTCTATTAGAGATCCTATGTCGAAATGTACATCCAACACCTTTGAATTTTGAAAATTTTCTCTAATTTATATATATATACATATACCTTTTTCTTATTTATCATTTTACGAATCAATATATCTATCCTAGCAGTACAGCCCGGCGTTGCTCGGGTGTAATGAAAGCATTAAAACTAATCCATGGTCCTGGAGCTCAGACTCTTGGGACATTGGCACGAAAGACTAAAAAGCAATAGTTGTTTGCAATTAAAGCGAAACCGTAGACTGAAAGAAAAATGAATGGATGTAAGTCAAACTTTGATTTCCTGGTATCGATATCGAATAAGTTTTTTTCGTCGTAAACTGAATTTTGAAGGCTAAATAAGTTTTCTGAATAAATGGTATCATGGCTGAGACTAAGAACTACAATTATACCTACTTAGAGCCAAACCCGAAGCAAAAACTAAAATAAAAGGGCTGAAAAAAAAATACAGACATACAGGCAGATAAACAGACACAGACACAAGCATCTTGTCTTATATATACATATATATATATATATATATATATATATATATATATTATCAATTTTCTGCACTATTGTAAGAACTGCAACCTTGAAACTTCTGAATATCGTTTCTTATGTCTTTGTCTATGAGTGTATCAAATTTGATTTATATCGGACCACTCCTACTATAAACCGATTTTTTTCGATTATCGATTTTCGATATTTATCGAGGGTACCTCGACACAAAACCTAGCTAAGAACACTCGCAGGCGCTTATAGTACAACTGTGTAAATTTTCAAGAAAATCGGTTCTGCCGTTTCAGAATCTATAGGTAACGGACGGACTCACACAGAAAGACACACACACACAGACAAAGTTACATTTATAAATAAGTTTAGATTTAGATATATAAGCGTATTCATTCTATCTTGGTATCTAAAAATGTTCATATCTATCTACCCATATAAACTCAGATGTCTTTTTATGATATTAAGTATGAGTTTTATTTTCGAATTTCCATCTTCTCCAATACATCGTCGTTGTTCACGTACTCAATCCATGGCATTCTCAGCATCTTTCTGTAGATCCATATTTCTGCCGCCTTTAGCCGTCCCCTAATCTTTGAAGAGATTGTTTACCATTCACAGAAGGATAGATATCACATAGTAGTCCAACACTCTCTTCTTTCTTACCAATGAGATTTTCTTGTCTCTCCGTCGTCTGGTTAGCTTTTGAAATGCGCCCTTGCCCATGCCAATACGTCTTCGGATCCTTTTTTTAAAACACTTGTGTTTTTTTTTTTAAATCATATCACCCTAAGCAAGGCAGTAATGCCACTGAAGCGCAGGGGGCTACGTAAGAATGAAAAGATTGGAAAAGAGAAAACCGGGAACCACATCCTATACAGGCAACAACGGATGAGCCTCTACACCTGTTCGATAGACGTGGGTGGAGTGTGAACCGGGCGATAGTTTAGTCTATCTACTCCAATTGAGGGAAAAAAATGAAAGAAAAGAGTGAAAAGATTGGAAAAGAGAAAACCGGAAACCACATCCTATACAGGCAACAACGGATGAGCCTCTACACCTATTCAATAGACGTGGGTGGAGTGTGAACCGGGCGATAGTTTAGTCTATCTACTCCAATTGAGGGAAAAAAATGAAAGAAAAGAGTGAAAAGATTGGAAAAGAGAAAACCGGAAACCACATCCTAAACAGGGGACAAGGGATGAGCCTCTACACCTGTTCAACAGACGTGGGTGGAGTGTGAACCGGGCGATAGTTTAGTCTATCTACTCCAATTGAGGGAAAAAAATGAAAGAAAAGAGTGAAAAGATTGGAAAAGAGAAAACCGGAAACCACATCCTAAACAGGGGACAAGGGATGAGCCTCTACACCTGTTCAACAGACGTGGGTGGTGTGTGAACCGGGTGATAGTTTAGTCTATCTACTCCAATTGAGGGAAAAAAATGAAAGAAAAGAGTGAAAAGATTGGAAAAGAGAAAGCCGGAAACCACATCTTAAACAGGGAACAAGGGATGAGCCTCTACACCTGTTCAATAGACGTGGGTGGAGTGTGAACCGGGCGATAGATAGATTAGTCTATCTACTCCAATTGAGGGGAAAAAAATGAAAGAAAAGAGTGAAAAGATGGGAAAAGCGAAAGCCGGAAACCACATCCTAAACAGGGGACAAGGGATGAGCCTCTAAACCTGTTCAATAGACGTGGGTGGCCTAATAATTATGGCTGGTAGTGTACATATCTTATGAGACATTTTTGTCAGCATCTACAGGTAGCCAGTAATTCATTTATTCTAGTTAGCAGGTCCTTGTACCTCCTTTGAAAAATCATTAAATTTAATGCTAAACGCGGGTCATAATCTTCTGTAATGCGTCCTTGGCTTTCCAATGCGCCCTGGGATCTTTTTGCTGATGACCATACATTCAGTTGTTTTTTTAATATTAATATTTATTCCCAGTCTTTTCTTTTCGCTTTTTCTTACTTCCTTCTGTCGGAAGATCTGCATTTTCCTTTCTGTTTTGCCATCAGTACTCAGGAGATTACAGTTGGTGTTGAAGGGTTTTTTTGAACTCGTTAAACTTCTGCAAATTCTATTGTGCAACAATACGTCTTGCATTGTCATTTTCCAACATGACGCGTTTCCGATTTACCAAATTTTTTTCAAATGGCGATAAGCAGTTGAAATACCCATTTTCAAACTCGTGGCAATCTCTTCCTTTGAAATCTTCGGTTTATGCTCCATAGTGGCAAACAGGGCATCTTCGTCGACGTCGGAAGCTTGCTCGGTGCCTGACTAATATTTTACCATTATGAAGAAATCTGAGTTGGAACTAATGACAATACAAAGGAGCTAAGTCAAGAGAATATGGTTGGTACTGGAGGATTCCTCGTTTTAAGTGTTTAAGCTTCACTTCCGTATGAAGTAACACTTACTTCTGTAAGAAGCTTAAACACTTACTTCTGTAAGAAGCTTAAACACTTACTTCTGTAAGAAGCTTAAACACTTAAAACGAGGAACCCTCCAGTACCAACCGTAAAAACTTTATGGTAGAAAATTATATCTTTTTTAAAAGTCAGGCGTTTTTCTTAAATAGCCGCTTTGAGATTAGTGATTTTATTGCAATACTTCTTTGCAATTATAGTTTAGCCGAATTAAAGAAACTGAAATCCTATCTAGCGGACAGCAATCATCCATTGGATGCAAGATTTAAGCACAGGTGTTGCACATTCACAATTTTGTTACGTGCTCTGTTCGCGTCGAACGTTCTTATAAAAGATCTAATAATCTTAGGAATTATTTTGACCTTTTGTTCTCATCGTGGTTGTTCTAAAGACTTTAGTGGTGTATTTTTGGAGCCTTTTATATTCAGTGTCAGGTGGATTTTGACAACCGGATTATGTTAGGGGATTCGTGCCACTTGTCATAATCTGTATTAATTTCTGAGATGAGTAATTTTCAATAATCTTGGAATTATTTCGAACTTTTGTTCTCATCTTGGTTGATATAGGTCCTTTGGGACGGTGGCATAGTAGAAATAGTAGTTGCTTATTCATGTGTTATTATCATCTATTGGTCATGAGTTCGATCCTTGGACTTGATAGTGAGAGAACCAAATTCCAACATGAACGAACAATAATTGATTTCACAGGATATTTCGCAATAATCAACGAGATATTCCACATCAGCCAATCTATGGAAACCTGATAATGACCAGAGGGTACTTTGGTCGAAACGTTGTGTCTATTATAACGCCTACATCAACCAAGATGAGAACAAAAGTTTGAAATGATTCCAAGTTTATTGAAAATTACTCATCTCAGAAATTAATACAAATTATGACAGGTGACAAAAACCCACTAACATGAAACAGTTGTTAAAATCCTTCTGACACTGAATATAAAAGGCTAAAAAATACACCACTGTAGTCCTTTGGAATGGTGGCGTAGTTGGCTATACCTGTGCTAGTATCATATAGTTGTCATGAGTTCGCTCCTTAGATGTGGTAGTGAGAGAACCGAATTCCAAGATGAAAGAACAATTGATTTCACAGAATATTTTACAATAATCATCAGCCAATCTATAGACACCTGATGATGACCAGAGGTTACTTTTTTTTTTTAATCATTTCCCCCCGAGCAAGGCGGAAACGCCACTGATGTGCAGGGGGCTACATAAATGTAAAAAGATTAATTAGAAAAGAGTGAGAAGTACAACATAATTAGAAAGGAACAATACAAAGCTGAGAAAGCAGGTGCGATGACAGATACATAGGTGGAGAGAAAGGGAAGGTTATACAGGGGTGGGGAGAGAGCTAGAGTCCAGTGGTTAATAGATGAGTATTGATTTTGCATTCAAATTTCTGGAGGTTGTAGCCGTCAGGAAAGCAAGAATACGGGAGCGAGTTCCACAGGCGGGAAGTGCGAGAGAAGAAGCTGCAGGAGTAAAATTGTCGTTTGCATTTGGCTAACCTGACTGTGAATGGGTGGGACCCAGTTGCCAGTCTGGTTGCACGAGTAAACACCTGTTGAGGAGGCATCAGTGACTTAAGTTCGTCTGAGCAGAAGCCATGAAAGTATTTATAGAACAGACAAAGGGAAGCCACATTTCGACGATGGGGAAGTGGCTGCAGTCGAGTCGCCAGATCAGTACCTATTATATTACAGACTCTCCTTTGGAGCCTGTCAAGAACATTGAGGAGAACGGCAGGGGCACCTGACCATAAATGGCAGCAGTACTCCATGCACGGACGGATGGTTGACTTGTATATATGCAGGATGGATTCAGGTGGAAAAAACATCCTGGATCGACATAGTGACCCAACCTGGTCGAAACGTTGTGTCTATTATAATATATATATCAACCAAGATGAGAACAAAAGTTCGAAATAATTGCAAGATAAGACCAGGTTGTTACGTTTCTCCATTCGTTGTAGATCTATTGTCACAATGTGTAATTTTTTCCTTAACAGTAAGGTGTCATACAAAGCCAATTTTTCATTCTGTCAGGCACTCAGTTAAGCGCCATAGATGATATGCGCTTGGGCGTTCATGTCTTTTTCGAGACATGACTGACTGGATTTCCATTACTTTCTACGGTAGAGTGGTTGCCAGCCAATCTGTCCTGTTATTTGTCTCATAGCTAGAGGGCGAAGAAATGTATTATTAAGTAGTATTTAATGGGGGATCAGTTTATTACTTCATAACAATACAAAACCGATCCCCAACTTTATGCCCATTAGAAGCCTTAATCATGTCTCCAAGTATTATGTTCAGTCAGTCAGTTAAGTGCCATAGGTGATACACGCATTGGGCGATCATGTCCTGAAAGAGACATGACTGACTGGGCAGAAGATTATCCCGCAGTAGGTCGCCATTGCTTTCTGCAGTAGACTGGTGGCCAGCCAAGGCTATAGAACCCAATCTGTTCTGTTATTTTTTTAAATAGCAGAGCGTGTTTCAGGAACATGCCCCTCCATAACCACTACAAAAAAATCATACCTATAAACTACATCGATTTCTTGTCCTAGAAATTCACAACTGAAAATGAACTTGGCTGAGATTGAAAGTACTTGGAAAAATGAAAGAAATTAGAAACACTACGGTACCTTCCTTCATGAGTTAAATTGCTATATTAAAAAACAAATCTGTTAATTCAAGAGGAATACAGTAAAAATAAACAGGCATAATATGGCAAGATTATTCAACGAAACATGTTTGGATACTTGAATAAGGAACAGACTGGGATAGATAGATAGATAGATAGATAGATAGATAGATAGATAGATATGAATAGACTGAGATAGATAGATAGATAGATAGATAGATAGATAGATAGATAGATAGATAATGAACAGCCTGGCATAGATAGATAGATAGATAGATAGATAGATAGATAGATAGATAGATAGATAGATAGATAGATATGAATAGACTGAGATAGATAGATAGATAGATAGATAGATAGATAGATAGATAACGAATAGACTACGATAGATTACTGCCCAAATAAGCGCACATAGTTTGATAGATATGACCAGAGTGATATATATATATATTGAGAGAGAGGGGGGGAAGGAGAGAGAGAAAGCCAGACAGATAGACAGATTGGTGGACTGAGACGGAATTGAATAAATGATAGTGACGTTGTACAGTCAGTTTTTATGATTCAGAATAAATATGTTGTGAAAGGAAAATAATTATTTGCGGAAACATTCCGAATAAAAAAGAGAAGACATCTTTTTTTTTTTTTTCATCTAATCCGAAAATAATCTTTGAAGCTTCAGCCAACAAAGTCAAATACCAAAAAAAATTACCCTAATCTTTATTCCCTTATTGTTGCAGATGTTCACGGAGGGCAAATTTCGATCAAATACAGTCAGATAAAACATTTCTTCCTTCTTCTCCGGTGACGGTAAGGGTGGCCATCATTTTAAAAGAACAAACAAAATAAATTTTAGCAAACAAAACAGTTTTATTTCTTTTATTAATGTTTATTTTATCTATTTATCGGATTTGACGTCAACTATTTAGCCAGCCGAACGGTGTGAGTGTGGTACAGTGGACATCGGCTCGGAACGAGAAATCAGAGAGTCGGGTTCGAATACTAGTTGAATTCCTCGCATTCATTTACGCGCAAACCATTGGGAAAGTATTAATCGTCTCTTCTCCCTCCCGCTAGGGGTTAAATAGCAGAACAGATTGGGTTCTTTAACATTATTTATGAAGTTTTGGCAGGGTGCAACGGTACTTGAAAAACACTTCTTTTTATTAATGTTTATTTTATCTATTTATCGGATTTGACGTCAACTATTTAGAGAGACGAACGATGTCAGTGTGGTACAGTGGACATCGGCTCGGAACGAGAATTCAGAGAGTCGGGTTCGAATACCAGTTGAATTCCTTGCATTCATTTACGCGCAAATACCATTGGAAAAGTATTAATTTGTCTCTTCTCCCTCCCGCTATGGATTAAATAGCAGAACAGATTGGGTTATTTATGAAGTTTTGGTAGGGTGCAACGGTACTTGAAAAACACTTCTTTTTTTTATTAATGTTTATTTTATCTATTTATCGGACTTGACGTCAACTATTTAGATAGACGAACGACGTGAGTGTGGTGCAGTGGTTATCGGCTCGGAACGAGAAATCAGAGAGCTGTGTTCGAATACTAGTTGAATTCCTCGCATTCATTTACGCGCAAATACCGTTGGGAAAGTTATTAATCCGTCTCTTCTTCCTCTCGCTATGGGTTAAATAGCAAAATAGATTGGGTTCTTTAACATTATTTATGAAGTTTTGGCAGGGTGCAACGGTACTTGAAAAACAGTTCTTTTCTTTTCTTATTGTTTATTTTATCTATTTATCGGACTTGACGTCAACTTTTTAGAAAGATGAACGCTGAATGGTGTTGCAGTGGATATCGGCTCGGAACGAGAAATCGGAAAGCCGAGTTCGGTTTCAAGTTGATATTCCTTGCATTTACTTAGGCGCTAAAAAACGGGACAGATTGGTTTCTATAGCCATGGCTGGCAACCAGTCTACCCCAGAAGGTACGGCAACCTAGTGCGGGAAAATCATCAATCCTGTCACTTCTCACCCAAGTGTGTATCACATATGTCACTTAACTGACTATATCTGTTTCTCTCTTCAGTTATTAGTGGAATAGCAGGACAGATTGGGTTTTATAGCCTTGGTTGGCAACCAGTCTACTGCAGTCTACCGTAAAAAGTAACGGCAACACTACGGGAAAATCTTCTGCCTAGTCAGTCATGTCTCTCTCGAGACATGATCGCCTAAGTGTGTTATCACGCATATCACGTGACTCACAATCACTTTTCCAAACAGGTATTGGTTGAATAGCAGGACAGATTGGGCAACCAATCTACTGCAGAAAGTAATGGCAACCTACTGTGGGTTAATCTTCTGTCCAATCAGTCATGTCTTTTTCGAGACATGATCGCCCAAGCGAGTATCATGCACGACACTTAATTGATTTTATCTTTTCATTCTCAACTGTGGGTTGAATAGGGAGACAGATTGGGTTCTATAGCCTTGGTTGGCAATCAGTCTAAACCAGAAAATAATGGCAACCTAGTGCGGGATAATCTTCTGCCCAGTCAGTCATGTCTCTTTCGAGACATGATCGCCCAAAGCGTGTCTCGCGCATGGCACTTAACTGACTGATTGAATATAATAGTTGGAATCATGATTAAGGCTTCTACTGGTCATAAAGTGAGGGATCGGTTTTCTATTGTTGTGAAGTAATAAACTGATCCCCCACTAATTACTACTTATTAATATAATATATCTCTTCCCTCTCTAGTTATGGTTTAAATAATAGGACAGATTGTGTTCTATAGCCTTGGTTGGCAACCAGCCTACCGCAGAAAGCAATGACAACCTACTGCGGGATAATCTTCTGCCCAGTCTGTCATGTCTCTTTCGAGACATGATCGCCCAAAGCGTGTATCAAGTATGGCACTTGACTGACTGAATTACTGAGGGTAAGAGGAACAAATGAAAATAGGAAATAATAGATTGGGTTCTATAGCTTTGGCTGGTAACCAGTCTACCCCAGAAAGTAATAACAATCTACCGCGGGAAAATCTTCTGACCAGTCAGTCATGTTTCTTTCGAGACATGATCGTCCTTATCTCGGAAATCAAGGCAGCAGATAATTATTTTATTAAGTCAGGGTTGTTTTGATTTGATTACAGTAAAAAGAACCTTCAGATATTGGAGGCCATCTACATTAAATCCGAACAACCCACATTTAATAAAATCACGTTTAAATCTGGTCATAACACATTACATTGCATTTAGACATATGGTTCTGTTAACATTTCGAGCTCTCACGCGGTGTGACGTCATAGAACCGCATTACAAATTTACGAACAGCGTCTGCTATTTGGTAACTGTTATCGTTGCTTAGCAAAGTTTTATGTCAACACAAGATAAAAAAAAGCATCTTTAATGGTGGATGTTTTCCTATTAACGTCCCTGTAACATCTCTGAAGATGTCTCATGTGAGCCGAAACTTTAGAACCAACATGAAAAAAATATCCAAATGTTGGAGAACTTTTGTCTTGATTTTCACTTGAAATTAAAGCCAAAATACGATGTTTAGAACGGCTATATATATATATATATATGACAACATTAATAAGTAAATGAACGTGAAAAAATTATTTATATATCTTATATTGCTCGGACAATATTCACAACGTGTCAGCCGTTATATATATATAAAACTTATTTGATATCGATACCAGGAAATCAAAATTTGACTTACATGCATTCATTTTTCTTTCAGTCTACGGTTTCGCTTTAACTGGAAACAACTATTGCTTTTTAGTCTTTCGTGCCAACGTCCAAAGAGTCTGAGCTCCAGGACCATGGATTAGTTTTAAATTATATATATGTGTGTGTGTGTGTGTGTGTGTGTGTGTTATATAGTAGGTACGATTGATAAACTGTCGCAATTATTTTATTATTTCAAATATTCTTTAGGCTGAGTCAAACTCCAGGACCATGGATTAGTTTTAAAGCTTTCATTACACCCGAGCAACGCCGGGCTATACTGTTAGTATATATATATATATATATATATATATATATATATATATATATATATATATATATATATATATATATATATATATATGTGTGTGTGTGTGTGTGTGTGTGTGTGTGTGTGTGTGTGTTATATAGTAGGTACGATTGATAAACTGTCGCAATTATTTTATTATTTCAAATATTCTTTAGGCTGAGTCAAACTCCAGGACCTTGGATTAGTTTTAAAGCTTTTATTACACCCGAGCAACGCCGGGTTATACTACTAGTTTCATGGAAAATAGGTATCGTTTACGTCTTTCAGATTACCGTGTATTTTTATTCGATCAGAAATCACTTTCACGCTCAGTAACCCTTAAATGCAATGTCAATCGTTATCTTCTGTCTTCTTAATTCCTCTTCTTTTATTGTTCTCTCTCCTGAATAATGTTTTTCTTTTTCTCATTCTTTCACACTCAGTAACCCTTAAGTGCAATGTCAATCGTTATCTTCTGTCTTCTTAATTCCTCTTCTTTTATTGTTCTCTCTCCTTAATAATGTTTTTCTTTTTCTCATTCTTTCACACTCAGTAACCCTTAAATGCAATGTCAATCGTTATCTTCTGTCTTCTTAATTCCTCTTCTTTTATTGTTCTCTCTCCTGAATAATGTTTTTCTTTTTCTCATTCTTTCACACTCAGTAACCCTTAAATGCAATGTCAACCGTTATCTTCTGTCTTTTGAATTCCTCTTCTTTTATTGTTCTCTCTCCTTAATAATGTTTTTCTTTTTCTCATTCTTTCACACTCAGTAACCCTTAAATGCAATGTCAACCGTTATCTTCTGTCTTCTTAATTCCTCTTCTTTTATTGTTCTCTCTCCTTAATGTTTTTCTTTTTCTCATTCTTTCACACTCAGTAACCCTTAAATGCAATGTCAATCGTTATCTTCTGTCTTCTTAATTCCTCTTCTTTTATTGTTCTCTCTCCTTAATAATGTTTTTCTTTTTCTCTTTCTTTCACACTCAGTAACACTTAAATGCAATGTCAATCGTTATCTTCTGTCTTCTTAATTCCTCTTCTTTTATTGTTCTCTCTCCTTAATAATGTTTTTCTTTTTCTCATTCTTTCACACTCAGTAACCCTTAAATGCAATGTCAACCGTTATCTTCTGTCTTTTGAATTCCTCTTCTTTTATTGTTCTCTCTCCTTAATAATGTTTTTCTTTTTCTCGTTCTTTCACACTCAGTAACCCTTAAATGCAGTGTCAATCGTTGTCTTCTGGTTTTTTTTTTTACCCAAGGCTATAGAATCCAATTTTCTTGTTATTTGACCCATAGCTTGTGGAGGAAGAGTTGGATTAATACCCTTCTAAGGTTATTTACGCGTAAGGGAATGCAACAAATTCAACTGGGATTCGAACTCTGTCTCTGATTTCTCATTCGGTTTTTATACGTCTTACACCAATGCTACTCAAAGTGTGGTACGCGTAGCGTCGCCAGTACGCGGGCCATCGTCTGCCGGTACGCAGAGATTTTCCAGAAAAGAAAGAAATAACAGTAATACTCTATGCCACGAGAGACTGCCAAGATATTTGACTCGATTTCGTTTTTTTTTTTTTTTTTTTTTTTACATCTTCATTTTAGTTGTATACTAGCAGTATAGCCTGGCGTTGCTCGGGTGTAATGAAAGCTTTAAAACTAATCCATGGTCCTGGAGCTCAGATTCTTTGGACAGTGGCACGAAAGACTAAAAAGCAATGGTTGTTTCCAGTTAAAGCGAACCGTAGATTGAAAGAAAAATGAATGGATGTAAGTCAAATTTTGATTTCCTGGCATCGATATCAAATAAGTTTTTTTCGCCGTAAACTGAATTTTGAAGGCTAAATAAATCCTCTGAGTAAATGGTATCATGGCTGTGACTAAGAACTACAATTATACCTACTTAGAGCCAAACCCGAAGCAAAAACTAAAATAAAAGAGCTGAAAAAATACAAACATACAGGCAGATAAACAGACACACACAGACATCTTGCCTTTTACATATTTTATCGATTTTCTGCACTATTGTAAGAACTGCAACCTTGAAACTTTTGAATATCGTTTCTTATGTCTTTGTCTATGAGTGTATCAAATTTGATCAAAATCGGACCACTCCTTCTATAAACCGATTTTTTCGATTATCGATTTTCGATATTTACCGAGGGTACCTCGACACAAAACCTAGCTAAGAACACTCGCAGACGCTTATATTAAAACTGTGTAATTTTTTAAGAAAATTGGTTCAGCCGTTTCGGAGTCTATAGGTAACGGACACACACAGACACACGCGCACACACAGACAAAGTTCCATTTATGAATAAGTTTATATTAGATTATTATGGCTACATTGTTCATTTACTCACTCATGTTAAAAGTTATTGCTATCCAACGAACGAATGCGATATAATGAACAGCAAAACAGTGAACTGAATACGCATCAGACTTTGTTCCATTCATATATTCATGATATATACATATCATATATTTTAAATACATCTTAAATTAATTAAAATAATATTTTGTTTTACTGATTGTCTATTTTTTAGAAGATTAATGCCTTTTATTAAATTCAAATTGCTAACGAAGTATTAATATTAACTTTAAATATTTTTTCTGGATTTTTAAAAATATATACCCTCAAAACCAGTGGCCATAACTAATATAGCACAAATATGGTACCGGTCAATGGCACACTAGGAAGACTTGTTACGTCAATGATGACTGCCCTTAGAATCAACAAGGTATCATGTCCTCATTATTTATTACAGATAGTCTCAAAATGTCCCTGAAATAGTACATATCTCAAAAAAAAAAAAAAAATTCGGGGTTCACAGTCACCCATTCTTACACAGCTTGATTGGCGTGCTTTGCTTGCCGGTCCCTGGCACATTAAAAAAAAAAAACTACCGGTCTGCCACATCAGATAGTTTGAGAAGCACAAACTTTGAATAAATATAGCAATAATTAGAATTTATCGACATAAATGTAACCGTGCCACTTAAATCTTAAACAAAATATCCTGGAATAATTACTAGTCATCGAGCAACGATAGGTTGCCATTGCTTGTCATGGGACGATTAGTAGGAAAATATAACGCCATTCCCTTCTCTCTAAATAAATAAACCAAGGCAGAACAAATCAGCCGAGGACGCTTGCCAAAATGTCGCCATCGCAGTTCTCGTCAGCGCTAACGGCGAGATCAAAACTTCGGCGTCAAATCAAGTGACCGGATGTGGGCTGAGGACGGTGGGAAGGTGGCTTGGTTAGGTTGGGAGTGACGATGTCTTTCCGCTCAGCAGGTTGCCAAAGAGTAACGTTGTTGGTAATAACCCGGTTGGCTGAGTTTTGGCTCTTTAAAGATGACCGTAGGATGCGCATTGGCTAACTCTTTCAGTGTCAACAGTTCCCTTGGCCAACCAAGATTTATGAATGAACGCCTACTTGTAAAATCGATATTTGATTAATAAAACGGATTGGGACTTCGCTATGTATTATTAAGAGAATTTCGAATACCGGAGATTAAATATTGTTTACCAATTGTCAAATGGAAATTTATGCTAAGCTACTAAGCTACAAGGGGATTCCGAGTATGAGAAAAACATTATTAAGGAACAATAAATTCGAGAACAATAATAATAAAAAAGAAAAAAACAGGAATTAAGAAGACAGAAGATAACGATTGACATTGCATTTAAGGGTTACTGAGTGTGAAAGAATGAGAAAAACAAAAACATTATTAAGGAAAGAGAACAATAAAAGAAGAGGAATTAAGAAGACAGAAGCTAATGATTGACATTGCATTTAAGGGTTACTGAGTGTGAAAGAATGAGAAAAAGAAAAACATTATTAAGGAGAGATTCAGCTATGTCTCTTTCGAGACATGATCGCCCATGCGTGTATTACGTATGGCTCTTGACTGACTGACCGACTTACTGACTGACTGAATATAATAGTTGGAGAAATGATTAAGACTTCTACTGGTCGTAAAGTGAGGGATCGGTTTTCTATTGTTATGAAATAATAAATTAATTACTACTTAATAACAAAATACATTTCTTCCTCCTCTAGCGATGAGACAAATAACAGGACAGATTGGGTTCTGTAGCCTTGGCTGGCAACCAGTCTACCGCAGAAAGCAATGGAAAACTACTGCGGGATAATCGTCTGCCCAGTCACTCATGTCTCGAAATAGACATGATCGCCCAAGCGTGTCTTACGTAGGGCATTTGACTAACTGACTGAATATAATAGTTGGAGACATGATTAAAGTTTCTACCGGGCACAAATTAGGGGATCGGTTTTCTATTGTTATGAAGTAATAAACTGATCTCCCACTTATTGCTACTTACTAATATAACATATTTCCCCCCCCCCCCCGCCTCTAGCTATGAGTCAAATAACAGGACAGATTGGGTTCTGTAGCCTTGGCCGTCAACCTGTCGGCTGCAGAAAGCAATAGCAACCTACTGCGGGATAATCTTCTGCCCAGTCAGTCATGTCTCGAAAGAGACATGATCGCCCACGCATGGCACTTGACTGACTGAATATAATAGTTGGAGACATGATTAAGGCTTCTACTGGGCGTAAAGTGGAGGATCGGTTTTCTATTGTTATGAAGTAATAAACTGATCCCCACTAATTATTACCTAATAATATAATACATTTCTTCTCCCTCTAGCTATAAGTCAAATACCAGGACAGATTTGGTTCTATAGCCTTGGCTGGCGACCAGTCTACCGCAGAAAGCAATCTCAAACTACTGCGGAATAATCTTCTGTCCAGTCAGTCATGTCTCGAAAGAGACATGATCAACCCAGCGTGTATCACGTACGGCACTTGACATGCAAATTAAGGTAAGTGTAAAAATAAAAAAATATCGTAAACTGTCAGTCAGTCAGTTAAGTGCCATGCGCGATACACGCTTGGGCGATCATGTCTCGAAAGAGACATGACTGACTGGGCAGAAGATTATCCCGCAGTAGGTTGCCATTGCTTTCTGCGGTAGACTGGTTGCCGACCAAGGCTAAAGTATCCAGTCTGTCCTGCTATTTAACCCATAACTGGAAGGAAGAGACGGATTAATACCTTTCCCAAGGGTATTTGCGCGTAAGTGAGAGCAATGAATTCAACTGGAATTCGAACTCGGTTCCCCAAGAAGTTAAAATATGTGTAATGGAGTTTCTTAGAAATCGTATATTTCTAGGTTTCATTGCCTCATCATCATTATTAGTTTACCCATGATGTATTATCACTTTAGTATACGGAAGGAAGAGCTATAACAGGTGAAATTTATGAATTTTGAGTCCACGTACCTCTTTATGACTGTGTACCTAGACTGACAAGACAAAAAAAAAATATGCTCCTCAACAGAATATATAAAATCCAAGGATAGAACGATCATATTGGAGAAAGAGGAAATACTCCAGCGATGGGAAGAATATATAAAAAGATCTTTTCCGCGATAAGAGAGAGCAACCAACAATACACAACGATGAAGATGAACCAGGAATATTAAAGTGGAAGCTGCAATGGCCAATCTTTTTCTTTTTTTTTTAATCATTTCACCCCGAGCAAGGCAGAAATGCCACTGATGAGCTGGGGGCTACATAACTGTAAAAAGATTAATTAGAAAAGAGTGAGGAGTACAAACTAGTTAGAAAGGAGCAATAGAAAGCTGAGAAAGCAGGTGCGATGACAGATACATAGGTGGAGAGAAAGGGAAGGATATACGGGGGTGGGGAGAGAGCTAGAGTCCAGTGGTTAATAGATGAGTATTGACATTGCATTTAAATTTCTGGAGGTTGTAGCCGTCAGGAAAGCAAGAATATGGGAGCGAGTTCCACAGGCGGGAAGTGCGAGAGAAGAAGCTGCAGGAGTACAATTGTCGTCTGCATTTGACTAACCTGACTGTGAATGGGTGGGACCCAGTTGCCAGTCTGGTAAACACCTGTTGAGGAGGCAAAAGTGACTTCGTCCGAGCAGAAGCCATGAAAGTATTTATAGAACAAAGGGAGGCCACATTTCGACGGTGGGGAAGTGGCTGCAGTCGAGCCGCCAGATGAGTACCTATCACATTACAGACTCTCCTTTGGATCCTGTCGAGAACACTGAGGAGAACGGCAGGGGCGCCTGACCATAAATGGCAGCATTACTCCATGCACGGACTTGTATATATGCAAGATGGATTCAGGCGGAAAAAACATCCTGGAACCGCATAGTGACCCAACCTTCTTAGCAGTAGATTTAGCTATGGAATTAATATAGTGGTTCCATTTGGGTTCTGAGGAGAGGGTAAGTCCGAGGAGGCGTAGTGTGTTGCTCTCAGGGAGAATCGCTTGGTCCATGATTATGGGAGGCAGGAGAGGTTGCCTATGATGGTTGACAGACAACAGCTTGGTTTTAGACGCATTGAAGTTGACAAGCCACTTCTTGCCCCAATTCACCACAAAGTGTAGGTCCCGTTGAAGGTCAGCAGCGAGATTGTGTCTGTCCGCCACGACAGGTTTCTTACTGGTGCGGGAGTATATTGTGGTGTCATCTGCGTAGATGACTACTTGGGAACTGATCTCATCTGGACGGTCGTTGATGAAAATAAGGAAGAGCGTCGGGCCCAGTATAGAGCCATGTGGGACACCAGCATTCGTGCTGTAGAATGAAGAGGCATGTCCATTCAAAACGACCTTCATTTTGCGGTTATTTAAAAAAGATTGGATTAGGTCAAGCAGGCGACCGGTAATACCGTAACCCCGTAGCTTGCATAGGAGGCCAGAGTGCCAAACCCTGTCAAAAGCCTTGGAGATGTCCAGAGCAACCGCGCGAGCCTCGTCAGACTCATCAAGGGCCTGGAGCATGTACTCCGTTACGGTTGTTAGCAAGTCGGCCGCGGACCTGGCAAAGAGGAAGCCGTATTGCCTGTGAGAAAAGAGTTTGTGGGCAGTAAGAGTTTGTGTATTTCAGACAAAGCAGCTGGACCAGACAGCATAATAATAGAGCTGCTGACAGCCCTGGACGAATTTGGCTTAGAGAACATTCAGTCAGTTAAGTGCCATGCGCGATACACGCTTTGGGCGATCATGTCTTGAAAGAGACATGACTGACTGGGCAGAAGATTATCCCGCAGTAGGTTTCCATTGCTTTCTGCGGTAGACTGGTTGCCGACCAAGGCTATAGAACCCAATCTGTTCTATTATTTAACCCATAACTGGAGGGAAGAGACTGATTAATACCTTTCCCAAGAGTATTTGCGCGTAAGTGAATGCAAGGAATTCAACTGGAATTCGAACTAGGTTTCCCGATTTCTCGTTCCGAGCCGATATCCACTGCGCCACAACGCACATCCTAGAGAACATTACGTAAATAATAAATGAAATTTATAATAGTGGTGTAATACCGGACGATCTAAGCAGGTCAATTTTCATAGCACTGCCTAAGAAGCCAGGTGCAAACGAATGCGAACTCCACTGAACAATCAGTTTGATGAGCAACATAACAAAACTCATCGTCCGAATAATGATGAATAGAGCGAGAAACAAAATCAGGCCAGAGATAAGACAAAAACTGTGCGGGTTCGTCAAAGACATTTGAACAAGGAAAGCCATATTTATGATTGGGATGTTATCTGAAAGTGCAATACAAATGAAAAAAGAAGTATGATTACGTTTTATTGATTAAGCGAAGGCGCTCAACAAACTACACTACAAAGAACTGATAGAAATGCTCAGTAACCTCGACATGTTTAGGAAAGATATAAGAGTAATCAAGAATCTCCACTGGCAGCAAACCGCCTGCATACGGACAGGTAATGAATTCAGCAGATATACAAAGATTGAAAGGGGCGTAAGACAAGGATGTGTTTTTTACCGGATCTATTCAACTTGTACAGTGAGACTATTCTGGGGACCCTAGATGTTTTTTTTTTTTTATAATCGTATCGCCCCAAGCAAGGTATTTTACTGCCACTGTTGTGCAGGGGGTTACATAGGAGGAGTGTTATGACAAAGAGTGATAGGTAATAGGGGGAGTAAGGAAGTGGGTAAGAGAAGGATGAATGTGACCATAAAATGAAGGATCAGTTTATATATTAATTATAGTGTAGAAATGATCCCCCACTTTATACCCACATTATAATAGTATCGAAATTTTATTTTTTTTTATAATCGTGTCGCCCCAAGCATGGCATTTTACTGCCACTGTTGTGCAGAAGGTTACATAGGAGGAGTGTTATGACAAAGAGTGATAGGTAATAGGGGGAGTAAGGAAGTTGGTAAGAAAAGGATGAATGTGTCCATAAAATGAGGGATCAGTTTATATATTAATTATAATGTAGAATTGATCACCCACTTTATAGCCACATTATAACAGTATAGAATTTTTTTTTTATAATCATATCGCCTCAAGCAAGGCATTTTACTGCCACTGTTTTGCAGGGGGGTACGTAGGAGGAAAGTTATGAGAAAGAGTGACGGGTTATATGGGGTGTCATGAAGTGAGTAAGATAAATTTGACTGTGGCCATAAAGTGAGGGATCATTTTATATATAGATTTTAATGTAGAATTGATTCCCCACTTTATATTCACATTATAACAGTATCGAAAATTTTTTTTCTAATCGTATCGCCCCAAGAAAGGCATTTTACTGCCACTGTTTTGCAGGGGGTTACATCGGAGGAAAGTTATGAGAAAGAGTGACAGGTTATAGGGGGTGTCAGGAAGTGGGTAAGAGAAGGATGAGTGTGGCCATAAAGTGAGGGACCAGTTTATATATTGATTGTAATGTAAAATTGATCCCCCACTTTATATCCATATTATAATTGCATAGAATTTTTTTTTATAATCATACCACCCCAAGCAAGGCATTTGACTGCCACTGTTTTGCAGCGGAGAAAAGTTATGAGAAAGAGTGACAGGTTATAGGGGGTGTCAGGAAGTGGGTAAGAGAAGGATGAGAATACTGATGAGAGTGGAGTGGACGGAGAAAGGAGCATGAGAGAGATGATGTAAATTAGTGAGACAGGAGACGCCTATTGACTTTACATTTTGATTTTAATTTGCCTGGTTTATCTTTTTTGGCAAAGATATGGTTGTTCATGGTTAATGTTGTTGTTGAAGAGAGACCTCGAGTAGGGGAGGCAAACGGTCATTAGCTGCACTGGAAGGGAACTGGCGAGGGCAGCAACAAAGTGTGGCCTCGGGGTTGCCTTCAAAAACGCCTGCAGGGACACCTATCCATGCGTGACACGGCACTGAAAGAACCCCGATATTATGCAACTGTTAATCAGAGCAGCCACTCTTGGCGCTACGCAAGAGGTAGGGCTGCTAACTACCAGTCGGAAGCAGCAACCAGAAAACTACCCGGTACCCTCACAATGAAGTTGTCACCGACCACGCACATCGCAGGAAGATCGCAGAAGCACGAATAATGAGGTCTGAGAAGAAAAGGAGAGCCGGAAACCACTTTCTGAACAAGGAACAAGGGATGAACCTCTATACTTGTTCAATAGATGTGGGAGGAGTGTGAACCGGGCGATAAAAGGAATATCTATTCCAATTAAAATAAAACTATATAAAATAAAAAATAAAATAAAAAAAAATAGAGGTTTTAACTTAGTTAAGGTTCAAACTACCTGCAACAAAAATTATTAACAAGTTTAAAAAGAAATGCCAACGAGAAAAATGTTCAAATGAGCCCAGCAAAATAAATAGAGGCATAGAGAAATGTAAACATAAATGACGGCTTACATTTAAGGAATTCAAGCCTGAACGAAATCTAACCTGCTGGACCTGCCAGAAATGCCAAGATCCGTCATCGGTGGCCACAATCTGAACAACATAAGGTCCCCAGATGATACAATGCTGATATCAGACACGGAAAGGAAACTACAAGTCCTCCTACAGAAGGTATTTGAAGGCAGTGACAAGAAAAGACAAAAAATAAACTGAAACAAAACCAAATGCATGGTCATCAGCCTAAAATGCCAAATATAGGTGTTGGATACTAAAATCAAACAGGTACAAAAATTTAAATACCTGGGAAGTGTTTGAGTTTGTTTTGTTTAACGGCATATCAACACCTCCGTGGGTTATTTAATACCAAAAGGTGGGGATTTAAGGTATTTTTTAAATGTTCGGTTATAGGACTTTAGTGATTCTTTGTACGACAAATGATCACTGATTGCTCTTTTAGGGAGATCGAGATTGAGTTTGAGTTTTGTTTAACGGCACATCAACACCTCTGTGGGTTATTTAATACCAAAAAAATGGAGTTTGAAGGTATGTCTTTTTAAAGTTCGGTTATATTGAGAAGGTTGATTTGGTCAGATTTTAATGAAAATGTTTTTGTTTTTATTTTAGAAAACTGAAAATTTTCTTCTAGTTTCGCATTCAAAAATGTTTTAGTGAGAATATTTTTTTTTTCAAAAATATATTGTTGGTAATGTTTCCTTAAAAATGTATATTTTTCTATAAAAGTGTATTTTTATACTTTCATAGTGTTTTGACCCCATTATGTGCCCTTAGCTGGGAACCTAACAAGTACTACCTCTCCGGGTCAGAGACCTGGGAAGTGTGCTAACAAAAATTGAAAATGCGACACAGAGATCTGAAGGGGAATTGGTATGACGGAGGACGCATTCCAGAAGCTGAGTAAAGTATTAAGAGACAGTTAACTTTAACGAGAAACAAAGAAGGTAGTACTAGATTGCTATGTGATATCAGTTTTTTAATATGGCAGTAAATACTGAGCAATCTCATCTAAAATGAAGGAAAAACTTGAAGCAACAGAAAGAGTTTGTCACATTGCAAATTCATGGCGAATTCGAAGTCAGCATGAATCTGCGCTGTTAATGCTTTTCTATTTCTTATCTTTTCACACTCAGTAACCCTTAAATGCAATGTCAATCGTTGTCTTCTGTCTTCTTAATTCCTCTTCTTTTATTGTTCTCTCTCCTTAATAATGTTTTTCTTTTTCTCTTTCTTTCACACTCAGTAACCCTTAAATGCAATGTCAATCGTTGTCTTCTGTCTTCTTAATTCCTCTTCTTTTATTGTTCTCTCTCCTTAATAATGTTTTTCTTTTTCTCTTTCTTTCACACTCAGTAACCCTTAAATGCAATGTCAATCGTTGTCTTCTGTCTTCTTAATTCCTCTTCTTTTATTGTTCTCTCTCCTTAATAATGTTTTTCTTTTTCTCATTCTTTCACACTCAGTAACCCTTAAATGCAATGTCAATCGTTATCTTCTGTCTTCTTAATTCCTCTTCTTTTATTGTTCTCTCTCCTGAATAATGTTTTTCTTTTTCTCATTCTTTCACACTCAGTAACCCTTAAATGCAATGTCAATCGTTATCTTCTGTCTTCTTAATTCCTCTTCTTTTATTGTTCTCTCTCCTGAATAATGTTTTTCTTTTTCTCATTCTTTCACACTCAGTAACCCTTAAATGCAATGTCAATCGTTATCTTCTGTCTTCTTAATTCCTCTTCTTTTATTGTTCTCTCTCCTTAATAATGTTTTTCTTTTTTTCATTCTTTTACACTCAGTAACCCTTAAATGCAATGTCAATCGTTGTCTTCTGTCTTCTTAATTCCTCTTCTTTTATTGTTCTCTCTCCTTAATAATGTTTTTCTTTTTCTCATTCTTTCTGTCCCAAAGAACTCAGTGTTCAACTTCCCTTTTAAATTGCAATGTTTCAATCGCCCTTAAATCTTGTCTTCTTGTCTTCTGTCTTCTTAATTCCTCTTCTTTTATTGTTCTCTCTCCTTAATAATGTTTTTCTTTTTCTCATTCTGTCAGACTCAGTGACCCTTAAATGCAATGTCAATCGTTGTCTTCTGTCTTCTTAATCTTCTTTTATTATTGTTCTCCTTTTTCTTTTTCCTTAATAACTGTCCCTTTTTCTTTTTTTCAATTCTTTTAACACTCCAAGCACTCGTAACCCTTAAATGCAATGTCAATCGTTATCTTCTGTCTTCTTAATTCCTCTTCTTTTATTGTTCTCTCTCCTTAATAATGTTTTTCTTTTTTTCATTCTTTTACACTCAGTAACCCTTAAATGCAATGTCAATCGTTATCTTCTGTCTTCTTAATTCCTCTTCTTTTATTGTTCTCTCTCCTGAATAATGTTTTTCTTTTTCTCATACTTTCACACTCAGTAACCCTTAAATGCAATGTCAATCGTTGTCTTCTGTCTTCTTAATTCCTCTTCTTTTTATTGTTCTCTCTCCTTAATAATGTTTTTCCTTTTCTCGTTCTTTCACACTCAGTAACCCTTAAATGCAATGTCAATCGTTGTCTTCTGTCTTCTTAATTCCTCTTCTTTTATTGTTCTCTCTCCTTAATAATGTTTTTCTTTTTCTCATTCTTTCACACTCAGTAACCCTTAAATGCAATGTCAACCGTTGTCTTCTGTCTTCTTAATTCCTCTTCTTTATATTGTTCTCTCTCCTTAATAATGTTTTTCTTTTTCTCATTCTTTCACACTCAGTAACCCTTAAATGCAATGTCAATCGTTGTCTTCTGTCTTCTTAATTCCTCTTCTTTTATTGTTCTCTCTCTTTAATAATGTTTTTCTTTTTCTCATTCTTTCACACTCAGTCACCCTTAAATGCAATGTCAATCGTTGTCTTCTGTCTTCTTAATTCCTCTTCTTTTATTGTTCTCTCTCCTTAATAATGTTTTTCTTTTTCTCATTCTTTCACACTCAGTCACCCTTAAATGCAATGTCAATCGTTGTCTACTGTCTTCTTAATTCCTCTTCTTTTATTGTTCTCTCTCCTTAATAATGTTTTTCTTTTTCTCGTTCTTTCACACTCAGTAACCCTTAAATGCAATGTCAATCGTTGTCTTCTGTCTTCTTAATTCCTCTTCTTTTATTGTTCTCTCTCCTTAATAATGTTTTTCTTTTTCTCATTCTTTCACACTCAGTAACCCTTAAATGCAATGTCAATCATTAGCTTCTGTCTTCTTAATTCCTCTTCTTTTATTGTTCTCTCCCCTTAATAATGTTTTACTTTTTCTCGTTCTTTCACACTCAGTAACCCTTAAATGCAATGTCAATCGTTATCTTCTGTCTTCTGAATTCCTCTTCTTTTATTTTTCTCTCTCCTTAATAATGTTTTTCTTTTTCTCATTCTTTCACATTCAGTAACCCTTAAATGCAATGTCAATCGTTATCTTCTGTCTTCTTAATTCCTCTTCTTTTATTGTTCTCTCTCCTTAATAATGTTTTTCTTTTTCTCATTCTTTCACACTCAGTAACCCTTAAATGCAATGTCAATCGTTGTCTTCTGTCTTCTTAATTCCTCTTCTTTTATTGTTCTCTCTCCTTAATAATGTTTTTCTTTTTCTCGTTCTTTCACACTCAGTAACCCTTAAATGCAATGTCAATCGTTGTCTTCTGTCTTTTTAATTCCTCTTCTTTTATTGTTCTCTCTCCTTAATAATGTTTTTCTTTTTCTCATTCTTTCACACTCAGTAACCCTTAAACGAAATGTCAATCGTTATCTTCTGTTTTCTTAATTCCTCTTCTTTTATTGTTCTCTCTCCTTAATAACGTTTTTCTTTTTCTCATTCTTTCACACTCAGTAACCCTTAAATGCAATGTCAATCGTTATCTTCTGTCTTCTTAATTCCTCTTCTTTTATTGTTCTCTCTCCTTAATAATGTTTTTCTTTTTCTCGTTCTTTCACACTCAGTAACCCTTAAATGCAATGTCAATCGTTGTCTTCTGTCTTCTTAATTCCTCTTCTTTTATTGTTCTCTCTCCTTAATAATGTTTTTCTTTTTCTCATTCTTTCACACTCAGTAACCCTTAAACGCAATGTCAATCGTTATCTTCTGTTTTCTTAATTCCTCTTCTTTTATTGTTCTCTCTCCTTAATAATGTTTTTCTTTTTCTCATTCTTTCACACTCAGTAACCCTTAAACGCAATGTCAATCGTTATCTTCTGTTTTCTTAATTCCTCTTCTTTTATTGTTCAGTCTGGAGCTTGTCAATACGTTTTGAAAAACGCCAGACAGGTCAAAAAGTTCAAATCTGTGATTAAGAAATAGTTTTATTTTAAAGTACACGCTATAAATAATACTTCTGTAAATCGGATTGATTTAACATAAAATTTCTAATTTTCCAAAAATAATGACTCACAGGTGTATATTTTGTTTTGGCAGGATTTTTAAAACCGAGAATTAACTTTTGCTTACAAATGTGTCGATGTCTCAATAATAGCGGCAAAATTCAAAAATTGAAAAAAAAACAAAAAAAAACAAAACACAAACTTTTAGATTCTAATCCATATAATTTCTGTTTGAAATAAACCAGAATACTTTGCTTACTGGAAATAGTAATTTTAATTATTTAGCTTTCAGTTAAAACTAAAATAAATTTTCAAGAAAAATTTTCGTATTTTAAAATTCAGTTTAAAATTTAGATATCGAAAATGAGGTAAGTTACCTAATATATATATATATATATATATATATATATATATATATATATATATAAGCTGGGATCAAATGCAATTCAAATATCGACAGGAATCAGACAGGGAGATGATATGAAGAACAACTCGAACATCTAACATCTTTTACATTTATTAAGACTTCATGCACAAGAAAAACAGAAAGGCAGACATAGGTTAGGTTTACTCGAAACTCAAAATTCCCTTCCACATACTTGCTTCCCCGACAGCTACGACCTCCAGGAATTTAAATGTAAGGTCAATAGACACTTTCTAACACACTAACTCGCACCCATTCTTTCAAACACTCTTCCTATGTACCTCCTTACTCGTCTATCACCCACCTTCTGACATTTCCTATATCCAATCGCTCTCTTAGCACCTTCCCCTATGTAACCCCCTGCGCTATAGTGGCAGTGGAATGTCTTGCTTGGGGTGAAATGATTAAAAAAAACTTATATAAAAACAATAATAAATTGTTGAAAGAAAAAGGTATTACCAGCAATAAATGAATAAAATTTAGTTGGCAATAAATGACCCGCCGAGGTTGATTTGCCATAAAAACAAAACAACCAACCAAAAAATCTTATGATTTGTGCCCAGCAGTATTCTGGTCTCATATAGACTTTTATCTAATTTTTGTTTTTATTAATGTTGATCTCACAAATTTTATCCATTGAATTGCCTATATTGTATTCTTTTACAATTTTTTTTTGTTACAGTTTTTACTTATTCAATACAGTAAAAGAATTTTTTTTTATTTTTTAATCATATCACCCCGAGCAAGGCAGTAACGCCACTGATGAGCAGGGGGCTACGTAAGAGTGAAAAGATTGGAAAAGAGAAAGCCGGAAACCACATCCTAAACAGGAAACAAGGGATGAGCATCTTCACTTGTTCAGTAGACATGGGTGGAGTGTAAACCGGGCGATAGTTTAGTCTATCTACTCCAATTGAGAAAAAAAGAAAGAAAAGAGTGAAAAGATTGGAAAAGAGAAAGCCGGAAACCACATCCTAAACAGGAAACAAGGGATGAGCATCTTCACTTGTTCAATAGACATGGGTGGAGTGTAAACCGGGCGATAGTTTAGTCTATGGTGATTCATAATTAGAATTCTGATTTTCTATTCAATGTATCTGATACAAAAGATATTAACTTTATTTGGATTTATTCTTCAACTAGAAAAAATTTGAAGTCAGTCTTCTAAATTGTTAACACATTTTGAAGGAATGAGTTTAAAGATGAAGTTTAGGTTCAAAATCATAGCATTGGAATTTCCTTGTAGTGATCAGTGGAAGCCTTATAGCATAGTTTTATCAAAATTATAATTTACACAAGCTTTACAAATTGTATATGGATAAGATGTATGATATAAACACATTATTACTAAGCCATCTTCTACAGAGTCAGTCATGTCTCTTTTGGGACATGACCATGCAAGCCTGTATCATGTATGGCACTTAACTGACAATGTTAAACTTTGCAAATACTTACCTGAAAGAATGTTAATTGCTTCCTCTTTAGTCCGTGTTATCTTTTCTTCTCTCCAGGATGAGGGCCGGCGTGAGTCTTTGGGCTTGACCAATAAATGGGAACACTGGACAGTGTCCTGCTCCTCAGAAGCAGGTTCAGTTGGGCGTTCCCATTGGCTCTCTTTTGTATAAAGGTTCAAACAGGGAACAAGGGATGAGCCTAAGTATAAGGAAGTGGTAAGCACTCAACTATCTCATGGGTAATAGCTGTAGCTATTTATACTCTTGCTGACTTCCTCTATGAATGTGTCACCTCAATCTTAGTTTCAATTACTTTTTCAAAACCACTTGTTGCTGACATGTTCTGTCGATGATAGTCTAGCATTAGGGTAGATTGATTTTGGAATCATGATATTGTACTCTGAAAGTTGGGGTTTGACATGATAAATAATAAGAGAAAAAAAACCTTCAAAATCATTACCACATTTTGAAGGAATGAGTTTAAAGATGAAGTTTAGGTTCAAAATCATAGCATTGGAATTTCCTTGTATTGATCAGTGGAAGCCTTATAGCATAGTTTTATCAAAAGTATAATTTATACAAGCTTTACAAATTGTATATGGACAAGATGTATGACATAAACACATTATTACTAAGTTATTGTGTCATCAAATAAAACTATCAAAGAGAAATAACCTTTAACAAGCAGAGAAAGAGGAACATTAACCTTTCTGAGCTATAAGAATCAAGGTAAGAATTTTTTTTTTTTTATACATATGTCCATGCAGAAAAATGACCTGGACTGAGTTTGTGAAAGATAATTTTTTTTATTTGTGGTGTTTCTTCAGAATGTTAGTAACCATGGCTCTCCACAATTTCATTTCCTTTATAAACAACATTTGATTCTTGACAATCCTTCTTTGCCCTCACTCTGACATCCATTCATACAAACTTGTTTGGTACTTGTTAAGAAACTTGCTATTTTCCTCTGCCTCACCTGCTTTTGATATTTTCTTTTTTAGTGTTTAATTCTTCAAGCTTTCTTCGTTCATCATTTGTTCAAAAAACACCAACTGTCTATTTCAAATTCAAAGTATAAGCATTCTTGTTGTGCAATGTTACTAACTCACAGGAAGTGGTAAGCACTCAACTATCTCATGGGTAATAGCTGTAGCTATTTATACTCTTGCTGACTTCCTCTATGAATGTGTCACCTCAATCTTAGTTTCAATGACTTTTTCAAAACCACTTGTTGCTGACATGTTCTGTCGATGATAGTCTAGCATTAGGGTAGGTTGATTTTGGAATCATGATATTGTACTCAATTTGAAAGTTGGGGTTTGACATGATAAATAATAAGAGAAAAAAAACCTTCAAAATCATTACCACATTTTGAAGGAATGAGTTTAAAGATGAAGTTTAGGTTAAAAATCATAGCATTGGAATTTCCTTGTAGTGATCAGTGAAAGCCTTATAGCATAGTTTTATCAAAATTATAATTTACACAAGCTTTACAAATTGTATATGGACAAGATGTATGACATAAACACATTATTACTAAGTTATTGCGCCATCAAATAAAACCTTCAAAGAGAAATCATACTGAACAATTTAGCTTTATTATTGTGTAATACATTATACAGTGCAGTAGTTTTTGTGTGATTTGCAATAAACAATGCGAATTTAAAATATTTTGTTTTATAATTTGTGCCCAGCAGTATTTTGGTCTTATATAGACTTATCTAATTTTTGTTTTTATTAATTTTGATCTCACAAATCTTATTTATTGAATAGCCTATTTTGTAATCTTTTACAAATTTTATTTTTATTTTATGACATAAACACATTATTACTAAGTCATTGTGCCATTAAATAAGACGTTCATTTACTTCAAAGAGCAATTATCATGTTATCTATATATATAAAAGGCAAGATGTTTGTTTGTTTGTTTGTCTGTCTGCATGTCCTTTATTCAAATCCACAATTTTTATCCGATTCTCACCAAACTTCACACAAATATTCTTTCGGCTTCCCGTCAGATCATGGGTAACATATTTTTTCCAATTTCCCCTCGATATCGGCAATCGATACCCCGATATCCGATTAGGTTTGATCAAGATCGGTATTTCAGCCCTTTTCTCGTGGTTCTTGTGGCAGAATTCGCTCTACCTTGGTAAAATTATAATTTTCAGTTTCAAATATTAGTAAATCTTCCCAGACGACTCATTTTTGTCGATATCGGAAATCGATATCCCCGATATTCTATCGAATCTGATCAAAAACCCATCAATATGGCCCATTTTCTCCAATTTTTCTCCCGATGAGTAAGATAAGTTTTCATTGACTTTAGTTTATCCTTGGATTACTTATTTGACACCGATATTGGAAATCGATACCCCGATATCCTATCGGGTTTGATCAAAATCAGGTTTTCAGCCATTTTATTTTGGTTTTTGCTTCGCGTTTTGCTCTAAGTAAGTATAATTGTAGTTCTTAGTCTCAGCCATGATACCATTTACTCAGAAGACTTATTTAGCCTTCAAAATTCAGTTTGCGACGGAAAAAGTAATTTAACATCGATACCGGAAATCAAAATTTGACTTACATCCATTCATTTTTCTTTCAAGTTACGGTTTCGCTTTGACTGGAAACAACTATTGCTTTTTAGTCTTTCGTGCCAACGTCCAAAAAGTCTGAGCTCCAGGACCATGGATTAGTTTTAAAGCTTTCATTACACCCAAGCAACGTCGGGCTATACTGTTAGTTTATAATATTTTTGAAATAGAGCAATGTATATTTATTATTGGAAATATTAAACTGAATCTGTTAGCTTGAAATTAAAACTAATCTTTCAGTCTACGGTTTCGCTTTAACTGCAAACAACTATTGCTTTTTAGTCTTTCGTGCCAACGTCCAAAGAGTCTGAGCTCCAGGACAATGGATTAGTTTTAAAGCTTTCATTAACCCAAGCAACGTCGGGTTATACTGCTAGTATGTTATATGGTGCAATAGTTTTAATGTGATTTTCAATTTTTTATGTGATAGTTATCTTAGAGTAATAAAAGAAAGAAAGAATAATGAAAAGAAAGAAAGAAAGAAAGAAAGAAAGAACTGACATGGGAGTAATAAAAGAAAGAAAGAAAAAAGAAAAACAAAATTGAAAGTGTCAAAGAAAGAAAGAAAGAAAAACAAAAGGACGCAAGGAAAGAAGAAAAAAGAACGAATGGAATAAAAAAAGAAAAAAGAAAGTAAAAATCAAAAAGAAAGAAAGGAAGAAATAAAAGAAAGAAAGAAAGAAAGAAAGAAAAAAGTAAGCAAAAGTCAATCGTAACGAAAAGAAGAAAATATATTAGCAAAAAACAGCCATAATGAAAAGAAAGAAAAAAGAAGGAAAGAAAGAATGAAAAGAAGAAAAAAGAAAAAGAATTAAAAGAAGAAAAAAGAAAAAAGAATGAAAGGAAGGGAGGGAGCAAGGCAGGAAAATTCAAATGAAGGAAGGAAGGAATGAAGAAAGGAAGAAGGAAAGAAGAAAGGAAGAAGGAAAGAAGAAAGGAAGGGATGCAGGAAAGAAAGAAAAATGAAAGGAATGAAAGAGAAAGGAAAATCAAAGAAAGGAAAAAAGAAATAAAGCATGAAAGGAAGGAGAAAAAAGAAAAAGATTTAAAGAAAGAAAGGAAATAAAAAGAAAAAAGGATAAAAGAAAGAAAAGAAGGAAGGAAGAAAAAGAAAGAAAAATGAAATAAAGGAAGAAAGAGAAAAGAAAGAAAAATCAAAAGAAGGAAGGCAGGAAGAAAAAAGAAAAAAGAATGAAAAGAAGAAAAAAGAATTAAAAGAAAGGCAGAAAAAAGAAAAAAGAATGAAATGAAGGAAAGAAGAAAAAATGAAATTAAAAAAATTAAAGAATGCAAAATTTAAAAAAAATGAACAAAACGAGACGTGAAAAAAATACGAAATAAATAATAAAACGATTAATAAAAATAATAAAAATTTAAAAATTAAATCTAGATTCGAAAATAAGGAAATTATTTATTAAATTATGAAATAACAGTTGCAGAAGCAGCAGACTCAAAGAAATTCGTTAAATATTTTAAAGAAAAAAATATGAAGAATTCAAAGAATAATTATTTACAAAGCTTGCAGACATTGAAGACTATTAAATTTTAAAAAGCGAATTTCATTTCTTTCATTTTTTTCTTCCTCCATTTTTTTTTCTTCCTCCATATTTATTTATTCGCTTCGCGATGACTTCTTGCAGGCATTTTATTTTTTCTCCCCTAATTAATTTGCAATTTAACCCGCCGTGTTTTCTTGTTTGCTTCTGATCGCATCTCGTCCCCCGTTTCTCTCAACGTGCCACCCACTGCACCATTTTGTTCAGGCGTTGGCCTCTTCCACCAAAGGCACAAAGTGGGGTTCGGCTTGTTAATGATGGACATAATGATGGCGTCGACGGAGGCAGGCGCCAGGTGTATCTTGACTACATTATGAGGGTCAGCGTCTTCAGGGAGAACGGAAAACGGAAGGGAGGTGAGGGACCGAGAGAAAGAGAGAGAAAATGCAAATATATACACAGAGAGAGAGAGAAAGACATAGTGAAAGACAGAGATAGGGAAAGTGTGAGAGAGAGAGAGAGATTGAGATGCAGACATTGAGAGAAAATGAAAAAGGGAGAAATAAAAGCAGAGTGAGTGAAAGATCAAGAGGAAAATAGATAGATAGAGAGAGAAACATACAAGAAAGAGGCAGTAACACAAAAAGAGTGAGAGATACAGAGAGAGAGAGAGAGAGAGAGAGAGCGTGAAAAAAGAGAAAAAGAAAAAGAACAAAGAAAAGCAGATAGATTGAAAGATCAAAAGACAAAGAGATACAGAGAGAGAAAGAGAGAGATATTAAGATACAGTGACACAGAAAGAGTGAGACAGAGACAGAAAGTGAGATATTGACAAGCAAACATATATATATATATATGTAGAGAGAGAGAGAGAGAGAGAGAGAGAGAGAGAGAGAGAATAAAAAAGGAACTAAGAAAAGCAGAGATTGGTAGACCGAAAGGTAAATATATATAGAGATAGACAGAGAAAGAGACATAGTATAAGAGAGATTGAGACGCAGACTTAGAGAGAGAGAGAGAGAGAGTGAGAGAGAGAGAGAGAGAGATTGAAAAAGAAATGAGGAAAAGGAAAGAGATTAAAAGACCGAAAAGCAAATATATATCTTTTCCAATCTTTTCACTTTCTTTTTTGTTTATTTTTTTATTTTATTTTTTCAATTGGAGTAGATAGACTGAACTATCGCCCGGTTCACACTCCACCCACGTCTATTGAACAGGTGAAGAGACTCATCACTTGTTCCCTGTTTAGGATGTGGTTTCCGGCTTTCTCTTTTCCAATCTTTCGACTTTTATTTTTTATTTTTTATTTTTTTTCTCAATTGGAGTAGATAGACTGAACTATCGCCCGGTTCACACTCCATCCACGTCTATTGAACAGGTGTAGAGGCTCATCCCTTGTTCCCTGTTTAGGATGTGGTTTCCGGCTTTCTCTTTTCCAATCTTTTCACTTTCTTTTTTGTTTATTTTTTTTAACTGGAGTAGATAGACTGAACTATCGCCCGGTTCACACTCCATCCACGTCTATTGAACAGGTGTAGAGGCTCATCCCTTGTTCCCTGTTTAGGACGTGGTTTCCGGCTTTCTCTGTTCCAATCTATTCACTCTTACGTAGCCCCCTGTACACCAGTGGCCTTACCGCCTTGCTTGGGGTGATGTGATTTATATATATATATATATATATATATATATATATATATATATATATATATGAGAGAGAGA